>CAUYUJ010021059.1:100000-102500 GCA_963575745.1 Prorocentrum cordatum | reverse complement strand
CGCTGAAAGGCGAGAGGGGGGGAATGGAGGAGGGAGGGGGGAGGCAGGAGGCAGGGAAGGCCCAAATACCCGACGATATGACTCTTTCGTTCGGGGCGGCTTTCCTTGACTTCGGCCTCGGGGGTCCGTTTTCGGGCCTGGCAGCCATCAAAAATGAATTCGGGAGGAAAGGCTAATCTCCGGGAAAGGGTCGGGACCTCTGGGGCCGCGCATTATACTGATCGGATCGTCTGACGTCTGGCGGGGCAGGGGGGGGGGGGGAGGAGCCGGGGGAAAGAGGGAGGAGAACGGGCGGAAAGGGGAGGAGGAAGAAGGGAGGAGGGAGGATCGGGGAGGAAGGAGGGAGGAAGGGAGGGAGCCTGGACTAGGAAACGTGCGCAGTAAAGAGGGAGAAAGGAGGAGCAGGGAGCATAGAGAAGGAGGACGAGGAGAAAGGATGAGGAGAACGGCGGAAGGGGGGGAAGGAGGGGGAGAAAGGCGCTTGCCAGGAGCAGGAGCAGGAGCACTTGGGAAGGGGTAAGGGGAAAAGGGAGAAGGAGTAGGAGGTTGATGAGGAGGAAGAGGGGGAGGACAAGGAGGAGGAGGTGGAGGAGGAGATGGAGGAGGAGGAGGAGAGTGAGGAGGGGCCAGAGTAAACCCGAGGACTCCTACACGCACACACACACACACACCTTAGAAATGTATGGTGCTGTTGTTTTCCCGTGTTCCCAACGTCCGAACTTTGTCCGCCCCCCTTTCAAGAGAAATCCTGCTGTGTGGAGTTACGCATTGATGCATATTATGTGGATTACTAATGCATCTGTCGTGCGCCGTTACACTAGGATTCCCTTTGTGGGTCCTAGTGTGCGGTTACAAGGGGGATCCTTCTGCGAGGGTTTGCAATCGGATTTCCCTTGTTGGGAATTGCATACTGAATCAGATTCTGCGGATTACAAAAAATCCTCTTGCGGGGTTTGCCACCCGATTTCTATTGCTGACATGTCACACGCAGAGCATCGGAATCCTTACATAAAGTGTTTGTTCAAGTCATGTTGTCTCGGACCTGTACAACATGTTTCCTGTTGACGGCATAAAATGGAATTCCTTCCAACACTTAGATACAAAACGATGTACAGAACAAGACGCCACGCAACAAACAACCAGACAACAGAGCAAGCCAGAAGAAACAACCCTTGAAATGTCAAGATTCCTAGTCGTCTCCAGGAGGGCCTCAAGGGAGGCACAAGAGGGCTCCAAGATCGACGGCTGACCCCTCTCTTTTGTCCACGGCTTGTTCCCACGTTTCCATGATCAAGGCAACTCGCCTGGGGATCGTTTCTGGATGGCCTGCTGGAGGTACGCGAAGAGTCGATAATTGTAAATACTACGTCGTACATGTCAGGCTTTAGGAGCACAGCTTGCGCAGAACTCTGCATGCAAAAAACGGACCACCCTACTAACATGTCTCGTGGTGCGACGGGCATTGGTGCTTCTTGCTACAGAGGGATGGACCGGATCGGATCGGAAACGCTGGGGACGATCCCAAGCTCCCAGACGGACAGCCTGCATACACAAGCCAACTGAAAAGAGCACACATCCCTGCGGCGGCCAAAGGCCGAACAACATCCAGATTGTTTAAAACCCGAGGACCCCGCAGCGAGGAGGGCCTCGACGGGCCCCGAGGCAAGCCCCAAGACGGGGGGAGCTGCCCCCCAGGGGTGCCTGCGGGCGCCAGCATGCACTGATCGCGATCGGCGACGTGACGGCTGACCCCCCCGCTTCGGAGGGGGGCGTCCTCGCCTAAGCTCCTGGGCGGGCTCGGCGCGCCCCTGGGCGCGGTCCTCGTCCGCCGCCGCGAGCCGCGCTTCCTCTCCCCCCCCCCGCTCACCGCCGCCCCACCCCCGCCCCCCACGAAGACATCCCTGCCAGTGACCCTCACGTCGCGGATAACACCGCGAGCAACCAGGGAGGCGAAGCGGGCACTGGAAGCAAGATTGGGGGAGAGCAGCAAAGGGCGGGGAGTGCGAAAAGGGTTCAAAGTGGAAGAGGGAGGCGGGCTGGGGAAAGGCAGTGGCTCACTCCACTCAGGTGGGGGGGCAGGTCCTATCATCAGCCGCAGCACGTGATAACTCAGATCCCGCTCCCATCTCATTCGAATCAGCATTTGTTGGCGCCGAAGGTGAGGTTCTCGAACTTTTGCCAGGAGGAGACCAGTTCAATACACCATCAGTATTCAAACTCACAGTCTCAAGCCTAGCTTGCTGAAGTCCAGAATTCATGACTTCACCATGCCAATCAATAATAACGGGTATATCTTCAGATCTCAGCTCCCGCGCTGGAGCCACTGCTGAAGGTGACGCTCTGCCTGACTGCGGGGTGCCGAGCCCACCAAGCGCTGCGCCTGGAGCTCCGTGAGCGTGCGCATCATCAGCTCCTGTAGGGCGAGACCTGCAGCCGATCCCTGGACGATGCGCAGCTTGAACTTGACCACCCCCCCCATGCGCTTGCTCTTCTCCCCGCG
>CAUYUJ010021059.1:77500-97500 GCA_963575745.1 Prorocentrum cordatum | reverse complement strand
CGGCAATTCTAGCTGAGACGTCCCACCAAAATCGGCGCGAACGGGCTCGTGAGATCAGCCAGGGTGGCTCCCCCTTGGGGCTCCCAAATGATGCCCCTGGCAGCGTTTTGTGACCATGAGGCTCTCAAGAGATACATGTTGGGGGCGCCAAACGGCAATTCTAGCTGAGACGTCCCACCAAAATCGGCGCGAACGGGCTCGTGAGATCAGCCAGGGTGGCTCCCCCTTGGGGCTCCCAAATGATGCCCCTGGCAGCGTTTTGTGATCATGAGAGAGTGCGAGTGTGAGCTTAACTTATCTTATCTTATCTTGAAATCTCTTCTTATCATATCTTGTGTTATCTTATCTTATCTTGTAGTATCTTATCTTGTCTTGTCTTATCTGGCGATTATCATTGGGGGGAGGGAGGCGCGAGCGGGAGGAAGAAGGAGGAGGAGTGGGAGGCGTCAGAGTAATAACAAGAATCCCAATCCTTAGGATATGGGGAATGACGGACCATCAGCGCGATCTCGTCGGGCGTTTTGTCTTTTACATGATTGTCCCAGAAGAGGTCGACCGCGTCTTTGTACTGGCCGTTCTGAGAGTGCTTCTTGATCTCTGCCAATACAATCCAGAACACAGTGAGCCACGGTGGCCCTAGACTGCCGAGGTTCGTCGACGGGTCGGTGGCGGCCTTCTCTTTCAGCTGCTTGACACTCTCGGCGGAAAACTTGTTGCCTCTGAGGCCTGCCTGGGACAGCCACGTCTGCTCTGATATCAGAAACGCGTCGTTGATGGCCGACTCCATGTCTGCGATCGCCCTCGAGTTGGCCAGCGTCTGTCGCACCACCCACTTCAGCGTCGCGCCGTCCATGGATTCGTCTCCTCGCCTGCCGCCCCCTTTTCCGCCACGGCCCCCGCTGGCCCCCCCGGCTGCGCTGTCGGCGCGCGCCGCCTGGGCAGGGGGAGCCCCCTCGGCCGCCTCGCCCATGCGCTTGCGCAGCGGGGAGATCCAGGCGGGGGCGTCTGCAAGATCGATCTCCATGGCCTCGGCCATGTCGCAGCTCACGCACCTCTGGGAGCGCAGGGAGATGCGTGCACGCGTGGATGCAGCACTCGTCCAGTGTCAAAAAACTCGAGCCGCATACACGGCAGGATAGATCTCCAGGCGGGGCGAGTGCACGAAGTGTAGATGCTTTGCCACTTAGACATATCCCGTGCATAATCGAACCATGAAGATGCTTCTGAGCCGTTTTCTTGTCCCAGAATATTTCACGACATGCTATGCACTGGTTGCACTTAGCGAGCGCTTGCGATAACTTCACTGTGCCATGCGTGCGACGGATGTGATTGATAAGTCCAGACCGCGATGCGAATCGAGAAGGACACGACGGCCATGGACATATATGCGAGTCGTCCGTGCACAACGCCTCGGCCTCAAGAGCCTCGAAATCCACGAAGATGCCTGGAGGTGGGACTTCTGAGGTTTGAACAGCACTGCGAAGGATACTGACATAAACCCTTACGAAATCTTTGGCTATCTCAAACTCGAAGAGGCGAAGGAGCGAACCCGATGCACGATCCCAACATTCAGCAGCATCAGAGCTCCATTGAACCAGCGTGTAGATATCATCCTGAAGTCGAACTGCCCAGGGATTAGCCTGTGGTTTGATGGTGCCCGCGTCCGTGAAGACCCCCACCCCATCAGACATTGCGCCCAAGAGAGCCGCAAGATATTGTGCATGTGCCGCGGGTCGTCGAAGACATGCCTGGAACCACCGAAGACGCCGAACCTGGAGCCCGATCCCGATCGGTACGATACGCCACCATTCGAGAACAGCTAATGACGACACAGACCTCCTCCTGCCCTCCTCGCCCTCCCAGCTCGCTTCCCCCCGCATAGCTTTACGCGCCAGGGCGGCAACAGCATGCTGGAGCGCCATTAACTGCTTAGGACTGGGAAGGAACGCCTCCGCCCCCGAGAGCGCCGCATTCACAATATTGCATAGTAGTACACAGCGCTTCCACCTCACAGGAACGCCCTTCTGGAACCAGAAATTGCCCAGCCGATAGAAGGATGATTTCATAGCAGCGATTCTTCTCGTGAGTTCCGTGCTGAACGACTGTGTCGGAGTGATGTGCGGCCCCAGGTATCGAACGGAGCTGCTGATGCGAGTGTCGAGGTCCCTGAGAATCGCAGCTGCACCTCGTCGAAAGCTATGGGGCACCGAGATGATCGCCTCCTGTTTATTGATGCTCCTCTTAAGGCCTATAGTACCCAACTCCTCATCCAAGATCTGGTCATTCAAATCGAGGAGCTGACCGAACTTCTGAGCATTATACGGGGGACCAATGATTATTTTTTTAAAGAAGATCATCAGCGAACTTCTGCAGCCCAAGATACACAGGTTCATTGCCAAGTCCAAGCTCGGCGGGCAGCGTGGACCAGAGCAACTGTTCCCCTGGGTCCTGCCCCTGGCACCGCTGTAACCAGCGATCCACTGGGCCCTTAAATACTCGCACAAAGCTGGCCACCGCGAAAGGGTCGCCCTGCAAAGCTCCACATCCAGGCTTGACCGCCAGTGGCCCGTCAGAAGACGGAAGCATACAGCCAGAGGTGCGATACCGCTGTCTACATAAGACTCGGCCCCGAGGTTGGGCCAGGGCATGACAAGCTTGGTCCAGGGAGTTCCAGGTAGGGGAGGCAAACGCATTCGACAAATCTTTCAGGGAATCGCACCACTGGATTCCAGATTGGTTGAGCCTCCAGCCCGTGATCATACATGCTGCGATGGTATCCTCTCGACGACGACAACGAAGAAAGCCATGATCGCATACTGAATTCTGGAACTTTGGACCCACCTTAAGAATCCCAGCATAGAACCCCTTGCTAAGCGGATCCAACCCGTGAACGACTCTCTTACCCCGAGGTCCAGCAATAGCAGCTTTAGGCAGAGCAAACCCCTGGCTGAAATTCCATAGCTCCGGAACCACTCCCCAGTATCGAATACTAGCAAACACCCTATGAAGCAGTAGCTTAGAATAGTGCCCGTCGGTCACGTTTTTGTCGGCCCCGAGACCAGCACGCGCATACGACGCAACATGAGCAGTAGGATTGCCTGTGCATATATGCCATAGCTCAAGTGGGAGCGCCCACACAGGTACTCCTCGCCTCTTGGGAGCTCTCGACAAGCATTTCTGGATAAGCTCCAAATCGAGTATGGCTCTCGAGCAGGCCGGGGTAGAGCGGGACTCGTCAAGCCCACGAAGATTGGCCAATGCATTCTGATGCTCACATACGTCTGCCCATGAAACTCGAGACGCCTGCATCCCTCCCAATCCTCCTTCAAGTCCCCAAACCTCCATCCATTGATCAGCAGACGGTAGCGCAGCGTCTAGCTTGCGAAGGTCTCGCTTGTTGCGGCCGAAGCGCCCGCCAGCAAGACGCAACGACAGCCGATGAATAAGAGAGAAATCCCGAGCACGCCAGGCGTCCCAGATCTCAGAAACCAATTGTTCATTACGCCCATGCCGACGACGACGAAATAAAGCTTTGCTACGACGGGTGGCTTCACGAAGCTTCTCACAGCACTCCTGGAACTCGGGGTCCTTGAGATTTGGGAGCTGCCTGCGAAGCTGTCGGCGAAGATCAAGCAACTCAAGCCGCTCTTTGCACAGGGCAGCTCTGGGGCCTGTTTTTTTCACCCTGGGAGAAGTGCTTCGCCCCAATGTCACGAAGGCAGCCTCAACCTCCTGAAGAAAATCTTCCCGAACAGGCCCTCCGCGAACACCTTGCATCATCTTGTCACGGTCCCATCGCATGTTATCTCTAGAGAGGCCATCGGGGGCCTGCATGTGCTGAAGCTGCTGGCCCCGTCCCCATCTCTGAACCTGAATCCGAACGAGGACTGGAATATGGTCTCGGTGTTCGCGGCTAGGTATAACTTGTAGCTTACGGCCTATAGCATGAATAGGGCTCGCGCAACACACTGCATCGCACCATCGAAGTGGGATGGCCACATGATCCAGCATCGAACTACTGCCATTACCCCCATAAAAAGTGGGTGCGTACTCGCGCAGCGTGGTGGGCGAGAACAAGTCGGCCGATTCTAGCAGCTCACGAAACCTTTGGCCTCCTCCTCCCGCATGTCGTTCCTTGGTCCTGATCCTCCCCACCGCATCCGTCTCCACCTCCATCCACTCTCCTTCCTTCTTGACCAGCCCGACTCCGTCGTTAACGTCGGCGAGGACAATGGGATGAAAGCGGCTCGGCAGTTTCTTGAGCTGCCCCTGGGCCCACGAAGACAATTGGCGACAGCACGCTAGATAAGTACGCATACCTGCAGCAGAGGAAGGCCGAGGAGGAAAGTAAAGCACCATTATGCACATATTCCAGCCTCCCCTGCCGCATTCAACTGACAAGCCACGGCCCTGGAGCGCAGGAGGTGGGACTGCGACTTGTCGTACATCTCGCTGTCTCCATCCTGGCGGGAGCAGGGCCGCTACTCCTGCGGAACGATTAGTCAGGTGACCGCATCGCCACCCTGCGTCGATACATACCCTATTCTGAATCATGAATGTCTGATAATCAAGATCAACCAAAGCCTTTCTTTGTGTACCTGGCAGTCCCACCACAGCAACATTGGCGAGCTCAAGAGAGATTTCCAAGAGTCGATCACCTGTGGCATGAAGGGGATTGTAGGTGACAGCCGTGATGACCATCGCTGGCCAGAGACCTCTGAGCATGGAAAGGATGTAGAGTGGGGCCGAACGGTATGGACGTGGGCCCTCCTAAGCCCCGCATTCTGCAGACCTGAGCAGAAGGGGCTAAAGAGGGATGGAGGAGGAGGAGGAGGAGGAGGAGGAGGCGGGGGAGGAAGAGGGGGAGGATGAGGAGGAGGAGGAGGAGGAGGAGAAGGAACAGGAGCGAGGAGGCAGGGCGGAGGTCGCGGGAGAAAAAGGACGACGCTGGGAGAAGAGGGACTGGACTAGGAAGCAGTGGGGGAGGAGAGAAGACAGGACCCAGACATCCGGCGGCATTATTTTTCAATCCGCATCACCTCCCGACCCCTTCCTCGGGGGGCGTTTCTCATCCCCGTTGCTGGCCCCAGGGGGAGGCCGAAGTCGAGGAGAAACAACAGGATTGAAAAAAGGTATCGGCGCAGACCTTGGAGTGGAGGAGCAGCGACGAAGAGGAGATTGTTGGGGTCCTAGCGGGTTCAAATGGTTAGGTGAGGTGTGCCGCCGACTTCGGTGGCTGGCCCAGGTGCCCCGGTGCCTGGGTGCCCGGGGGTGCCCGGGTGCCCGGGCGCACAGGTGCCCGGTAGCCCTATAGCCCTATAGCCACATAGCCCTATAGCCTTATGGCCTTATAGCCCTGTAGCCTTTCAGCCAAATAGCCCTGTAGCCCTATAGCCCTATAGCCCTAATAGCCCTATACTCAATATAGACCAATAGCCCTATAGCCCTATAGCTCTATAGCCCCATAGTCCTATAGCCCTAAAAAATGACTGGGGCTTTTCTCTGGTATCATTTATGATTCCCAGTAGCAGACGTTACTGGGTGGAGGGGCGGCTAAGGGTAACGATTCAGCGGGATGGGGCACGTGGGGGCGAGGGTGCGCTGCGATCGCCAGTATGCGCGCGAGCCCCAGCATGTGGAGTGGTTCTCGGCCCATCCTCCCCCCCTAGGCAGGATCGTTCCCGTTACCTGGAGGGGACGGGGGGAGCCGGGAAACGACACCGTTCCTAGACATCCGACGTCTCGACTTCTTCGAAACACTGGCCCCCGACCTCTCGACCACTTCCCTGGGACCGGCGCTTCATCCCGAGTCGTTTACTGAAGGCCCCGAGGCCCAGTGAAGGCCCCGAGAGACCGAAAGCTATGAAACCCATGCGTCTCGACTTTTTCGAGACGCAGGATGCTTGGGCCACGCGCCAGAGGATAACAAAAAAGCTCTCTCTCGGAGACCTGGCGGAGAAGGGGGGGAGCGTCAGGGGAGGATAGGCTCAGAGGAGGAGGCGGCGGAGGAGGGGGAGGAGCCGAGACAAGGAGGACAAGCGAGGCGCAGCGCCGACAAAACTGCCGGACAGCGCCGCCGCTCAGCGGCAGGCCAGGCAGGCTGGACGCCGCCCTGCTGGCGGCTCCAGCATCCAGAACTCCACTGGGCCTGGCGGGGTGGACCCAAACGTCCGGCATATCGACAAAAATCGAGACGGCGGTTTCTCATAGCTTTCGCCCTCTCGGGGCCCTTCCTGGGCCTCGGGACCCTCAAGGAACGACTCGGGATGGAAAACGGGTCCCAGGGAAGGGGTCGATACCTGTGGGGGTCGACGCTGTGAAAGAATGATGACGTCTGCGTCTGTCGGGGGGATGAGGACGACGGCGGGAAGGAAACGACGGCGAAAAGAGGACAAAAAAAGCAGTGCAGAGCCAACTTGCCCGTCTGTGCTCATAGCGTGGTGCCCCCCCTCGGGGCTCTCCAGCGCCAGTTGCGCCGCGTGGCGGCGCTCGCGCTCTGTGCGGTTCGAGGGCGAGCTCGGCAGGCACTGCGACGGCCGATCTGCGCCTCAAATTCAGTCGGCTGGCCTTTTGAAGATGGCGCCCAGGCAGAAGAATCAAAAGTCGTCCTGCGTACACTGGCTTTTGTCCCTTGCGGTGGGGAGGGCCCAGATCTCCCACGATATGACTTCTACACTCCGAGCGCTGTTCGCCGGGGGTTCGGCCTCTGGGGCCTGTCATCGGGCCCTGGGGCCTTCAAAAACGGATCCGGGACGAACGTCTGTCCCCTGGGAAGTGGTCGGGAGCCTTGGGGCCGCGGATTGAAAGTAATTAGATCGGAGGATGTCTGGGGCTGGGCGGGCGGACACGTAGCAGGAACGAGGAGGACAAGGGGGACCGACGAGGAGGGCGAGGAAGGTGACGAGGTGGTGGAGGGGAGAGGGAGGGGGGTTAAAGGGAGGACGGTGGATGGAGGATGACGGAGGGAGGAGGGAGGGCGAGGGGCAAAGAGGACGAGGGCGGCAAAGAGGGCAACGGGGATGGCGAAGAGGACAACCAGGAAGGCGAGGGCTTACGAGGCGGACGAGGACGAGGACGAGGACGGAGGAGTAGACGACGACGAGGACGAGGACGACGACGACGTCGAGGTGGGCAGAGGTGGGCGAGAAGGACCTGGACGAGGCCGAGGACGAGAGGCCTACGCCCCGCGAGAAGCACACGTGCGGCTCCGCGGCGCGGGCGGCGACACCCGGGAACCCCGCGGCCGCCAGCAGCGGCTCCGCCTCGAGCTCCTCCAGCACCGCGGGCTGCACCTCTCGCGCCCGGACGCTGCTGCACGGCAAGGACCTCCGAGAGCCGGCGGGCCCGGGAGGATGCCTCGGGCGCCGCGGCCCTCTCAGAGCGTTCCAGAACTCCCTGGGGGGCGTGGAGCGCTCGAGGGGGCGGGGGCAGGGAGGGAGGGGGAGGAGGGGCAGGGGGAGCAGGAGGGGGAGGAGGGAGAGGGGAGGAGGGGGAGGGGGGCGATTTTGACCAGGATCAGAGGCCCGCCTGAACCTCTGGAGGCCGCCCCATGGCCCCTTCCCCGGAGACCCTGCACCCCGAAATCTTGACATCTTTTGGGGGACGATCTCTTCACTTCTGCCAAGGAGATCCTCCGCTGGCCTCCGCTGGCGACTCGGGCCGCCGCCATTGCCCTTCCGCTGCCTCCTACCGGCTCCCCGCCGCCTTCCTCCGAGGGCGAGGTGGCGCCCAAGGCGAGGCCCTATAGGGCCGGGGGCGAACGGGGTCGGAGGGTCGCGCTGCATCGCCGATGCACCGGCGACGTCGGGATGGAAAAGGATAGGGCTCCCGATCGCGCCGCATCACCGATGCACCAGCGGTGCGGCGCGATCCACCGACACACGCTGCTGCCGCCCCACCTGGGCGGCAGGGAACCTCCCGAGCCACGGTAGCTTCGCTAATCGTTACCTGTAGCCTCGCTGCTCAAACCTTGCTAAACGTGCGACGCGACACAAAAAACGCAGCGGGGGCCCCAGACCCCTCTGGGTGCCCACCACCCTCACGAGGTCGATCTGGCCCGAAACTCTCCGCAGAAAGATCGGGTCGACGGCTCTGGTCCTGGTGTTCAGATCTGAGGGAAGTTCAGAGCTTCATGGGGACTCGAAGTTCACACCAAGCAGTCTGGTCGGCCAAGCGGCTCGGTGCTTTGAGGCCCCAGCTTCCCGAACTGATGGGCACTGGAGCGTCTATACACCGAATTCCTTCGCCGAACACCTTAACTTCTTAGCCGACCAAGCGACGCGTGTATACATCGAGCCCCTGCGACTGGCGGGCCATCGGGTCTGTTCCGGCAGTTGCAACGCTCTGTCGAGAGAACTGCAGGAACAGAATAATCGTCTCGAGCTGCCCTCGCTGACCCGACTTGCGGCCCTGTACTACCAAGAGCCCAAGAACATGCAGCGTCCTTAACTAGTGGTGAAAGAAGCACGGCGCGGATTCCGCACGCATGCTGGAATCGAGAGCCACTTCCCCGGGACTGGTTTCTCATCCCGAGCCGTTTTCTGATGGCGCTGGATGTCTGGGTTAGCTGGGGGAGGAGAAGCTCCAAGGCCACCCCAGCTGGGAGCAGACCGTCGGCGAGGCGCTGGCGGCGCCGCTTATGGCGCTGCTGGGCGCGCTGCAGGCTGCTGCTCCGCCAGCGGCTGCCCCGCAGGCGTTGGCGGCACCAGCGGCAGAAGGCGGCAATGCAGGAGCAGCTGATGGGGTCCCTCATGCGGCGGCAGTAGCTCCGCCCGCTCGTCCTCCTGCTGGTGCTGCTGAAGGTGATGAAGATCGTGCAGTGTGTGGCTCGCCCTTATTCATGAGCGAAGCTTGGGGCGAGATGGTGCGAGCGCTCGGCAGCTCAGGGGACATGGTCGTCTCGGAGGTCGACAATGGGGCGTGGGTGGTCAATCTGCAGGAGGACGCGGCCAAGCGTGCAAAGGCGATGACTGATGATTCGTGTCTTTAGCATCATGGCCCTGTTGTCGCAGAGCATTGAGACGGACGGCAGCAGCTCTGGTGACGCCTGCGCTGACAGACTGGTGCCGAGGCCGAGCTTGGAGGTGGACCCTCCCGCTCGTGCTGGTGACGATGCTGACAGCCGAGTGGAGGGGAAACAGTTTCAACGCAGCAGTGGAGGGCTCAGGAACGTCAACTGCGCTGACGAGTCTGCGGCCGTGGGTGGACCCCGAGAAGGCTGAGACCGCACGGCGAACGAAACCCACGGCAGGCCCTCTCTGCCGTGCGGGATCCCGCCGTGTGGAATCGCCGCGGGAAAGCCCGAGCACACGTACCGCGACAGGCACGGTGGCCACGAGAGAGGCGGTGACCAGGATTGTTTCAGTGGCGCCCTCTGCGGGGTCATCTTCCTCAACAGCGGTGGCGACGAGTGGTTCAGTGACGCGCCGTGCTTCAGTGGCGGCCACCACCTCCACCTCGACGGCGGTGGCGAGCGATTCGGGCAGCCGAGTGGTGTGGGATATGTGCGAAGCAGTGGAAGCTGGATGCCCAGGGACATCCATGGCGCCCTCGAGGACGCGGCCGTGTGTGGCCCCTGAGAAGGCTGAGACTGCCCAGCGGACGAAACCCACCGTAGGCGTGGCGTGCCGCGCGGGATCCCGCTGCGAGGAATCGCTGGAGGGAAGCCCGAATACCAATACAGCGACAGGTACGGTGGCCACGACTGGGACAGTAGCCAGGTGTGCTTCAGTGGCGCCTTCGGCTGGGTCACCTTCCTCGGCTGTAATGACCACCTTCCTATGTTGCGCCTTATGATTGGTGCCCCGAGGTGGCCCGTGGCTGATTCCATGTGAGCGGTTTGCTGTGGTGCCCTCTGGTTGGCGCTCTGTGGCTTGCGACCCGTGGCAGTTGCAGCCTTGCAGATCGCAGGCTACATGTGTTGGGCCACATAACAACTTGTCACATCGAGAATGCCAGAACCATCTGTTTGAGGTTCACGCGCCGACATCATGTTCAGAGACGATTCAGGCCTTCTGGCACAGTCTTGCGCAAGCGCAGGGCCAGCCCTGGCGCGGACAGGGCCCACGCTTGTGCAGGGGAGCTACTAAGTGGCCCTGATTCCAAGGATGTACCGAAAAAACGCTGGGCCACATTGCAATCAAGCGGGAAGTTTCTGAACGACCTGCATAGCTGCAAGGATCACTGGGCAAGCAGACAATCAAACAGATCCTCGCCAGGCAAGACGAACAGAACAACGATAAATCCACGTGTTCGGGCAGCCTTGCGATCTGGCAAGGCTCTCAGGAGCTCTACATTGGGGACCTGCCCTTGCTCAGAAAGTTCTGTTAGAATTTGGCTGGGCGGGGGCGGGTCCCGAAACTCCAGCCCGCAAAAAGTCGATATGAACCAGCCGCTGCTCAGAAAATTCCGTCGGGAAGTGGCTGAGCGGGCGCAGGTCTCCATCGGTCGTTTGCCTGCTAAATCGACCGTTTGTCCGCTCCATCGGTGTTGCCCCAAAATCTGCTCGATCGATCGGTTGTCTGCCCCCCCTCCCTTAGGAGCGGCAGGACCCGCACGCACCTCCCACTCCGGGTGGGTCACGTCGCCCCGCAGGAGCAACGGGCCGGCCCCCCAGGGGAAGGCCGCGTACACGGAGTACCGCTCAGTGAACCACTTGGCTCGCCCCAGCCAACCCTCTGGAAGTGGAGGGAAAGAAAACAGAGACCACGGCCGAGACTGAACGCGGAAATGTCGGTGCCGATCCTGGTCGCCGTCCAACCCGCTCATCGCCAATTCTCGGACCATCCTGGCGCATCGGCGACGGCAGGCATGGACCATGCCCAAGATCGGCGTCCACAAGATCCCGCGACATCTTGGTCGTGGTCAGCGTGCTCCTTCCCTCGAGGTGGGGCTTGTCCCGCCAGGCCCGGCGCTCCCAGCCTCCACCGCCCGGACACGCGCGGCTGCTTGCCCCGGCCCTTCCTCTGAGACCCGAACGCGAACATGAACCCCGGCCCGCCCTCCGCCTGTGGCTCGCCGCTCTCCCCCGTGCTCCTGGCGAGCACTGGCCGCTCCACGTCGACCGTCCGCTCCTGCGGCGGCGAGCACGGGGAGCTCCAGAGCGAGGGGCCTTCTTAGGCGGCACGGAAGCTGCCTGGGAGGAGTGCTTTCTATTCCTCGCGATACAGCGGACATTACCGCCCCTGGCCGTCCCCCCAGGTAACGTCACGATTCGTGCTGACCTCCGACTTGTCTCCTCTTATTCCAAGACGTTCCCAGACGGCGCCGGCGCGAAAAGTGACGTTAGCGCCCCCCCCCACCCTCCCCCGCCTCTGGTAACCTGGTAACGCCGCTCTCGCCCAGGAGAATGAAAACGCTCTCAAACCATGTTTGCCACGCCTCCGAAGATGCGGCGGGCCTTCCTGGAAGGGCGCCCCCCTGACCCCGACCCCCTGTGCGCGCCGCCAGCGCTCCATCAACGCAGGGAAGTACGGAATGCCGGCAAGCCTTCACGAGCGGCGAACATGTCCGTATCCGCGCCCTCGCGCTCTGGATTCCAGGACGCGATCCAGCGGATACGCGGTCGCACGGATACGGTCCGCGCGAGGCATCGGCCAAGCAACGCCCCATGTCCGCGGGGCCGCGGCCCAGGGGGCCTGGGCCGCGAGGCCGCGGATACGAATGTGCTTTCCCCACGTGGCCTGGCGCCGATGGAGGCCAACAGGCTGGAGCACTCCAGCGAAAAGAAGTAGATGCCGGGCACGCCCGCGCACTGCACGTACGTGCGCACGTTCGCGCCGAGGTGGTCGATCGGAGCGACGACCCGGCGCAGCAGCGGGGAGTGGGCCGCCACGCCGCGCTCCGTCAGCAGCACGAGGCCCACCCAGGCCGATCCCTCGACGCTGTTTTTATCAGTTCTGCGTGACGGTCATTACCGGGGCGGGGGGGGGCCGGGTGAGGGTAACGCTTGGGCGGGGGAGGGCCCCTGCGTAAAGCCCGCAAGCACCAGCAGGGCGCCCGTGAGCACCAGCAGGGCACCTGCAAAACGTAGCGCCGATACCACTACCCGGGGGGGGGGCGGGGGCGGCCTGGGTAACGACTGTTACACGTCAGAAGATACAAAAACAGTCTCCTCGTAGACGTCGGGCTCGAGCCCTCTTGGCAGCCGTGCCGCGAGGTAGGCGGGGTCCACCGGCCAGTGCACGAACAGTGCGTTTTCCCACGCGTCGTGCCTCATGAAGCGAAACTTTAGCCGTCTCCTCGATATGACGGCGTTCACAGCGTCCCTGCCCGAAACTTCCGCCTGGGCCATCCGGAGGCCGCAGCACGGTGGCAGGCGGCAAAGCTCGACGGATTCAGGGCAAACAATAATTAAAATGACTTGAGCCGGAAAGGCTGTGGAAATCCACGGCGGACGAGTCGTTGAGGGATGTCGATACTTGAAAGCAGAGCGTGCCAGCTTGAAGAGTTGTATTGCACTGCCACGGTTGGACCTGCACTGCGCGCCGCAGCTTGCACGTTCGAACTCACTAGCATG
This sequence comes from Prorocentrum cordatum, assembly GCA_963575745.1. NCBI lineage: Eukaryota > Dinophyceae > Prorocentrales > Prorocentraceae > Prorocentrum > Prorocentrum cordatum. The sequence goes on along the minus strand of CAUYUJ010021059.1, from coordinate 84,983 downwards.
CATGCTTATGCTCGTCAACATGATTGTCGTAACTCAAGCTTGCAATGTGACATGGTGGCCTCATGGAGCGGAAGCCCCATAAACACACTACAACGCAACATGAATACACGCACGTTTGCTACAAGCCGAATTGCTGTCCTACACGGTGCGCTGTCACACGACGCTTCCGCTACAACGAGCACCTGGATCCGACAAACAAGCCCGTGACTAAGTGATCAGGAAGGGCCTCATCTGTCCCAATAGGGTCTACCCCTCCGAAATGGCAGACCCTGGTTGGGTAAATGAGGCTCTCGTTTAAGCATGGCGCATATTCGTCTCAAGCACTTCCAACGATTACACGGATGCAAAGGGGTGGTTTTCAAAATGCGGTTCTCGCCCCAACGCCGCGACAATTTTTCGCACCAGCTTCCGAGCGCTACACGGATTGAAGGGGAAATCGTCATAATGCGGCTCTCGCTGGAGCGCCGCGCACACTCGTACCTATCGTTGTCAGCAATTACACGAATGAAAAGCAGCTCCTTTTCAAAATGTGGTTCTCGCATTCACGTCGCGCACATTCGTCTGTTACACGGATGGAGGGGTGATGTTTTTTTTCAAAAGAGCGGTAATCGTCTTAGCGCCGATCCAATACGCTCGGGAATTTTGGCTTAGCGTGTCGCGCCGGCGGCCCCGGCGACACGATATGCCGTACGAGCGGATAGCGTGTCGTTCCGTTCCGCGGGATGGAAGGCTGGGAAAACTCGGGACGCTGACGCTCGGGGGTGGGAAATGGATGCCGTGTCGCGCCGAAACGTGGTGGACCAGAACCGCTGGCACGACACACTAAGCCCAAGGTCCTGATCGTAGCTCCCGACACTCACACGGAGTAAAGAGGGTGGCTTTCCATGCTGGCTATCGTGGATCCCAATCAGTGTCTCTAGCAATACACGTTATGCAATCTATGTGGTGCAATGTATGCTGCTCGATCCATGTGGCGCAATATATGTGGTGCAATCTATGTGGTGCGATCTATGTGGTGCAACTACCTTTGGTTCGCAATGAGCTGTCAACCCCACTGCTCGCGCAAGCATCCCACCCAACCATCCGCAACTTAGTGTGCAAAACCAATGCGGCGGCGATTGCGATGGCTGCTTGGCGCTAGCTGGAGCATCGCTGCGGTCGCGCTAGCGCGCGCAGGCTCGCGCGCAGGCTCGCGCGCAGAGCGGCCCAAAGATGGCCTAAGAGGGGTCCAAGAGCGCTCCAAGACGGCCCTAAGAGCGCCCAAGAGCGCCCAAGAGCGCACCAAGAGCGCCACACAAGCGCACCAAGAGCGCCACAATAAGGCCTCAAGGCGCGACTTTAGGGACTCTCGAGGGGCGCCGCTAACTCACAACCTCCCCCTTATGAGCGGAGGCTTCGAACCGCGAAAGCATTTATGATGGACTCCTGGGCCTGCTTATGCAGAAGCAAATCTTCGGTTCGACGGCTGTCTCCCCCTCTTTGTTCCACTGCGTGCATCGGCATTTCCATCATCAATGCAACTCGCCTGGGCGTCGTTACTGAATGAGCTGGTGGGCGTCAAGAACTCTTGTAAGCGCTAATGAGGAGGGGACTCGGAATCGTCGGGCGTATTGCAGCATTGTTGATGCACCCTGGGTGGTTCTGGCCCCCATTCCTACTCCTCATCCTTCTCCTGCTCTTCCCTCCCACTCGTCCTCTCCTCCTCTCTGCTCCTCCTCATCCTCACGCTTCATCCTCGACGTTTCCCCCCCCCCCCCCCAACGCAGCGAATACTGTACACAGTTTCGACTCCGGCGCTCAGGAGCACTGGGCGAATTTCTGGCGTCCCGGGGACATACATACGGTTTGGTCGGTCACACACCGGTTCAAGCTCCATGAACGACCACGTAAACTTAAAAGCCACATAACTACGAATGGCAGGAGGAAGCGGAGGACGAACGGGCAGGAGAAGAGGAAGCCAATGATACGAATTCCCGTGGAGACGTATCGGTCCCGCGGCCGCACGGACATTGTGTTGTACCCCTTATACGGTGGCCCAAACGGCCATGCGAATAAATCTAACACCATGCACGAAAAAGGGTGAAGAGGAGGGGGCGGAGAAGAGAGGCGCGAGAGGAGGAGGAGGAGCGGGGAGGCAGGGGGACGGGACCTGCCTGAATAACTCTCAACCTCAACTACGACCGCCGGGCCCGACCGGCGAGGAAGCGCCGCGCTGTTGGCGGGCAGGGCACGAAGCCTACGATTCATAGAGTTGCGGCCGTCGGCAAAACGGCTGGAGCAGGAGGGAGGAAGAAAAGAGGCTACGACACGAACGGCCGGCGCCGGACTGAGCGCAGCAGGGACTCCAGAGCTGAGTTCCCGCGGGCGCCCTCCCGCAACAGGGCGGGGAGGGCGGAGGCGACGGCGCCCGCGCGCAGGGGCCCGCAGCGGGCGTCACCGTGCGCCCTGTACACGGCGTACACTGTCAGTGCCCGCAAGAGCGTGGCCTGCTCCGCCGTGTCCTCGCCTTGTCGGCAGCGACGGGATTGGCCGAGATTCAGGAAGCAAGCCAGCCGGTCACCGGGCGCCGGGAGCGCTAGGCCAGCGTGGCGGGAGCAGAAGGAGTGATACAGCTCGCAAAAAGCGTAGTGCTCGATAGAGTCCTCCCCGCGATTGCATCCGAGCAGGCACCTCGCTCTGCCCTGAAAGCGCCGCGCTGTACACCACCCATTAAAAGCAGTGCGGGCGAAGGCAGCGCACACTCGCGGGGGCGCTCGGGAAGACAATAGCCGGCCGACCGCGCACAGCCGGTCAGGCCGAAGCCGTGGGAGAAGGTCAATCGACCATCTGCCGAGCCTCGCCCGGGCTTCATCCTCGACGTCTGCGGGGGATGTTCAATTCGACGACTTCCTACACTACAGCAGAGCGCCACAAACGATCGTGCTTCACACTCCCTGATGGCCGCCGGGTATCCGACTCCCGTGCCCACCAGGCCTTGCGCAGCCGTACTCTCTGAGCCTGGCCCGTCCTGTGCCGAGCCCTGCCAAAGGCATCCCACCTCCCAACCTTCATCTCGCGAGCAGGCCTGGCAACCCAACCGCTGCGACCATAGGCTCCCGGAAGTCCCCGACGCCGCGAAAAAGAGATGATGCAATCGTTCGCGGGAACATCGCTACCAGAGCCCTAGGGCCCCATCCCTCCGCGGCATTTCTCGAGCCAGGTCGACCTGCGAGGGTCCGGGCGCCTGAACCGGGGAGGAACAAACGCCCGCTGTGAACAGCAAATCCGGCGCCGGGATCCCACAGGGCGACGAGATCCATGAACGCTCACTGCCCCTGGCCAGGCACAGCCTGGGCCCAGGAGCGGTGGCTACGCCTCCCTGGCCTGGTCAAGAGGAGGCATACGTCCACGCCGCTCTTGGGCCCAGGATGGGCCTGGCGAGAAGCAGTGGAGATGTGCCCCGGCATCTGCCGATATGGGGATCTCAATCCGCGGCCCCAAAGGTCCCGACCCCCTTCTGCCCAGGGGGAGTGTTTCATCCTGGGTCCGCTTTTGAGGGCCCTGGGGCCCGAAAACGGGCCCCTGCAGCCCGAAGCCGAAGAGAACAATGCTGGGATCGAACAGAAATCCTGCCGTTCCCCTCCTCCTTCTCCTCCTCCTTCTCCTTCCCTTCCTCGTCCTCGTCCTCGCCCTCGTCCTGGTCCTGGTCCTGTTTCTCGTCCTCGTTCTCCTCCTCGTCCTGCTCCCCCATTCCTTTTCCTTATAAATAATTTCTCCCTGTCGCATCCCGAGGCCAATATTTAGGGCGGGCCAGGCCGGGCGTTTCGCCGGACTTCCTCACCATTTATGACTCTGAAGCTCAAAAATTGGCAACAGTTTCGCAGATGGAGGGCGGGGGGGGGGGGGTCCAAATGTGGCTCTCGCCTAAGCGCCGCGCGCATTCGTTTAACAAAAGTGTAAGAATCGCACGGATTGAGGACAACCCGTTTTCAAATTGTGGCTCTCGCCTTAGCGCGGCGCACATTCTTTAATAAAATTCGCGAGGGCTTCACGGATTGAGGGCTGTTCCTTTTCAAATTGTGGCTCTCGCCGTAGCGCCGCGCACACTCACTTATAAAATTTGCACGCGTTTCACGGATTCTCATGGTCAGCGTACCAGAGATGGTGTTTTGAAAGGATTCACGACTTTGCAGGCGCAACAGTTACGTTGATTCGCAGTGTTGTAGTCCCAAGAATGGCGTTCTGGCGCGATTCAGGATCGTCAAGACGCAACAGTCAGATTGATCCGTGGCGTTGGAATCCCGAGAACAATGTTTTGGCATGCGTCTCCCGAGAACAATGTTTTGGCATGCGTCAGGGTCTTCAAACGGTTGTCTTTCAACGAGGCAGCTCCCTCAATGGAAATGAACCGGTGTAGGGGCATATGAAAAGGGAGCTTGGAGGAAGGCTTTATTCCCAGTTGAAAACCCTTGGGTTTACACTGGTCGTCCTCCTCCTCCTACTCCTCCTCCTCCTCATCCTCCACCTCCTCCTGCTCCTCCTCCTCCTCCTGCTCCTGCTCCTCCGCCTCCTCCTCAGCATCATCCTTCCCTTTCTCCTCGTCCTCGTCCTCGTCCTCGTCTTGTTCCTCGTCCTCGTTGTCCTCCTCCTTCTCCTCCTCCTCCTCCTCCTCCTCCTCCTCCTGCTCCTCCTCCTCCTGCTCCTCCTGCTTCTCCTTCTTCTCATCTCCCTCGATCGTCCTACGGGTCGGGCCGAAAGCCCCCGCTGCGGAAAAGCACAAGGGTCTGGGCGCCAACATCTCGGCGACGCGCAGCCCACGATCGGGGAGGGTCCGATCCCTCCTCCGTGGGGGGGATCCACGACCGTCGTTAACCCTCGACCCTCTCGATGAGCCTGGATTCGGGTGCACATTCCTTCTCCTCATCATCATCCTAAGCATCGCCATCATCATCAGCATCATCATCAGCATCATCATAATCATAAGCATCATCATCATCATCAGCAGCAGCAGCAGTAGCAGCACCGTCATCAACAGCATCATCATCCTCAGCAGCGACAGCATCATCATCATCATCATCATCATTATCATCATCATCATCACCACCATCATCATCATCATCAGCATCATCATCATCATCATCATCATCATCATCATCATCATCATCATCATCATCATCATCATCGTCATCGTCACCATCATCATCATCAGCAGCATCATCACAAGCATCATCATCACATCCATCATCATCACCATTATCATCACCACCATCACCCTCATCATCATCAGCATCATCATGATCAGCATCATCATCAGCAGCAGCCTCAGTATCATCATCATCATCATCATAATCAGCATCATAAGCATCATCATCACATCCATCATCGTCATCACCATCATCACCATCATCAGCATCATCAGCATCAGCAGCATCATCGGCATCATCATCATAATCACCGTCATCGTCAGCATCGGCATCATCATCATTATCAGCAGCATCATCATCACTGTCATTATCAGCATCATCATCATCATTCACCTCATCGCTCCCCAAGTGCCCAAATCCGAACATGACACGGAGGGACAGCGCACGCGAAGTACTAACCCTCTGCTCCCAGCCCCCTGCTTCGTCTGGCCAGGCCTTCAGGCCTGGGGGGAGGCGGCCGTCCATGAACTTAGGCTTAGACCGCACCTTCTTGGCACGGCCTGGGGGAGGCGACCGTCCATGAGCCTAGGCTTAGACCGCACCTTCTTGGCGATGCCCCTCGAGTACAGGAACAACATGTCTTGGATCGGCGATGGAAAACCCTCCCTGGCGCAGCGGAACTCGCCAAGGGCGGCGCCGCAGGCGCCGCCACGGGGGTACAGCGCCGAACCAAGAACTTCGCGCGGAGTTCCAAAATTGTGTAATTACGCTGTTCTTTCTTCCACTATCGATCCTCTTTGGTCCTCCCCGACCCTCCTAGCCCCCCTGCCCGAAGGGGGAAACCAACTAATATCGATACCGCTACTCCCGGGACCTCTGCTGAGGTGCGCTCTGACCAGGACTCCGAGGCGAATCCGGCCGTGGCGACGAGGGCCTCCCGGGAGCCCCAGAAAAGGGGAAGAGGAGGGAGGAGGGCAGTGGTATGGGTACCGCTTCCTCCTCTGAGCTTCGGCCCTCCACGATCCTCCTCGAACCCCTGCCCGAAGCCGCCTTCTGGAGGGCCTCGGCGGGGCCCTCGGCCGCCCGCGGCGCACTCTCCGCCTCCCTCGGCGCGCGGCTCCTCGCCGCCCGCGGCCCGCGGCTGCCCAGCGCGTCGGCGGCGGGCTCGGCGCCGAGGCGCTCCAGGCGCGCCCGGGTGAAGCTGGGAGCCCCAGATGTTTCAGGATGCCGAAAACTTGCCGCTCCTCCTCCTCCTCCTTCTCCTCCTCCTCCTTCTCCTCCTCCTCCTCCTCCTTCTCCTCCTCCTCCTCCTCGTCGTCGTCCTCCTCCTCCTCCTCATCATCCTGCTCCTACGTACTCCTCCTCCTCCTCCTCCTCCTCCTCCTCCTCCTCCTCCTCCTCCTCCTCTCCTCCTCCTCCTTCCTCCTCCTCCCTCCTCCTCCACCTCCTCCTGCTCCTCCGCCTCCTCCTCCTCCTCCTCCTCCTCCTCCTTTTCCTCCTCCTCCTCCTCCTCCTCCTCCTCCTCCTCGTCCTCCTCCTCTTCCTCCTGCTCCTGGCCTTCACGGGCACAAGTCCCACCAGAGGTGCGATCCGGGTGGGCATCCGAAAAAAACAACGGGTCTTACGCGAGATGGCATGGCGACCTTTCGCCGCAGCTTACAAGGGCCGCCAGCGCGGAGCGCCACGGGACCTTACGCGGGCAGCTTACGCGCCAATGCCGGCGGAAACGACACCGTTGTTCTGCGTCGCTCGGATGGAAATGCAAAACTCACCAGACATGCAAAAGCACGGTGCCCAAAACCCATCAAAGATGTAAATGTTATTTCGGGGCGTGGCCAACGCCTCCTGGTTTCAGGCCTGCCTCTTCGGACCCTGAGACCCTGGCGTCTCCGCTTTTGTCGGACCTGGGCACTTTCGCCCAGAATTCTGGGCCCCGGGACTGTCGACCAGCTCTGGTCGTGATGTTCCGGGTCCATGGCTCTGGTGGTGATGTTTCACGATGTTGCAATATTGCCGCGTCGTTGGATCTCAGGGAAGGCAAGACAATCCAGCATAAGTCCTCCTTGCTCCTCTTTCCTCCTCCTCCTCCTCCGCCTCCTCCTCCTCCTTCTGAGTCCTCCTCCTCCCCACTCCTCCTCGTGATCATCGTCCTCCTCCTGCTCATCCTTCTCCTCCTCCATCCCATCCTCATCGACTTGACTCGACGCTGTAGGCACGAGTGCATCCGCTGCCTGCCCTGAAGAGGGGGGGAAGAGAGAACGCATCACATGGCCGATTCCAGAAACCCTGAACCCACAAATGTTGCTTCTCCTTCCGCCAACTTCCGCCGCCCTTCCGCCGGTTTCCGCTGGCGGAGGCGG
>CAUYUJ010021059.1:25000-72500 GCA_963575745.1 Prorocentrum cordatum | reverse complement strand
GACATGCGGATCTCGCCCTAGCGCCGCGCACATTCCTTTTTCAATCTTCCAACAAACCACCCGATGAAGGCCAGTTCTTTTTCACAAAAGGCGGCTCCCGCTTGAGACTTCCTCGAAATGCTGTGACCGAAGATCCAAGTTGTGCAACACTTACACGGATGGAGGGCGGATTCACCGTAGCACCGCGCGCATGCTTTCAAACCTTCAACAAGTTCCAAGATGAAGCGCCAGTGCTGGTCTCGCTCCAGCGCCGCGCACATTTCGTTTTTGAAGTTTACATCAATTCACCGGCAGAAGGCTAGCTCGCTATCAAATTGTCGTTGGCCCTTGGGGCGCCCTCAGCTTCCATAAACCGAAGCTCCAACGTGTGCAACACCGGCACCCTGCACGGATGGAGGACGGCTCTTTTTCAATTCGTGGCTCTCGCCCTGGCGCCGCGCATACCCGTCTTGAAAAGCAGCAGTTGCACGGAGGGGGAGGGAATGCCTTGACCATGCGGATCTCGCCCTGGCGCCGCGCGCACCCGCTGTAAAAGCTGACGACAGCAATAACGATGGAGGCCGATTCGTGTTCAGAGTCTGCGGCTCTCGCTGGAGACCTCCCAAGTCCCATGACCTGAAATCCCGAAAGCGTGCAACATCTACACGGGTAGAGGGCGGCCCAGTTACAGAACGGAGCCGCCGCTGGACCCTTCCTTTTGCATGTTGACGTCCCGTCTCGCTGCGACCCCTGTGGCCGCAGGGACCGGTGGATCCTTCGCACAACGGGGTCTGGCGTGAGTGGCAGGCCCTCCAGGCGCTCGTCCTTCAAGGCGCAAGCCTCCCGCAGTGGAAGGGAATACTTCCAGGAGCTTCTGAGAAGGGGGCTTCGGACGGGAGGGCGCATCTGGGTTTACCCTTGTCCTCCTCCTCCTCCTCCTCCAACTCCTCCTCCTCCTCCTCCGCCTCCTCCTCCGCCTCCTCCTCCTCCTCCTCCTCGTGCTACTCCCCAGATGCCCTAATTAAGGCTGGCCCCACATCGGCCCCGAGCAGCGACACACAGATGCCAGTGGAGCCGCTGCCGCGCAGTCCTCACACTGCGCTCCTCCGCCGCCAGTCGGGCCAGGGCGCTCTCCAGGCGCTGCGCGGCCGTCGCGGTGGCGTTGCCGTCGGCGGGCGCGCTGCCGGCCGAGCCTGGGCGGGACGGGCGTACACTTTCCTGGCAGAACCGCTGGTCGAGAGAGGTACAGGACGCACTCGGACACTGCCAGCACTGTGCGCTCACCTCGGAGGTGCACGCCCGCAGCGACAGCACAGCAGGAACATCTGATGGTGCATCGTTACCCGGGCGGCATGGCCAGAGAGAACCCGCCACAGGGCACATGCCACAACATATGATTGAGCGCGCGCGTCGCCCCGAGGGGGCCGAAGCACACATAGCAAAAGCATGCCTGGGTGATGCCGGACATCGGAGGCGAGCGACGGGGGGAGTTAGAAGAAGAAGAAGAAGAAGAGGAAGAAGAGGAAGAAGAAGAAGAAGAAGAGGAAGGCCTTCTCAAAGGCGGCGGGGCCTCTCAGAAACGATCGCGCCTTCTGAGAAGTGTTTTGTTGTGTTTTCCGGGAAGGCTCAGAAAACTTCTCAGACGGCCGGGGGACTTCTGAGCCGTCCGAGAAGGCCCGCCCCTTCTCACTTCCCCCCCAGGCTCGCCGCCGAGGAAAGACGGCCCTGGCAGAACCACTGGGCGAGGGGTGCATCGTTCACACAGACCGCGAGCCAGCTGCGCCGAATTACGGGGCAAATAGCCTCGAGCCCGAGCGCGATTTGCTCTGGGTGGAGGTCGGAATTGAAATGCGAGGAGGGCGCGACGCAGCTGCACGCCATCAGCGACGCATCACGCTCACCGTCCACAGAGCAGCTGGTTACGGCCTGGGCGTAGCTACGGTCAGGAACTTTGCTTGGCGTGTCGCGGCGGCGGCCCCGGCGACACGCTATGCACTGCAAGCGGATGGCGTGTCGCTCCGCTCCGCGGGGCGGGAGGTCTCGACAGGCTCGGAACGCGGGCGCCTTGGACTAGGACGCGGATGACGTGTCGTGCCGCAGCGTGGCAGGCCAGAACCAGCGGCGCGACACGACAAGCAAAAGTTCCCGACCGTGTGAGGTGGCCACAGGGCAGGGAGGAGGCAGCTACTACGTAGACGGTGAGACCGTGCTGTAGCCGCCGCGCGGCCGTGAGGACCTACGAGACGGATACATAACGAGACCCCCCGCCGCCATCCGCCGCGCCGCACGGAGGCCGCCGCGCACTGGCGCCGTCGTGCACGGATGCGGGCAAGGAGGAGATTGAGGGGGAGAGGGAGGGGGGGGGTGTAGCGAGCACGTTGACACAACATCCAGGCGTCGATGACTGGAAGGAGAATGAAGAAGAGGAGGACGTCTCGAACGGGTACTCGACGGATCCAGCCGTTTCTCCAGAGGAGGGGAAGGAGGAGGAAGACGAGAAGGGGCAGGAGGAGGAGGACGACGACGACGACGAGGATGGTGAAGAGTTCCACTCTCTCGGTCTCATCCCTCCCGGCCCACTCCCATTCCCCTAAAACTATCCCCTCCTCCACCTTGTTCTCACAGCATTGGCCACCTGGCCACTACACTGCCAGCTGGAAGGCAGACAAACTCATGGAGATCGCCTTCATGGGGCAGGTCGGCAGATCATTGCATTGCATCGACCAGCGCCGCCTTCCACGATCGCGTGGTTGTGCACGCCCTCCGCCTAGAACCGGACAGAGATCTTCAACAGGCTCCAGAGGGTGGTTGCTCGCCCGCCTCTGGACAACGCACCCGTGAGGGGGAACGAAAGGGGCGACCCGCTCAGGGGGAACACATCAAGCTGAAATGTGCTTGGGGGAAGACGAGCGCCATGAATATTAAGTTTTTGGAGGTCCGCGCGAATTTCTTGGATCGGCGCTGGACCCCACTCCATGGCGCGCGGAGCGCGCGAAGGGGCGCCGCCAGGGGGCGCCCAGCGCCGATCCAAGAAAACAGCGCGGGGCTCTGAAAGTGTTGTGTTTAATCATGTTTGCTTTTCTTCCACGTGCGCCCACCCCCCCACTTCCCTCACCCCCTACATCCCTCCCCCCAGCCCCCTCCCCTCCCCCCCCCCCCCCCCCCCTCCATGCCCCTCCCCCCCCCCCCGCCCTCCCACCCTCACCCCTCGGAAGGCCGGCTGACACAACGGCGACCCTCCCGTCCAGCCCAGAAAAAATCGGCCCCTGGAACCCATCATGGGTCCATCCTGACCCACCTTCCCGAGCAGATCCAGCCGTGGCGGCGAGAAGCCTCCAGGAGGCTGAATGAGCACAACAAGTAAGCCGCCGTCGTCTCGACTGGCCCTCCTCTGCGTGTCCCTGCCTCCCTCCCCCCCCACCCTCCCCTCTCTTGCACATCCCGTGTCTCATCCTGAATCGCGTTTTGACGGTCCCGGGCCCGGCGTGGGCCCCCAAAGGTCGAAAAATAGGAAAGTCTCCGCCTTCGACCGTTTCCGTGCGTGGGAGAGTTGGGCCCTTACTTAGTTCCCTCATCCCTCTCCCGCTTGGAGGCGGCGGGTGGATCTGAACTGGATGGACCTTGAGAAAATCTGCCAAGAAGGCGGAAAAAAAGCAAATCCGCTCAAAATCGGTTCCCAAACCCCTCCTGGGGTCCAGCTCTTCATCCCGGATCCGTTATTGACGGTCCTGGCATCCGAAAACGGCCCCTGGAGGCCGAAAACGAAAAAACTTCCTCGAACCCAGAACCTCGAACCCCGCCCCCCCTTCCTGCTGGCAAGGACCAGTGCTGGGCCACCTGACCCCCAGCCAGCTCCAACCTCCTTCTCCCTTTCCCCCTCCCTCGCCCCCTCCCTCCCCCTCCCCCCTCCCCTTCCCCGCGCGACCGCCTCGCTGCACCAGCGCTGCGCGCCCACGGCGGCCCCTGCGCCCGAGCCAGCCGCCGAGGAGCGCGCCGTCGAAGCGGTCCTTTGGTCCCCGGCCGACGGGGCGCGAAGGCGGCCCAGAGGGCTCACGGTCCAGTTCACAGTGCAAGGTAAGCACTGTTTTCGGGGCTTCGACAGCTGGCCGAATGGTGGGGGAGGGGGGGGTCTAGGTCTGGTCCGTCTTAGACGCTCTGCTTCTACCAGTCGCGCAAGCAGACTGGGGGGAGGGTTCCTGACCAGCCGCCACAAACCAGCCGCCAAAAGCAGCCGAGATCCCGTCTATGGACGGGCGCCGATCGGCGAAATCAGGCATAAAAACGGCTACAAGCCAGGAAAGAAGCGAGTGATTGTTAACGCCACGCAGAGCGCAGCATGATCGGTATCTCTCCCATCCCCCCTTGTCTCCCTGGCCGCCTCTCCTGCAGGTTTCATCGATCTGTCCATCACTGCAACATGTTGGCGCGAAACCAGTACTCTCAGGAGGGGTGAACCCGCGCTCTGCTTGACAAAAGGATCGATCTCGACTTCAGCTGCAACTGCTTTGAGATTGTCAATCGACCTTGGCCCTGACATCCTCGCATCGTCAAGGAATCACGCCGGAAGGTTCTTCGTAGGCTTCGGCCTCTGGGGGCCCCCGCTGGGACCCAGGACCATCAGAGAACGACTCGGGATGAAAAACCGATCCTGGGGAAGGGGTCGAAACGGAGGGCTGTGGCGTGTGCAGCAGAGGGCGCCACCCACCCGGACCTCCGACGACATGACCTGTTCGGCACGGGCGTGGTTCTCCTCGACTGCGGCCTCTGAGGGCCCGGGGCCACCCAGAATGGACCCTGGAAGAGCAAACACCACCAAGGATTGGGTCGTGACGTCTGGGGCCGCGAACTGAAATAGTCATATCTGCGGATGTCCAGGTATACGGTATACACATACGCCGATCCTGGCATGGCCCATCCTGGGCCCAGGTGACGAGCAACGATAGGGGGGGGGGGGGGCAGCTGAGAGGGGGGTAGCACATCGACTTGGAATCGGCGTGCCCCTGGGCGACAGATCGGCGACAAGCCCCCGACAGCCAATCCGCATCCCCCTGGGCGGTGTGGGCCGTTGGACCTCCATCAGCGATCGATGGGCGATTGGGGTCGACGCATCCCCCCTGAGCCTGTCCCCCCCTCACTTGGCGGCACGCGGAGGGGGGTAGGTGAGGGGGGAAGGCGTCTTAGAAGGAGGCTGTTTCTCGCAAGGTGCCGGCCTTGCATTTACAGACAAGGCCCGCGCCTTCCAAGAAGCAGGGGTGCTTCTAAGAAGCCTTCCCCCCTCCCCCATACCCCCCTCTGCGCGCGGCCGACTCACGTTACCCCCGACCGGGGTCGGTACATACGCCCTCCTGCCTTCGCCATGAAGGCGCATGCACAAATCCTGGCTGCCCAGGCGGGCACGGCCGAGAAGCCGTCCTGCCCTGGCCGACGGGGCACGCCAGCGGCCCGGAGGTCTGCGGCGTGTGTGGCGGGGAGCATGGCGGCCCCGGTCCCCGACGTCGTGGTGCTCTCGGCCGGACAAAGGGGGTTCCAAATTCGGGGATCGAATTACGCAGGGAATCACTTATGTATTATTCGCAAGAACGCCCGTGACTGGCCCAGCCCCCCCCCCCGCCTCCCCCCCCCTTGCATTGGTCACGTCACGATTCGCGCCAGCGCCGTCTGGGAATGAGCCATTCCTAAACATTCCCAAACGGCTTCGGCACGAATCGCGCCGTGACTGGCCCCCTCCCAGTCTCGTCCCCCCCGTGCTACCGCCAGGGAATGGAAAACAGAAAGAACAGCAGCATCAACAACAACAACAACAACAACAACAACAACAACAACAATCACTTTACCCGAACGCTCAGTGTTCTCACCAGTGCCAGGGTTTTCATGCGACGCCAGCCAATACCCCCACTTTGTGGGGGGGCAGTGCAAGCTCTACCAAATATCCACACGACTCTTCGCCACCACCCACACCCAGCTTCCCGCCCTATGACGTTCGGACACTTCACTTCGTGGCCTGCGGACGACCGTGGCTACTACACTGGCGTGGAGTACACACCCACAGAAGTTGTTAAGCCTACGTTCGTACACCCACAGAAGTTGTTAAGCCTTGTTAACCCACAGAAGTTGTTAAGCCTTCCACAGAACATCTGTTGCATATGATGCATATGGTACATGATACACATGATACACATGATACGTACTCACAAGATAGTTGATCACATCTTTAGGGCAAATTCCTGAGGGATGTGGGAATACACAAGAGAGAGAGGATATGGTTGTCCCGATGGTTTTTGGAGATTTCGGCGTGCGCGCGCGAAGAAAAAACGAATGTGTCCCGCATGGTATTATTTGACAGGGATGATGGCCCTGGCAGGTGCGCAACCGTTGTCGCAGAAGTTCGAAAAAGTTGCTCGCAAAAGCCCGTTTGACAGAAATGTTTAAAAAGTGTTGGGTTTCCTACGAATCCGCAAGAGCGCGCGGGATGAGATTTTGACATTTTTTTGTTGAAAAACCATTGGTTTTTTGATGTTTTTATGTTAAAATCGCTCCGAACACTAAGCTTTTGGAAGGATTTCGTCTTGCGCGCGCGAATGTCCACTTTACCTTATTTTTTGCAAGGGATTCTTGAAATTTGATTATATTAGAACAAGAAATGTCATTTTATAGTGTTTTTTGCAAGGGAAAACGGATTACAACAAAACAGCCGGATCTGGATCACATCGTTTTACCTGAGGCTTCCTCACGAAAATGATGAAAATGCAGCTGCGGCCTAGGCGGCGCAGGGGGGGCGTGCACCAGGGGGCCCAACAATAATTATTCTTTAGAATTAATAATGTTCAACAACAACAACAACAACAACAACAACAACAACAACAACAACAACAACAACAACAATCAGTTTAAGAGTGTTCGCTCTTACTGGCACGCGTGCCTTGCATTCTGTATACCCCAACCCTCGATACCCGCCCACTGCGTCTTCGATTGCGCCCCCTTTCGGGGGAATATCTCCCTTGTCGGCCACTGACTGAAGTGCAAGGAACTCTCGAGCGAGAGCACCGTTCCTGAGTTCGGGGGCCTCTCTGGCCAGGGTGTCTCGGGTAAATTGTGAGGAAGTATCGAGCGGGAGCCGTTCTTGTCGTACGTAGCTGGGCCTCCAAGGGCCCACATTAAGGCTCAAGCCAACGCTCGAGCGGGAGCCTCGTTTTCAGAAAAAATGTAGCCGGCGTCGAGGCGAGAGCGCGCGGAACCGTTTCCGGAGAAGTGAGTCTTCAACAACAACAACAACAACAACAACAACAACAACAACAACAACAACAACAATCACTTTACCCGAACGCTCAGTGTTCTCACCAGTGCCAGGGTTTTCATGCGACGCCAGCCAATACCCCCACTTTGTGGGGGGGCAGTGCAAGCTCTACCAAATATCCACCGACACCACCCAGCTTCCCGCCCTATGACGTTCGGACACTTCACTTCGTGGCCTGCGGACGACCGTGGCTACTACACTGGCGTGGGTCCTCACGGCGGGCTCTTGGGGCCTCTTGAAGGCCTCCTGGGGCAACCTATGGCGCAACCAGTAGGGGGACGTTTTATTCTCGGCGGCCGAGGGCGCAACCTATGGCGCAACCAATAGGGGGACGTTTTATTCTCGGCGGCCGAGGGCGCAACCTATGGCGCAACCGCAAGGGATTGTGGCCCCTGGCAGGCGCGCGAACCCCGTTGCAAGAGCGTGCGAAAGTAGCTCGCGCGAGCTCATGTAACATAAATGTTGGAAAACCATTGGTTTTTTTAGGATTCGGACAGCGCGCGCGGGTAGAAATTTTGAAAAGTCGTGCAGGTGTTTTTCGAGGACCTACGGTGCGATTCGTGTGATTTTATGATGCGCGGTGCTAAAATTCTTAAGAAGCCCAATGGTTTTTGGAGATTTCGGCGTGCGCGCGCGAAGAAAAAACGAATGTGTCCCGCATGGTATTATTTGACAGGGATGATGGCCCTGGCAGGTGCGCAACCGTTGTCGCAGAAGTTCGAAAAAGTTGCTCGCAAAAGCCCGTTTGACAGAAATGTTTAAAAAGTGTTGGGTTTCCTACGAATCCGCAAGAGCGCGCGGGATGAGATTTTGACAATTTTTTGTTGAAAAACCATTGGTTTTTTGATGTTTTTATGTTAAAATCGCTGCGAACACTAAGGTTTTGGAAGGATTTCGTCTTGCGCGCGCGAATGTCCACTTTACCTTATTTTTTGCAAGGGATTCTTGAAATTTGATTATATTAGAACAAGAAATGTCATTTTCTATTGTTTTTTGCAAGGGAAAGCGGATTACAACAAAACAACCGGATCCTGTACACACCCTCTTTTCTGAGGCTTCCTCACGAAAATGATGAAAATGTAGCTGCGGCCTAGGCGGCGCAGGGGGGGCGCGCACCAGGGGGCCCAACAATAATTATTCTTTAGAATAAATAATGTTCAACAACAACAACAACAACAACAACAACAACAACAACAACAACAACAACAACAACAACAACAACAATTACTAGCACGTGGGGACACTCCGTTCTCACCAGTGCCAGGGTTTTCATAGGAGGCGGGCAATACCCCCACTTTGTGGGGGGGCCGGTTCAAGCTCTACCAAATTTCCAAACGACTCTTCGCCACCACCCACACCCAGCTTCCCGCCCTATGACGTTCGGACACTTCACTTCGTGGCATGCGGACGACCGAGGGCGCAACCTATGGCGCAACCGCAAGGGATTGTGGCCCCTGGCAGGCGCGCGAACCCCGTTGCAAGAGCGTGCGAAAGTAGCTCGCGCGAGCTCATGTAACATAAATGTTGGAAAACCATTGTTTTTTTTGGATTCGGACAGCGCGCGCGGGTAGAAATTTTGAAAAGTCGTGCAGGTGTTTTTCGAGGACCTACGGTGCGATTCGTGTGATTTTATGATGCGCGGTGCTAAAATTCTTAAGAAGCCCAATGGTTTTTGGAGATTTCGGCGTGCGCGCGCGAAGAAAAAACGAATGTGTCCCGCATGGTATTATTTGACAGGGATGATGGCCCTGGCAGGTGCGCAACCGTTGTCGCAGAAGTTCGAAAAAGTTGCTCGCAAAAGCCCGTTTGACAGAAATGTTTAAAAAGTGTTGGGTTTCCTACGAATCCGCAAGAGCGCGCGGGATGAGATTTTGACATTTTTTTGTTGAAAAACCATTGGTTTTTTGATGTTTTTATGTTAAAATCGCTGCGAACACTAAGGTTTTGGAAGGATTTCGTCTTGCGCGCGCGAATGTCTTTACCTTATTTTTTGCAAGGGATTCTTGAAATTTGATTATATTAGAACAAGAAATGTCATTTTCTATTGTTTTTTGCAAGGGAAAGCGGATTACAACAAAACAACCGGATCCTGTACACACCCTCTTTTCTGAGGCTTCCTCACGAAAATGATGAAAATGTAGCTGCGGCCTAGGCGGCGCAGGGGGGGCGCGCACCAGGGGGCCCAACAATAATTATTCTTTAGAATAAATAATGTTCAACAACAATCAAAAAGGGGCCCCACGCGGGAATCTCATTACGATAGGAGGTACATCCGTCCTTGAATGGGGTGCGTCCGAATGGCCCCCCGAATGGGTGCATCCCCTAGTTCCCTTCCTTGCCTCAGCGGCCTGATTCTGGGGGGTGGAACTCGTGGATCGGGGTTGGAAGATCGCCTGCGAGTACGGGCAGCGAGCAGGCCCTTCCGCCTCGTTGAGTTCAAACACTTCGGCGAACCACGGCACGTGAAGAGGAACGGCGGTCATGCATCCAGTCTCGGAACGGTCCCGCTTGGCATCGGTGGAACTACCCCGCGGTCAGGCATAAACCCGAGTGTTTCAAATCCTTTCTCTAGATCAAACCTAGCCAGGTACGCGTCACAGGCAATGTGCAAGAGTCTGCTTTCAGGCTGGCCTGCAGGTCGGATTGACTGCAATGCGGTTCATTGTAAACATTGCCGCGGAGTTCGGCAATGCGGAGGGTGACTTCGGACAGTACCCTGCTATGAAGTGGTGGGATTGGCATCAAGGTTGCAATCTGCCTCACACGCCGACAGAGAGGAGAATGAAAGAGAGAAGCAACAGTCAAAATGATGGAAGCGACTCTTTTTGCAGAATGGCGATCTCGCTCGAAGCTTCCGGTCACTCAAGCCATCTGGATTGATCTTTCGTGAAATCTGGACACGCAGAGCAAGTTCACACATGGAGCGCGGCATTGTTGCATCATAGGCCCATCGGCTGGCGCACACTTGAAAGATATGCCCATACCTCCTGGCAGTGTACATCACTGCACAAATGCGGGGATGGCTCCTTTTCAAATCGGGGGGGTGGGCGCTTGAATGGCAGGGCCTGGTGGCGCTCGTCTTTACGGGGGGGGTCGCCCCCTGCAGTGTACACCAACGCATACACGGACGTACGCTTGAGGGGACTCAGGGCAAGAAGGTGTGCTGCGACAGCCTGGATACATCCTGGGGAACGTCCGGCCCTCCCCCTGCGCACTAAAGCGGGGCGGGCCAAGAGCTCATTCCTGCACGTCTTGAGGAGGGGACCTGGCGGCAAGACGTCGTCTCTCTGGTCCTCCTCCTCCTCCTCCTCCACCTCCTCCTCCGCCTCCTCCTCAACATCCTGCTAGCTTCAATTAGCTCCGCAGCCGGATCCACCCCGATGAACAGAAACGGCAAAGAGAAAGAGAGAGAGATAGAGAGAGAGAGAGCGAGAGAGGGAGAAACAAAAAAGAAAGAGAGAGAGGGGGGGGGAAAGAGAGAGAGAGAGACACACACACACACACACTTTGCTCGTCGGCGGCGAGGCAGAATGGCTGAACCAGCGATAGAACTAAACTGGGGCATCGAGAGAAGCGAATTGTCCAGCTCGCAGGAGATTGGAAAAGACGGACGGGGCGGCCGCGGAGAAGGAAGGAGGAGGGGGCACTCAGAGGCGGAAGAATTCCGACCAGAGCGCGCTGGCGCGGCTGGTCTCATAAGCGGGGGCCATGGTAGCAGCCGGGCCGCAGCGCCAGGGCACCCACGCGCGATGACGAGGCCCAGTGCGTGAAAACAAAAAAATGCCACAGTGATGCCGTTGGTGAAGTAGGACAACGTACTGCACGTCAGGGAAAGCGCCGTGAGGCCGCCCAGGCGGGTGGCTGGGTTGACAGGGTACGACAAGTACACGAGCAATCTAAGTTTCAGACTGCCACCAGCAAAATGCTGGGCCCGTGAGGTGGGGTGCAGGGCTGCAAGACCAGGCCCAGGACACACACACACACACAGAGAGAGAAAGAGAGAGTACCTCCTCCTCCTCCTCCTCCTCCTCCTCCTCCTCCTCCTCCTCCTCCTCCTCCTCCTCCTCCTCCTCCCTGCATGCCAGGCCCCGCTCCTGCGACGGCCGCAGCCTGGCCGCCCCGCGGGCCGCCCCGCGCGGGCGGCCCAGGCTCAGGAACGCGCCGCGCATGTCGAAGGGGGCGTCCTGGCCACGGGCAGCGGCCGCGAGGGCGCCGAGTCGCGACGGGCAACGCTCGCACGGCGTAGAGGTGGCGCTGATCTGCGCCAGTGGGCGACGAGGCCGGGACACACGTGCGAGCATATTCGCGAGGAGGAGGAGGAGGAGGAGGAGGAGGAGGAGGAGGAGGAGGAGGCGGAGGGCACGGCGCGGAGGAGAGGAGAAGGCAGGAGGAGGAGGAGAAGGAGGAGGAGGACGACGACGAGGAGGACGAGGAGGAGGAGGAGGAGAGGAGGAGGAGGAGGAACGAGGACGAGAAGGAGGAGGAGGACGAGGGGAGGAGGAGGAGGAATACCAGGAGGAGGAGCAGGAGGACGACGACGACGACGACGAGGAAGAGGAGGGGGGAGGGGGGAGGGGGGAGGGGGGAGAAGGGAAGGGAGACTACGAGGGAAGAGGGACGAGCGAGGGGGCGAAGGGAGGACGGAGGAGGAGACGAAGAGAATGAGAAGGGAGGAAGCAGGAAGAGGAAGAGGGAGGGGGGAGGGTGGGGGGAGGAGGGAGGAGGGGGGAGGGAGGAGGAGGAGCAGGAGGAGAAGGAGGAGGAAGGAGGATGAAGAGGAGGAAGAGGGAGGAAGGAATGGAGGGCATGAGAAAGAGGAAGAGGGATGAGGAAAAGGAGGAGGAGGAGGCGGAGAAGGGATCGGGGCAGGAGGAAAAAGAGGAAGGAGGGAGGGCCACGCCCCCGGGCACCACAGGGAGGCTCGAAATCTTTGAATGAGGTGTGCAAGACTACTCTGCGGCCTTTGCAAGGTCTAGCAGCTCGACAACATGACAAATAGCCTGGGGCCTCAAGCGCGTTCAAGACAGTCCACGAGACCCCCGAATGTCACCCCAAAACCCAAACGGCCCCAGGAGGGCCCCAGGAGGGCCCATGAGGGCCCCGAGACGCCGAAGAGGTCTCCCAGGCAGCCACAAGACGGCCTCCGAAGGCGCCAAACGGGCCAACAACGCCACAGGAATCCAAGCGGGCCCCAGGAGGCCACCAAAGAAGACCCAAAAGGTCCGAGGAGAGCCCCAGGACGGCCACGGGGCCCTTCGCCGGTGCTCCCCCAGTGGTTTCTGCAAACAAGCAGACCACTGCAGCCAAGACGCTGAAGTCAGGACCGCCTTGTGCTCGGAAGGGGCCAGTGGGTGGGTCGGGCCTTTGAGCTGGGTCGGGGGACCTGCTCGTGGCCGAGGCTCACCTTGGCCGGAAAAGCCCCTTCGTTTCTGATGCGGCGTCCCCTGAGGTAGCACGATGGTAGCGCGATGGTGGCAGCACTGGCTACGCTTCTGGCCCCGACATGTCACCACACGGGCGTCTGCGAACGACATAAGGCGGCAAGCGGCGATGGCCCGCTGGATGCGTCCTCGACAATTGCACAGAGCGGTCAAGAGTGCGACAGGTGCCTACGGCGTATGAGATGCTTCCCCCTCCCCAAACCCCTCCCCCGGGGGCCTGGTCTGGACGATTTGGAGGGGTGGGGGGTGGGGGGCAAATCCATCATCCGCGCACTTGGAGCCTCGGGAGGCCCCAGAACGGGCCAAAAAGGTTCCAAAGGTCCCTGGAACGGTCCAAGAGAGCTACGAATCGACGAAAGATCGCCCTAAAATGCCGAAGATTGCCTCCACACGGCTCCATAAGTCCCCAAGACGTTTGAAACAATATTACGAGGCGGCCCAAAGATGCCCTCCAGAAGCAAAAATCGTCCCACTCCCTAGGTAGAACGTACATTTTCACCACATTCGCCCATTCGGCTTCCACGCGGCGCAAAGCGACCCAAAAAGCCTCCAAGGTCGACCCTCACCAGCCCAAGAGGCTCCCACAAAGGCTCCAAGACGGCGTCCGGGCGATCCACGGAGGTCCCAGAAACCATAGCAACGGCTCAGGACGGTCCCAAGAGGGCTCCAAAACTGGGCAAGAGGGCCTCCAAAGGCTGTCCGGACGGCCCACGCGGGGGACGATTCCGTCCAAACCGCCCAAGATCGCCGCCAGACGGCCCCATGGGTGTCCATGACGTTTGAAAACGCGACCACGAGACGCTCCAAGAAGGCCTCCAGCAGCAAAAACCGTCCCATTCCCTAGGTAAAACGTACAGTTTGAGCATATTCGCTTCTTGGGCTTTCACGAGGCCCACAGCGGCCCAATAAACCTCCAAGATCGACCCCTGTCACCCGAAGAGGCTCCCAAGAAGGCTCCAAGACTGCTTCCGGGCGATTCACGAAGGCTCCAGAAACCATAGCAACGGCCCGGGAAAGCCGCAGGACGGTCCCAAGAGGGCTCCAAAACGAGCCAAGAGGGCTCCCAAAGGCTGTGCGGACGGCCCACGCGGGGGACGATTCCGTCCAAACCGCCCAAGATTGCCTCCAGACAGCCCCATGGGCGTCCAAGACGCTTGCATACGCGACCACGAGGCGCTCCAAGCAGGTCTCCAGAAGCAGAAACCGTCCCATCCCCTAGGGAGAACGTACATTTTCAGCATATTCGCTTCTTGGGCTTCCACGAAGCCCACAACGGCCCAGTAAACCTCCAAGATCGACCTCTGGCACGCAAGGAGACTCTCCAAAAGGCTCCACGACGGCCTCCAGGCGCCCCACGAAGGCCCCAGAAACCACAGCAACGACCCGGGGAACGGCAGGACGGTCCTAAGAGGGCACCAAAACGTGTCTAGAGGGGCCTCACGGGCTGTCCAGACAGGCCACGCGGGGGACGATTGCTGCCGCCCCAAGGGGTCGGCGGTGTGGCGTAAGCCAATGAACATGACGGTCGAGAACTTTTGCTTAGGCCCCGGCGACACGCTGTGCCCTGCAAGCGGAAAACGCGTCATTCCGCTCCGCGGGGCAGAGGGCTTCGGAAGGCTCGGAACGTGGACGCCTGGGGACTGGGGCGCGAATAGCGCGTCGCACCGCAGCGAGGCGGGCCAGAACCAGCGGCGCGACACGCTAAGCCAAAGTTTCCGACCATCACGTCTGAAGTCATGCGCGCCTGAATATAACTGTTGACAAAGATGCGGGAGATGCGCATGCATAATTATCGGCTGCCGTCGGGGAGAAATGATGGCAGCACAAATGATGAATCGGTGTAGAGGGCGCGGGAGTGTGACAGGCGTAGAGGCGAGAGTACCCTTCGGCGAGAATCATGATTCCCTTCGGGGAGGGGTACCCTCCCCCTCCCCTCCCTGAGATTTCTTGTCGGGGGGCGCGAGGTGGCGGATGGTCCTGTTTCGCCCAAGATGGCTCCAAGAGGGCCTCCGATGCTCCAAGATGGCCTCCGAGGCGGCTCAAAATAGCAGAAGATATGTCAAGATAGCTTCCGATATACTGCCAAGAGGCCCGACGAGGGCCACAAGACGGTTCCAAGTGCTCTCGGAGACCCCCGAGGACCCCGCCAAGAGGCCCAAATCCGTCCAAAACTTGTTATAGGAAAATCCACAAGTGTTGCTTTCTCGCCGTGTCGCTTCCGATTCGCTCGTAAGGCCTCATGATGGCCCCAAGATGGCCCAAGAGAGGCCCAAGAGGGGCCCAAAAGGGCCCACGGAAGGCCGCAAGAGCGCCCAAGAGCGCCCCAAGAGGCGATTTTGATGGCACCATGGGGGGGCCAAACGTTAGGACCCCCCCCCTTTCTCGATAGCCTCCAAGATGGTCCGGAGGGGCCCTCCAGGGCCCCCAAGACGGCCCCAAGACCCTCCGAAATAGCCCCAAGAGGACCCCAAGATCCCCCCGAAAGAATCCCAAGAGGGCTTCAAGATGCGATTTTGAAGGGTTCTGCCCTCATCATCGTTGTCCTCCTCCGCCTCCTCCTCCCCCTCCTCCACCTCCTCCTCCTCTTCCTCCTCGTCCTCGTCCTTGCCCTCATCGTCTTCCTTTTC
Source organism: Prorocentrum cordatum (assembly GCA_963575745.1). Classification (NCBI taxonomy): domain Eukaryota; class Dinophyceae; order Prorocentrales; family Prorocentraceae; genus Prorocentrum; species Prorocentrum cordatum. Next base: position 57,159 of record CAUYUJ010021059.1, on the reverse strand, counting down.
CTTTTGCTCCTCTTCCTCGTCGTCGTCGTCGTGGTGGTGGTCCTCCTCCTCCTCCTCCTCCTCCTCCTCCTCCTCCTCCTCCTCCTCCTCCTCCTCCTCCGCCTCCTCCTCCGCCTCGTCCTCCGCCTCCTCCCTCTTCTCCTCCTCCTCCTCCTCCTCCTCCTTCCCTCGCCCCCACGCGGGCCCCAGGGATGGCCCGAAAAGGCCCTCCAAGGCCACCCCCTTGCTCCCAGAGATCTCTCTGTTCATCCTGGTTGCCCGCTCTGTTTCACTGCATGTGTCTGTTCGTCCCGTTTCTCCACAGCTCTCATGGGCAAGGTTTCTGAAGGGGCTGGTGTGGATACGCGAAGCGTGAATCCGCCGACCCTGTTGGCGTGTGCGAGGGGCTTCTCCGTTTGAGTTCTCGTCTCCGTCGTCTCCTCGTCGTCTTCGTCGTCGTCACAGTCGTCTCCTCGCCGTATCCGTCGTCCCCCGTCCCTTTCCCTGGGCCCTCCTCAAGCGTGCCATCCAAAGCAAAATTGTACAACGTCGTATTGGAGTCGAAGGGAAGCCCCTTCCCTTTGATCCCTTCCCCGCGGGGGGGGGGGGTCCCGGGGATGGTCCCGGGGTGGGTCCCAGGGGGTGTCCGGGGAGGGTCCCAGGGGGGGTGCCGGGGGGGGGTCGCAATCCAGATTCGTTTTCCCGACAGATCGGACAGCCCCAGAAAGAACCCAGAATGCCCAAGAAGATGGCTCCAAATATTGCCCACAAGAGCCCCATGTCGCTCAAAGATCGGCTCAACAGGGCCAAGATCGCCCCAAGACGATCCAAGAAGCCTCCTATACGTCCCAGGAGCTCTCCAAGAAAACCCCTACCAAGGCTCCAGAGGCTCCTCCCCTCCCTCCTCCTCCTCCTCCTCCTCCTCCTCCTCCTCCTCCTCCTCCTCCTCCTCCTCCTCCTCCTCCTCCTCCTCCTGCCTTCTCCTCATCCTCCTCCTCTCCTCCTCCTCCTCCTCCTCCTCCTCCTCCTCCTCTCCTCCTCCTCTCCCTCCTCTCCCTCCTCCTCCTCCCATCCTCTCCTCCTCCTTTTTGTCCCTCTCCTCTTCCTCCTCTTGCTCCTTCTACTACTCCTCCTCCTCCTCCTCCCACGCCTTCCTCTCCTCCTCTCCTCCTCTCCCTACTCATCATTACCTTTATTATCCTTTTCCTCCTCATGTTTGTCCGTCCTCCTCCTCCTGATTATCCTCCTTCTCCTCCTCCTCCTCCTGACCTCCCTCGTCTTCCTATTCCTCGTCCTTCTCTTCATCCTCCTTCTTTTCCTCCTCCTCCTCCTCCTCGTCTTCTTTGTCCCTCATCTTTCTCCTCCTCCTCCTCCTCCTCCTCCTCCTCCTCATCCTACCCCTCCTCCTCTTCCTTCTCCTCCTCATCCTCATCCTTCTATTAGGCAGGATAAGCCGCAGCGAAAGGAGACAACAGACGAGAAGAAATCGACCGACGCACCCCTTCCTTCTCCTCCTCCTGTCAGTCCTCCTCCTCCCCCTGCCCCCGCACACCCCCCTCCCTTTCATCTTCGTCGTCTTCAGGGTCGGCGGCACCGGCCGTAAGGCCCTCGCAATAATTGCAGAGGGGGCAGGAGTATGACAGGCGCCGAAGCGAGTATGCCCGTCGGAACGACCGAATACTTTCTAAGTGGAAAAGCCCAAATGAGCGACGAGCAAAAACGGGTCTTACGCGAGATGGCATTGCGACCTGAGGCGCCGCAGCAGCCGTCGACATCACCCTTCTTGAATCAGACCTTCTCGTCGTTGACGAAAAATGGCGCAGAAAGCTGGGGTCTAGGGGCCCAGTCGGGTTTTTTCACCATGTTTACCGATCCCCATCCCCATCCTCATCCCCATCCCGAGCCCCACCATGTCACCACTCCAGTTGGGGATAGACCCCTCGAAATCCGAAGGGAGCAGCCTATATTCCCACCTAGGGGGGTGAATCGGCCGGTGGGGCCCAGGCTACACCGGTGGGGATGGGGATCGGTTCAACGATGCTCGCACAAAAGCCCTGCTTGGGCTCAGTCCAGAGCGCCGCGCAGAATGGGGGATTGGCGCAGGAAGGGGGGCCCAGACCTCCGACGACGCGTGTTTTTGTCCAGTCCCGTCGTCTTTCTTCGAGGTCGAAGGAACCTGTGCTCGATCTCCTCGGTCGACTCGTCTGGGGAGGCTCCCAAAGAGAAGGAGCTGCCGGTTGGGGGCTGTTCTCTGGCTGCCCACTAAGCCACCCCAACCTGACCAGAACTTGTCGCCGCTGGGCCTGCCACTTTCAGGCGGGGGGGCGCTCGGGCACGTCGAGAAAGCACAGTGGAACCCTTACCCCCCCCCAAAACAGGGGGGTCTGGGACCTTGGGGTTAGGTTTGGGTGATTTGGCAGATAGTGATTCTCAGACGACCTGCGGCTACACTTGGCCCCGCTGGGGGGTCGACATTGGTGCGGAAAAAATCGCGATGAAGATCGACAGCAATTCACTTAGAGATCTGCGGCTCCGGGAAGACCTGGAGCGGCCGGCTTTGGGCTATCGGCCCTGCGGATCAGCATAAACAGTCGGCCCTGCGGACTGGGACCGTCCAAAAACGGATCAGCATAAAAAGTCGGCCCTGCGGAGGCGGTCTGGACCTCCGGGGGGGCTCACGCATCGAAAACATGGAACGTCGGATGTCTGGGAGGTGGTAACGGAAGACCAGGGGTGGACGGATGCCCCTTTAGCAGAACGCCGTTTCGTGAAAGCTGTCAGGGGCACTCCACGTGCGTACGACACTGCATTCCGAGTGCGGTAGCTAATCGACGTCAAAAGACAACCGAATGTTTCCAGCGAGACGCACGTCGATCAGCGAAACTTACTGGGGACCGCACTGGCACACTCGAATGCCAATGCCTAGGCCTAGTGCATCAGTGACCGATTTCCTCGGTCGACTTGTCTGGGTGGGCGTTCTCCCAGAATGCCCGAGAAGGTGGAGGCAGGGTGTAGCGGGACCCATGGGCCTCCGACAACGTATGTTTTTCAATCCTGGCGTTTCTCCTCGATGTCGGCCTCCGGGGGCCGTCTTCCGGCCCCGGGACTATCAGGAATAGGTCCAAGGCGAAAAACTAAACCCGGGGAAGGGGTCGGGACCCCTGGTGCCGCGCATTGGAAAAATCATGGACGGGCGGATGTCGGGCAGGGGGTGGCGCGGGGGGGCGACCTTCTGAGAAGGTGGGGGAGCTTCCTAAGGAGGCCAGGGGCCTTCCTGGAAGCCCTCCAGGCTTCTCAGAAGCCTTCTCAGAAGCCCGCGGGCCCTTTCAAGAAGGCCTCTGGCCTCAGAGAAGCCCCCTGCCTTCTCGGTTGCCCCCCCCTCGCGCCGCCCGATCTGTGCTCGCCGACAGTTCGGGGACGATGGTTGGATTCAGCCCCAGCCTCGACGAACGGAACAAATCAGAAGCGAGGTGGGAAGGGACAGGATGAATAGGGCATGGTGCTAGGAAGAGAAACGTGTCGCCCATAGCTCTCCTCTCCCTTCTCTCCTGCCCTTCCGAGACCTGTAGCGCCGCGCACTAAGAAACAAAGTGACATCTACATATATATATATATATATATATATATATATATATATATACACACACTCACGCATACATAGACTTCTGACCGTCGCCGTACTAATTCGTTCCTCGGTTCGGTACATGATCGGCGGGCGGCTATGGCGCGCGGTCCTTGGTGAGCTCTTAAGGTAGAACTACTGGGGCCGTTCCGGACGCCTCCTGGGGCCTCTTGGGGGCCGTTTGGAGGCTTTTCGGGGCCTCTTCTGGGCCTCTTGGGTGCCTTTTGGGGCTTGTTGGGGGCCTGCTGGCGGTCTCGGGGGCCGTCTTGGGGCTTTCTTGGGCCTTTTTGGGCGCCTCTTGGGCTGTCTTGGAGCCCTGTTGGGCCGTCGTGGAGGCATCTTGGGGGCCTCTTGGGCCGTCTTGGGGCGGTCTGGGGGGCGTCGTGGGGCGTTTTGAAGCGTCGCACACAAGTCGTGCATTCTAGAAATGTATGTTTTATATAGGAACTAAAGTGAGTGGGCCTCTTGGGGCTCTCTTGGGGAGCCTCTTGGGGCCCTCTTGGGGCGTCTGGGGGGCCTCTTGGGCCGTCTTAGGGCCATCTTGGGCGCATTGGAGCCCTGTATCTTGGGGGCCTCTGGGGGCCATCTGGGGCCGCCTTGGGCCCTCCAGGGGCGCTCGGGGCCCAGCGGCCCCCACCCGGACTGAAATCTGGCCAGAGCAGTTTTCTATGCGTATAGGGCTTCATTGTAATAGTTCAGCTATGCATGTACTGATGTGTATATACACGCATACACGAATACCTATGAATATACACATGCATAAATATGTATATATAGAAGCATATACAATGTGTACATGCATTCGTATACACATATGCAGTTGATCATATGTGTACATGGATGCGTATACGTATCCATATACATGCACATGTGCATAAACATGTACATGCATACGTACATATACATAGACACATATTGCATATACCCATACAGGTACAAGTACATGTACACATGCATTTGCACATACCTATACATACACGTATGCACATACATGTACATATACATATACACATACATCCACATATGCAAACACATATACATAACCATGCAACTATACATATCCATAGACATACGCATACACACATGCAACTATACAAATAACTATGCATACACACATGCATACACATATACACAGACACTTGCATGTACATGTCCTTACACATGCTAACACACATATATACATATATATAGAGGTATGCATACAGTTGTACTTATAACATACAGATAAACACAGCTGTATATACACAGGTATGTACACATTCAACTGCATATATCTATACATGTGCATATACATATGCACGTAATATACATATACAGATGCACCTCCACATACATAGACATAGGCATACACAGATGCAGAGACACAGACATACACATATATATGTGTTCATTTACACATATGTATACATATGCCCACACTTGTAGGTATACAGTTACATAAACATGAACATATACGGACACGTATGTATATACATAAACACATACACTTGCCCATACATATACATATACCTATAAGCAAATATATATATATATACATACAGATGCGCATGCGTGTATTCATATACGTATACATGTACATAGGTAGGCAAACAAGTAACAATGATATGAATGACATGTCAGGGGAGCATGGGAAAAGCGGGCGGGAGGGGCAGGGGGGGGGGGACGGGGAGGAGGGGAGAATGAGCGAGGAAGGGGGAGCAGGGGCGGTGGGGGGGAGAGAGTTGCGAATCGGAATAGGTCGTAAGTGACTGTTTCCAAGCCGGCGTTTCGGCACAGACTCCACACAGCACGACGCCCAGGCCGCCACTTCATGCGGGAGGTCGGACAGACTGGTGAGCACCTCCTGACGCGCGCTCGCCCGCCCGGGCGCTGCGCTGGAGACATCGCGCGGTCGCACGCCGGAGACGAACGGGGCACGAGGGGGGGAGGCCGGGGCGTTGCAATTCACAGGCGTGTTCGCCCAGCCCTGGGCCCCGGGACACTCACAGACCGATCTCGCTCGAAAAACTAGCAGGTATGTGGGTCCTACGCAGGGCTCCGGGCGCGAGCTTTCACGATGTTGCGTGTCTGTTGCAACGTCAGGGTGGACCGTCCTGGCCGACTGTGCTGGCCGGGCCTTCTAGGCTCATCGGCCGAGGGCCGGCCGGGCGGCGGGGCATCAGCACTAGCGAGGAGATCCTGGACGGACCTCGCGCCCGGGTGCCGCTGATCTCGGGGCCCACCCGGCCCCGGACACCCGGCGTCTCGCACATACTGGGACGGGCTGCAGCGTTTTCGGCCTCCGGGCCTCGGGGCTATCAAAAAAAGCTGCTCGGGATGAGAAGCCAATCCCAGCGCGAAGTTCGAATAGGGGATCGACTACTGAATAGATTTACCCCAGCATTGATTCCTCGTCCAGTCATACGTAGACTGTGTGTAGATCTACGAACATTCGACGCATTTCACATGCATTCAGCGAACAAATCAATCTTGGGGTAAACCAATTCTGTTGGGGCAAATCAATTCTGCAGTCGATCCCCTACTCGAGAAGTGGTCGCAAGGTCGGGGGCCCGCGCCAGAAAGAAACAAATCGGGACGCTGGATGTTTCGGCCACCCGGGCTGCAATCCCTGACGTCCGCCGTTGGGCGTCGCTCAACAGCAGGGGGGCTATCCCTAAAGGCCCCTTTTGGGGCCCTACAGTAAAAAAGCCCAGGGTTCGCTAGGGACTGGCTTCCCCCCAACCAAAGAAACGGAAACCCTGCGGACACTCCCGAAACCCTCCGAAAAACCTTCCGTAACCCTTCCTGGAGGGTTTTCGTAGGGTTTTGGGAGGGTTCGGCTGTTTTGAAAAGAAACCAGCTCCTAGCGAACCCTGGGCTTGCTGAGCTAACTAGGACCTAAAGGGCGCTTTAATGGCCCTGTAGGGCCCCTTTTCTGCAGCCCTCGCTGTCCCCTACTTTATCGCCCCCCCCATTGCGCGACGCCCATCGCCGATGCCATGGTTTCAATCTAGGGCCCCAGAGCTCCCGCCCCCGTCCCCAGGGCAAGATTTTCGCCCCCGACCCATTGCTGATTGTCCTGGCGCCATAACAAGACGGCCCCCGAGGCCCGAGAGCGAGGAAGACACCCGCCGGGATCGAAAACATCATGCCGTCGGAGGTATCTGGGATCTCGGGCGGCGTGGAGGGCGCCAGCGCGGCAAGAGGGATGTCTCCCCGCGGCTCGAAAGTCGCATCAGGAGGGATGGAGATCTGGCAGACCGCGGGACGTCTGGTGTCGCGGGGGCGGCGTCCTCCATGAGCTCGTACTTCGGGGGCTCGAAGTGGATCCAGGTCGTCAGGGAGTACTTGAACCTCTGGGAGATAGTATGGAGGACAACGTTCCAAGAGGCCCCAAAACAGCCCCCAAGAGGCCCCCGAGAGCGCCCCGAAGAGACCTCAAGAACCATCCCTGAGAACTCTGACTCGCAACCCAGGCACGGTGGCGGGATGGGCCGAAGACGATTCGATCCGCCGCCCCCTGCTTGCAGGGGTGCACGGCGTGCTGGACGAGCTGTTAGGTTTTGGTTTTGGTTCTTTTTCCAAAAGAACTCCCCAGTGGGCTCCGGCAGAACCCGCCAGCCACCCGGAAGGGTGCTCAACGACCGGAAAAAATCCTCCAAAAAGGCCGTTTCGCTCGGGACATCCTCCAAAAATCGCGAAGATGGCCCAAGATGGCCTCCAAGTCCGCCCGAGATGGTCCAAGACGGCCTCCAAAACGGCCCAAGAGAGTCCAAGACGGCCCAAGACGGCCCAAGAGGCCCCCCAGAGGCCTCCCAGACGGCCCAAGAGGCCTCCAAGAGGTCCTCCAGGAGAGTCCGAAGAGGCCAAAATCATTGATTTTCCATTGGTTTTTGAAGGATTTTGGCATTTGCGCCTTTTCGGCTCTCCGACGGCTCAAGACGGCCCAAGAAGCCCCCAAGATCGCCCAAGAGGCCCCCAAGAGAGCCCCCTGATGGCCCAAGTGGCCTCCAAGATGGCCCCTAGAGGGCCCCAAGACGGCCCAAGAGGCCTCCAACACGCCCAAGATGGCCTCCAAGACGCCCAAGATGGCCTCCAAGACGGCCCTGGAGCGCCCCAAGAGGGTCCCCCGTTGGCCCAGAAAGGCCCCCAAAACGGCTCCCGACGGCGTCAGACGTGCCAGGAACCCACCAAGATGGCCGAAGTTGGCTCGAAGCTGGCCCAAAAGGGCCCAAGAGGCCCCCAAGAGGGCCTCCAGGAAGGCCAAAAGATGCCAAAATCAATGATTTTCCTAAGGTTTTTGATGGATTTGGGCATTTCCCTTTTTTCGGCCTTCCGACGGCCCGAGACGGCCCAAGAGCCCCCAAAGATCGCCGAAAGATCGCCCAAGAGGCCTCCAAGACGGCGACGATGACCATCAAGACGCCCACGTGTTCCCCGAAGGCTTTCCAAACCGATTCGGGGAACACATGGTCCGATGGCTTGGCAGGTCTGGCCTCAACGTTCGGCCACATACGCGCCTCCACAAAGGCAGGGGGCGGCGGTGATTCGCCGTAGGCGTCTTCGATCCGCCGCCCCCTGTCGATTCATCGCAGGGGTGCCCGGCGTGCTAGATCCTCTCGGTTTTGCTTTTGGTTCTTTTTCCAGAAGAACTCTCCCAGAACGGGCTCCGGCGCGTCCCGCCGGGGCCGCGGAAGGCGCGGAAACGAGCTCAACGACCGCAAAAAGTCCTCCAAGATGGCTCGCGATGGCCTCCCAGACGGCCAAGATGGCCTCCAAGACGGCTCAGATGTCCCCAAGATGCCGCCAAGACGGCCCAAGACGGCCGTAGATAGTGTCAAGATGGCCCACGACTGCCCCAGAGTCCCCCCAGAGGCCCCGAAGACGGCCCAAGAGGCCTCCAAGAGCTCCTCCAGGAAGGCTCGCCGAGGCCAAAATCATTGTTTTTCCTTAGGTTTTTCAAAGATTTTGGTATTTACGCCTTTTCGGCCTTCCGACGGCCCCAGGTGGCCCAAGAAGTCCCCAAAATCGTCCCAAGATCGCCCAAGAGGCCTCCAAGATGGCCCCGTGACGGCCCAAGAGGCGCCCAAGACGGCCCCAAGACGGCCCAAGAGGCCTCCAAGACGCCGAAGATGGTCTCCAAGATGGCCTCCAAGACGGCTCAGATGGCCCCAAGATGCCGCCAAAACGCCGAAGATGCACCCAAGACGGCCTAAGATGGCGTCAAGATGGCCGAAGACGGCCCACGAGGCCCCCCAGAGGCCCCCAAGACGGCCCAAGAGGCCTCCAAGAGCTCCTCCAAGAGGGCCCGAAGAGGCCAAAATAATTTATTTTCCGCAGGTTTTTGAAGGATTTTGGAATGTGCTTCTTCTCGGCATTCGGACGGCTCAAGACGGCCCACGAGGCCCCCAAGATCGCCCAAGAGGCCCCCAAGAGGGCCCCATGACGGCCCAAGTGGCCTCCAAGATGGCCCCAAGAGGGCCCCAAGACGGCCCAAGAGGCCTCCAACACGCCCAAGATGGCCTCCAAGACGCCCAAGATGGCCTCCAAGACGGCTCCGAAGCGCCCCAAGAGGGTCCCCCGTTGGCCCAGAAAGGCCCCCAAGACGGCCCGACGGCGTCAGACGTGCCAGGAACCCACCAAGATGGCCGAAGTTGGCTCGACGCTGGCCCAAGACGGCCCAAGAGGCTCCCAAGAGGGCCCCCAGGAAGGCCAGAAGGCCAAAAACATTGATTTCCTACGGTTTTTTTTGTTTGCGTATTTTGACATTTCCTTCTTTTCGGCCTTCCGACGGCCCGAGACGGCCCAAGAGCCCCCAAAGATCGCCGAAAGATCGCCCAAGAGGCCTCCAAGACGGCCAAGATGACCTTCAAGATGCCCACGTGTTCCCCGAAGGCTTTCCAAACCGATTCGGGGAACACATGGTCCGATGGCTTGGCAGGCCTGGCCTCAACGTTCGGCCACATAGGCGCTTCCACAAAGGCAGGGGGCGGCGGTGATTCGCCGCAGGCGTCTTAGATCCGCCGCCCCCTGTCGATTCGTCGCAGGGGGTGCCTGGCGTGCTGGACTTCTTAGGGTTTTTCCAGAAGAACTCCCCTGGGGCTCCGGCACGTCCCGCCGGCCACCCGTAAAGCGCGTCCGTCGATGCCTGAAACGGCCGTTTCGCTCGGGACATCCTCAAAAAATCGCGAAGATGGCCCAAGATGGCCTCCAAGTCCGCCCAAGATGGTCCAAGACGGCCTCCAAGACGGCCCAAGAGAGTACAAGACGGCCCAAGACGGCCCAAGAGGCCCCCCAGAGGCCTCCAAGACGGCCCAAGAGGCCTCCAAGAGGTCCTCCAGGAGGGCCTGAAGAGGCCAAAATCATTGATTTTCCTTAGGTTTTTGAAGGATTTTGGAATGTGTTTCTTCTCGGCATTCCGACGGCTCAAGACGGCCCAAGAGGCCCCCAAGATCGCCCAAGAGGCCCCCAAGAGGGCCCCATGACGGCCCAAGTGGCCTCCAAGACGGCCCCAAGAGGGCCCCAGGACGGCCCAAGAGGCCTCCAACACGCCCAAGGTGGCCTCCAAGACGCCCAAGATGGCCTCCAAGACGGCCCCGAAGCGCCCCAAAAGGGCCACCAGTCGGCCCAGAAAGGCCCCCAAGACGGCTCCCTCCCGACGGCGTCAGACGTGCCAGGAACCCACCAAGATGGCCGAAGTTGGCTCGACGCTGGCCCAAGACGGCCCAAGAGGCCCCCAAGAGGGCCTCCAGGGAGGCCAGAAGAGGCCAAAAGCATTGATTTTCCCAAGGTTTTTGATGGATTTGGGCATTTCCCTTTTTTCGGCCTTCCGACGGCCCGAGACGGCCCAAGAGCCCCCAAAGATCGCCGAAAGATCGCCCAAGAGGCCTCCAAGATGGCCCCAAAACGGCCCACGAGGGACCGAAGACGGCCCCAAGAGGCCCCCAAGACGGCACAGGAGGCGTTTAAGACGCCCAACATGTTCTCCAAGACGGCCCTAGAGCATTCCAAGAGGGCCCCAAATCTGCGCATAGAGGCCCCCCAAACGGCTTCCGACGGCGTCAGACGGACCAGGAGCCCACCAAGACGGCCGAACATGGCCCTAAGATGGCCCAAGACGGCCCAAGCGGCCAAGAGGCCTCCAAGAGGGCCTCCAGGAAGGCCCGAAAAGGCCAAAATCATTGATATTCCCTAGGTTTTTGAAGGATTGTGGCATTTGCTTTTTTCTGCCTTCCGACGGCCCGAGACGGCCCAAGTGCCCCCAAAGATCGCCCAAGAGGCCCAAGACACGGCCCCAACAGGCCCCCAAGACGGCCCAAGGGTCTCCAAGACGCTCAAGATGGCCTCCAAGACGGTCCAAGAGCCCTCCAAGACGTCCTCCAAGAAGGCCCGAAAGGGTCAAAATGGCCTCCAGACGGCCAAGATGACCTTCAAGATGCCCACGTGTTCCCCGAAGGCTTTCCACACCGATTCGGGGATCACATGGTCCGATAGCTTGGCAGATCTGGCCTTAACGTTCGGCCACATAGGCGCTTCCAGAAAGGCAGGGGGCGGCGGTGATTCGCCGTAGGCGTCTTCGATCCGCCGCCCCCTTTTGCTTTAGCAAAGGGGTGCCTGGCGTGCTGGATGATATTGGTTTTGGTTCTTTTCCAACAAAAAAAACTCCCCCTGGGGCTTCGGCCCGTCCCGCCGGCCATCCGGAAGGATGCCGAAAATTTACACAGACCCGGTTGCAAAGGGCTGTTCCTGGTCCAGACGGCTCCACGACGGCCCAGACGGCCAAGATGGCCTCCAAGACGGCTAAGATGGCCCCAAAATGCCTCCAAGGCGGCCCAAGATGCACCCAAGACGGCCTAAGATAGCCTCAAAGCGGCCCAAGACGGCCCAAGAGGCCTCACTACGGCCCAAGAGGCCTCCAAGAGGTGCTCCAGGAAGGCCCGAAGAGGCCAAAATCATTGATGTTCCTGAGGTTTTTGAAGGATTTTGGCATGTGTCCCTTCTCGGTATTCCGACGGCTCAAGACGGCCCAACAGGCCGCCAAGATCGCCCCAAGATCGCCCAAGAGGGCTCCAAGAGGGCCCCTTGATGGCACAAGGGCCCCCAAGACGGCCCCAAGAGGGCCCAAGACGGCCCAAGAGACCTCCAAGACGCCCAAAAAGGCCTCCAAGACGGCCCCGAAGCGCCCCAAGAGGACCCCACGTCGGTTCAGAGAGGCCCCCAAGACGGCGTCAGACGGGCCAGGAGCCCACCAAGATGGCCGAACATGGCCCTAAGATGGCCCAAGACGGCCCAAGAGGCCTCCACGAGGGCCTCCAGGAAGGCCCGAAGAGGCCAAAACCATTGATTTCCCTTATGTTTTTGATTGATTTTGACATTTGCTTCTTTTCGGCCTTCCGACGGCCCGAGACGGCCCAAGAGCCCCCAAAGATCGGCCAAGGATCGCCCAAGAGGCCTCCAAGATGGCCCCAGAACGGCCCAAGAGGCCCCCAAGACGGCCCCCAAAACAGCCCAGGAGGCTTCTAAAACGCCCAAGATGGCCTCCAAGACGGCCCTGGAGCACTCCAAGAGGGCCCCAAGTCGGCTCAGAGAGGCCCCCCAAACGGCTTCCGACGGCGTCGGTCGGGCCAGTAGCCCACCAAAACGGCCGAAGATGGCCTAAGATGGCCCAAGACGGCCCAAGAGGCTTCCAAAAGGGCCTCCAGGAAGGGCCGAAGAGGCCAAAATCATTGATTCCCCTTTAGCTTTTAAAAGCGCGATGATAACCGCGCGGCTGCTGCGCGTTTCGCGCCTCCCCCTCTCTCCCTCCTCCTCCTCCTCCTCCTCCTCCTCCTCCTCCTCCTCCTCCTCCTCCTCCTCCTCCTCCTCCTCCTCATTTGACGCTGCTTAGCCCGTAATTTTCGGCATGCTGCGCCCATGCATTCTTCGATCTGATATTGTTGTTTCAGAAGAGTTGTCGACACGCTTTTGGCGCGTCGTGGCCTCCTCGTTTGGAGTTGGCTGTTGTTGACGGGAGATTTCATGTCTTCCCTAGCGCCAGTGTGTTGGCAGTTTGTCTACCACCGGGGGCCCCTTACCGGGACACAGGGCCGTCAAAGAACGGCTCGGGATGAAAGATCGGTCCTCGGGAAGGAGCGGATCCAGACTTCTGGGGAGCCACGAAGCCACCGATATTGTCTTCTACTGGGTGGAGATTGCTTCTCTGCTTCTACCGCGACAACAATGTTGTTTGGAGTTGGCGGGCCTGTGGGTCCCTGACGCACCTACTCGCTCCAGCTGCCTTGCGGCCGTTAGCTTTTAAAAGATCTTAACGTTTGCGTTTTGTTCGGCCTTCCGACTGCCCGAGACGGCTCAAGTGCCTCCAAAGATCGCCCAAGAGGCCCAAGACGGCCCCAAGGGTCCCCCAAGACGGCCCCAAGAGGCCTCCAAGACGCTCAAGACGGCCTCCAAGACGGCCCAAGAGCCCTCCAAGACGTCCTCCAAGAAGGCCCGAAAGGGTCAAAACGACCCACAAGCGACCAAGATGACCTTCAAGATGCCCACGTGTTCCCCGAAGGCTTTCCAAACCGATTCGGGGAACACATGGCCCGATAGCAGGTCTGGCCTCAACGTTCGGTCACATAGGCGCTTCCAAAAAGGCAGGAGGCGGCGGTGTCTCGCCGTAGGCGTCTTCGATCCGCCGCCACCTGTCGATTCATCGCAGGGGCGCCTGGCGTGCTGGACCATTCGATTTTGGTGTTGGTTCTTTTTCCAAAAAAAGAAAAACCAAAAAAACAAAAAAACTGCCCCTGGGGCTTCGGCCCGTCCCGCCGGCCACCCGGAAAGGCTCTCAAGGAGCTCAATTCCCAAATTTGTCGCTCAAGATGGCCCCAGATGGCCTCCAAGATGGCCACGTTGGCCCAAGATGGCCTTCAAGATGGTCCAAGATGGCCACCACGTCCGCCCAGGATGTTCCAAGACGGCCTCCTGAGGACCACCGAGGAATCCGAAGGAAATCCTAAAGAATCCGGAACGCCTGAGGAATCCAGAAGACTCCCCAGAATTCGTTGAGTCCTGAACATGTCCTCAAGACTTCTGGGGGCTTCCGAAGGGCATCTGAAAACTTGTGAGGGATTCCGAGAGGCTTCTAAAAGGTTCCGAAATGAATATGCAGACTGCCGCAAGGCTACTGAGAGTTTCCGAGAGGCCTCTGCGAGCCCCCGAGAGGCCCTGACAATTTCAGAGGAGGTTTCTCGGAGCTCCCGAAAGGCTGTTGAGACACCCCGAGAAGCCTTTGAAAACTTCCCAGAGGTCTCTGAAAATTACCGAGAGGCCCTGAGAGCTCCCGAAGGGGCTGCTGTGAGCTTCCGAAGAGGTACCCTAGACGTCCAGAGAGATCTCCGAGAGATCTCTAAAAGCTCCCGAAGGGGCCTTTGAGACCTCCTGAGAGGCTTCTGAGAGCGTCCGAAAAGCCTTTGAGATTTCCCGAGACCCCCCTGAAAGCGTCCGAGAGGCTTCTAGTAGTCCCAGGGAGGCTCCTGAGAGCCCCCGAGAGGCTTCTGCGAACGTCCTCTCGGTTGCGGAGAGCTCGGAGTGAGACCTCAGAGAGCTCCCGAGAGGCCTCTGGGATTTCCCGAAAGGATTCTGCGCGCGTCCGCGAGGCCTCAGAAAGCTCCCGCTAGACCTCTGGGAATTCTTCATAGGTCCCGAGAGGCCTTTTGGGAATTCCTTGGACGTTTCTGAAAGCTCCCGAGAGACCCCATGGGAGCTACCGAGAGTTTCCTGAAGCCTCCGAGGGGGCACTGAGAGCTTGTGGGGCCGTCTTGAAGGCCCTTGGGGCCGTCTTCGAGATTGCCCGGGGGCTTCGTGACCAACCGACCGGTACCAATCCTAATCCACGCGAAAAGCAAACTGGTCCGAACCCCAACCAAGGAATCATAAGCCCACAATAGGAAACAAGATAATAAGAGGATCAAGACAATAGTACAAAACACTGGCACTTCTTCGCAGGAGCACTCTGAAGAACGGTACTGGTGGTAGCAGGCATAGAACCTGTCGTAGTATAACAAACAGAAGTGGTAGTAGTAGTAGTAGTAGTAGCAGCAGCAGCAGCAGCAGTAGTAGTAGTAGTAGTAGTAGTGGTAGTAGTGGTAGTAGTGGTAGTAGTGGTAGTGGTAGTGGTAGTGGTAGTGGTAGTGGTAGTGGTAGTGGTAGTGGTAGTGGTAGTGGTAGTGGTAGTGGTAGTGGTAGTAGTGTAGTAGTAGTAGTAGTAGTAGTAGTAGTAGTAGTAGTAGTAGTAGTAGTAGTAGTAGTAGTAGTAGTAGTAGTAGTAGTAGTAGTAGTAGTAGTACTACTAGTACTACTACTACTACTACTACTACTACTACTACTACTACTACTACTACTACTACTACTACTACTAACAGTAACAATAACAGTAACAGTAGTAGTAGTAGTAGAAATACTAATCATACTCGTAGTACTAATGATAAACATAGCAATAACAGTAGTAGTAGTAGTACTAGTAGTAGTAGTAGTAGTAGTAGTAGTAGTAGTAGTAGTAGTAGAAGTAGCACTAGTAGAAGGAGTAGCAGTGGAAGTAGCAGTACTAGTAGTAGCAAGAGTAGTAGTCGTAGTAGTACTGGTACTAAGAGTAGCAGTCGTCATAGCAGCAGCAGTAGTAGTATAAGTAGCAGTAGTAGTAGCAGTAGTAGTGGGCAGTAGTCGTGGGCAGCAGAAGAAGTAGTAATAGTAGTAGTAGTAGCAGTAGTCGTCGTCGGACTAGTAATAGTACTAGTAGCAATGGTAGTAATAATAATGGTAGTAGTAGTAGTAGTAGTAGTAGTAATAGTAGTAGTCGCAGTAGTAGTAAAAGTAATGGTAGTATATGCTGTAGTAGTAGTAGTAGTAGTAGTAGTAGTAGTAGTAGTAGTAGTAGTAGTAGTAGTAGTAGTAGTAGTAGTAGTAGTAGTAGTAGTAGTAGTAGTAGTAGTAGTAGTAGTAGTAGTAGTAGTAGTAGTAGTAGTAGTAGTAGTAGTAGTAGTAGTAGTAGTACTCGTAGTAGTAGTAGTAGAAGAAGAAGTTATAGTAGTAGTGGTAGAAGAAGTAGTAATAGTAGTAGTAGGAGTAGTATATTTAGTAGTAGTAGTAGTACTAGCAGTAGTAGTAGTGGTAGTAGTACTAGTGGTACTCGTAGCAACAGTAGTAGTAGTAGTAGTAGTAGTAGTAGTAGTAGTAGTAGTAGTAGTAATACTAATACTAGTCGTAGTAGTAATAGTAGTAGTAGTAGTAATAATAGTAATAGTAGTAATAGTAGCAGTCGTCGTAGTCGACGTGATAAAAATTGGGTCACCCTTCGTCGATGGTCGGAAACGCCCCGCCCATTTATGGCCGGTACTTGTGTAAAAGGCCGTCAATACTGTTATCTGGACACCGAATGCATACTACGAGTAAGTCACACTTGGCTTATGGCCGGAATTACATGCGCCAAACGATTTTCAAAGGATTGATTCGGTAATTTTTGTGTTCGTCATATTGCCCCCCAGAAACGCATCGGAACCCTTAAGACGCCCTTCGGGTTCCTGCGGAATTCTTTGAGATTCCTGGCGGGGCCGTTCAGTTTCCGATTCGTCGCGACAAGACTCGAAGACTCCTGAAGAATCCTCAGGCATCCTGAAGGCGGCCGAGAAATCCGAGGGAAATCCTAAAGAATCCGGAACGTCTCTGAAGAATCCAGAAACTTCTCCAGAATTCGTTGAATCCTGAACATGTCCTAAAGACTTCTGGGAGCTTCCGAAGGGCATCTGAAAACTTATGAAGGTTTCCCAAAAGTTTCTGAACGGTTCCGACATGCATAGGAAAGCTGCCGCAAGGCCACTGAGTTTCCGAGAAGCCTCTGCGAGCCTCCGAGAGGCCCTGAGAATTTCTGAGGAGGTTTCTCAGAGCTCCCAAAAGGCTGTTGAGACACCCCGAAAAGCCTCTGAGAGCTTCCCAAAGGTCTCTGAAAATTCTCGAGAGGCGCTGAGAGCTCTCGAGAGGGCCTGAGAGTTCCCGAAGGGGCTTCTTTGAGCTTCCGAAGTGGTATCTAAGACATCCCGAGAGATCTCCGAAAGATCTCTGAGAGCTCCCGAGGGGCCTCTGAAATATCCTGCGCGGCTTCTGAGAGCGTCCGACAAGCCTCTGAGATTTCCCGAGACCCCTCTGAAAGCGTCAGAGAAGCTTCTGGTAGTTTCCGGGAGGCTCCTGAGAGCCCCCGAGAGGCTTCTGAGAACGTCCGAGCGGCTTCGCAGAGCTCCGAGTGAGACCTCAGAGAGCTCCCGAGAGGCATCTGGGACTTCCCGAAAGGATTCTGCTCTGCGCGCGTCCGCGAGGCCTCAGAAAGCTCCCGCAAGCATTTTTCAGAGGTCCCGAAAGGCCACTGGGAATTCCTTCGGGGCTTCTGAAAGCTCCCGAGAGGCCCTGGGAGCTACTGGGAGGTTCCTGAAAGCCTCCGAAGGGGGCGCTGAAAGCTTGTGGGGCCGTCTTGAGGGCCCTTGGGGCCGTCTTCGAGATTGCTCGGGGGCTTCGTGAAGCGTTTCGACAGCCTCCTGGGCAGTCCTAGAGCCGTCATCAGACTCTGCGGGGCCATCTTTGACGCTTGCCAGAAGGGGAAGGCCTCGGTGCGTAAAAGATATACATTCCCAACGTAGCATGGTCATCAGGGCCCGTCGGGGCCCTCTTGGGTGAGCCATTGGGGTCCTCACGGGCGGTCCTGGGGGCATCTTGGAGCACGGTGACCGAGGAGATGATGATGACTGCGGCGATGGCGACGATGGGGTTGCTGATGGTAATCAGGCGGAGGATGGGGGGATATGAGCTTGGCAGAACTCAGCAGGGTTTGGCAGACCTCTGCAGGGCATGGCAGCACTTAGCAGGGCTTGACAAAGTTCACCAGGACTTACCAGGGCTTACGAGGGCTTATCAGGGCTGGCAATGCTTACCAAGGGCCATCAGGGCTTCGCCCTATTTAGCCGAGCTTACCAGAGCCTACCAGAGCTTAGCGGGGCGAAGCATGGCTTACCAGAGTTCGCAGGGCCTGGCAGAACCCAGCAGGGCGCTGCAGGGCTTAGCAGAGCCCAGCAGGGCGCAGGAGGGCTCACCAGGGCTTACCAGCGTGTCGAGCAGGGCTCACCAGGGCTCAGCAGGGGTCAGCAGGACCCAGCAGAGCTTAGCAGACTGTAGCAGGGCTTCGCACGGCTTCGCACGGCTTCGCACGGCTGCGCAAGGTTCTGCAATGCTTAGCAGTAGTCCCCGCGCACTAGTGGCTGGTACTTTGGCTGGGCCCTCAATATCAATGTATGAAAACCTTACTCGTGATTGGTGTATTTCACGCTTCGGATACGGCCGGTTCATGTGGCTTCATTAAATTGATTGGGATTCGCTAGGAAGGCATCCGATTGCATTCCGATTCAAGTCTGATTGAATCCGTATTACAGCTTGGTTTTTTTAATGCTTGCACTGCGTTCCTAGGGGGCCTTCCTATCGGAGTTCCTATTGCATTCCGATAGGAAGGTTTCCTATTGAATTCCCATAGGGAGGCCACCCGCCACAACCCAAACCCAAACCCAAACCCAAACCTCCCAGCCCATAAATCAAGTGTGGCCCTGGTAGTAGTAGTAGCAGTAGTAGAAGTAGTAGTAGTAGTAGTAGTAGTAGTAGTAGTAGTAGTAGTAGTAGTAGTAGTAGTAGTAGTAGTAGTAGTAGTAGTAGTAGTAGTAGTAGTAGTAGTAGTAGTAGTAGTAGTAGTAGTAGTAGTAGTAGTAGTAGTAGTAGTAGTAGTAGTAGTACTCGTCGTGAGTAGCACTAGTCGACGTAGTAGTCGTAGTAGTAGTAGTAGCAGTAGTAGCAGTAGTAGCAGTAGTAGCAGTAGTAGCAGTAGTAGTAGTAGTAGTAGTAGTAGTAGTAGGTGTGATTGTAATAGTTTTAGTAGTAGTAGTAGTAGTAGTAGTAGTAGTAGTAGTAGTAGTCGCAGTAGTACTCGCAGTACTAGTAGTAGCAGTAGCAATAGCAGTGGTAGCAATAGTAGCAGCCGTGGTAATAGTAATAGTAGCAGTAGTAGTCATAGTAATAGTCATACAAGCCATTATTGAAGTATAATGGTAATTGTAGTGGTAGACGAGGTAGTAATAGTGGTAGTAGTCAACGCAGTAGCAGTAGAAGAAGAAGTAGTAGTATGAGAAGTAATAGTAGTAATGTAGTAGTAGTAGTAGTAATAGTAGTAGTAGTCCGTAGTAGTAGTAGTAGTAGTAGTAGTAGTAGTAGTAGTAGTAGTAGTAGTAGTAGTAGTAGTAGTAGTAGTAGTAGTAGTAGTAGTAGTAGTAGTAGTAGTAGTAGTAGTAGTAGTAGTAGTAGTAGTAGTAGTAGTAGTAGTAGTAGTAGTAGTAGTAGTAGTTCTAGTAGTAGTAGTAATAATAATGATAATCGGAACACACCTGACTTATGGAGTGGGCGGTTTGGGTTTGGGTTTGGGTTTGGGTTGGCGGCCTCCCTGTTGGAATTCCATTGGAGGCCTTCCTATAACAATTCAATAGACATTCCAGTAGGAAGGCCTCCAAAGACCTCAATAGGAACGCAACAAGAATTGCATTGGATTTTAAAAAAGAAGCCCCCCAAAAAGGCCTCTCGTAAGATCTCGTAAGATCTCCCTGCCGATCTTTTAAGATCTCTCTTAAGATCTCGTATGATCTCTTAAACTCTCGTAAGAACGGTGGAAATTAGGACAAGTCGGTTGGGATCCGTCCCATTTCGGGCTCCGGCCCAGCCCACCAGCCACCCGAGAAGGTGCACAAGAGATGGCTGCAAATGTTGTTCCTGCTGCAGACGGCTCCAAGATGGCCCAAGATGGCCTCCAAGACGGCTCAGATGGCCCAAGGTGGTTTCCAAGTTCCCCCAAGATGGTCCAAGAGGGCCTCCACAACGGCCCTGGAGGGTCCAAGATGAGTCGACCCAAGAAGACTCCAAGACGGCCCAAGAGGCCCCCAAGAGGGCCCCAAGACAGCCCGAGAGGCCTCCCGGAGGTCCTCCAGGAAGGCCCGAAGAAGCCAAAATCAGTGGTTTTCCATGGTGTGTGAAGGATTTTCGTACTTGCTCCTTTTCGGCCTTCCGACGGCCCAAGACAGCCCAAGAGGCCCCCAAGATCGCCCCCAGAGCGCCCAAGAGGCCTCCAAAGTGGCCTCAGGACTGCCCAAGAGGCCCCCAAGACGGCCCCAAGAGGGCCCAAAGACGGCCCAAGAGGCCTCCAAGACGCCCCAGATGGCCTCCAAGACGGCCCTGGAGCACCCGAAGAGGGCCCCAAGTCGGCCCTGAGCCCAACACGGCTTCCGACGGCGTCAGACGAGCCAGGAGCTCACCAAGACGGCCAAAGAGGCCCCCGAGAAGCCCCCAAAGGCCCCCAAGAGGTCCAAGGAGGCCCCAAAAATCCCTCCAAGAGGCTCATAGGGAGCGCTCAGGAGGCCCCAAGAGTGTCCCCAGAGGCTCCCAAGATGCTCCCTCCTCCTCATCCTCCTCCTCCTCCACTTCCTCCTACGCCTCCTCCTGATCTTCCCCGCCATCCTCCCCCAAGTGTTCCCCGAAGGATTTCCATAACAATTGGGGGAACACATGGTCCGATGGCTTGACAGAGCTCTTGCCACAACGCTCGGCCACATGGGCAATTCTAGAAGGCAAGGGGCGGCGGTGATTCGCCGCGGGCGTCTACGATAACATGAGGTAGGGGGGAACCGGCTCAGGGGGGAAACGTCGACTTGGAATCGGCGGTACATCTCCGATAGATCGGCGGTAGGCCTCCGATAGCGAATCCGCATGATCCTGGGCGGTGTGGGCCATCACGCCCATATCGGCGATCAACGGGCGATTTGGGGGTCGATGCATCCCCCCCTGAGCCTAACCCCCCTAGAGTTGCCCTTGATACCATGACTAAGCCGTTAAAGGTCCTGAAAGACGGCAGCACTACGTGAGACCAGGATGGGGTGGAGGAACGTGAGTGGGCGGAGGAGCAGGCGGACGTCAGACCTTGCAACAACAAACAGATACACTAGATCACGATACACCCCGCTCACTTGCATACACCACGGCACGATATGTTACACCACGTGGCAACCCACCGCATTACATTGCATCAGACGGTATGGCATTGATTACGCCGAATGGCACCGCGATGCACGACTGTGCCTTCCAGCACAGAATGCAGCCTTACATGGCACGGACTTACATGACAACCGATTACATTGCGTCACCGCGTTGCCATACCCCTCCCCCTTCCCATGTACCCTCTCCAGTCATGCACCCCATTCCCACCACCTCTACCTCCCGCATCTTGACCACCTCCACCCCTCCCGATTCGCCCCTCCTTACCACCCTGTCCCTCCCTCTCCCCGTCCTCTCCCCCATCCCACTCTCCCCCATCCATTCGCACACCCTCCAGCAGGCACGCCGAGACGTTTCCGTGCGGAAGATCTGCGCTGCTGCTCGGACAACGCTGTCTTCGACGCCAGCCCCCCGCGACAGATTAGACCGTGCTGCAGATCTTACGCACTGCACGTCGCCTCACCGTTCGACAGCTGGCGGCGAGCCCCGGGGGGGAGTGAGAAGGGGCGGGCCTTCTCAGAAGGCTCAAAGTCTCCCGGTCTTCTGAGTAGTTTCCTGAGCCTTCCCCGAAGACACAGAAAACTCAGCGAGGGCTTCTGAGAAGTCCCGCCGCCTCCTGAGAAGGCCTTCTGAGAAGGCCACCCTCGCTCGCCGCCGAGACAGGCTCTCAACCGGAACAGCTCTCATCGCTGGCGCTGTGAGCTCTGCCCAGCAAGCACCCGCCACAGCGCCAGTGACACTTCCGTCTCGCACACGCAGGAAGGCAGCGCCTCCTTCGCCGGAGCGCGCGTCGTAGAGAGCAGCACCTGTACGTGTGCGTCCATCTTCCAGCTGGGCCCATCGCTTCCGCCAGGAGCGAGCCTAGATGGCCGCATGCTGAAGAAACGACAGCTATAGTGGTGACTCGCCGCAGCGTCCGACGCCGAGTTGTGTCCTCGATAGGCACGCCGACAGAAGGTATGGCCCTGAGATGGCGGGAGGCACCCACTTCGAGCTATCCATGAAGGCAAATGCCACATCATATGTCCATCACCTCAAGGTGCTGTGAGCATGCTGTTTTCCATTCGTAAGCCACCGAGCCAATTGCAGACGAGCGTGGGATCGACAATACGTACGTACCAGGGTCCACACACAGCCTTCCCGTGATATCTCAGCAGTTCGGCGTGTGCGTCTGCAAGTGGGATTTTTGGGGGGGCGCTTGGTCGCTGGACAGTTTTACACGAACAGTGCTTGCCTGCCCGATCACCCCTCCTCCCTCCTACTCCTCCTCTTCCTCAGCATCGTACTGCGTGCGTACCGTGCTCCATGCTTCCTCATCCTCGCCCCCACATACTCACAGTTCCCCTCACACGCTTCGTTTCGCTGCAATGGGCGGGCAATGTGTGAAAGTTCGCGGGGAAAACAACTGAACAAAACTAAACTAGACTAAACTAAACTAAACTAGACTAAACTAAACTGCTCCAAACGAAATGTGAGTCTTAAAACTATTACCCGAAAGCCGACTGCGACACGCCTTCCGCTGACCACGCTCCGTGCGATGCTGCAGTTTCGAGGAGTTCTGCAGGAGTCGCCCGTCCACACCTGGCGAGATGCTCCGAACGACCCCGCACCAGGCCCCAACCAGCCCCAGCCTGGAGCCTCGTCAGCTGGGGGGCTCCGAGATTAGGAGCCCCACGGGCAACCAAACATTCCAAGTCGTGGCCATTGGCCTCCGTTCAGCGTCCAGTGGCCCGATGCCGCACCCAGCACACTGCTGAGGGGCAACGTCAAGGGGGGCCACCTCAGGAGGGGAAGCGTCGAGCTGGAAGCGGCGCTACATCGCCGACAGATCGGCGATAGGCATCCGATAGCGAGTCCGCACGGTCCTGTGCGGGGCGGCCCATCGTGCCGCTATCGGCGATGAATGGGCGATTGGGGGTCAGAGCATCCCCCCCTGAGCAGATCACACCCCCTAACGTTGCCCCTGAACTGCTGTGCCCAACGAGGGGCCTGTCTCAACAACCCCATCCCGCTGCCTCATCAGGGCGGGTGCGGGGGGGACGCCTGGCAGGGACCCGCCAGGTTCTGCACTCCTCCCCGGGCGCAGACGCCACACGATGCGCACACTGCCGAGCGACTGACCGACAGAACGATGCGCCCGTCAGCCGAAAAGATCGAGGCCATCTTAACGACCACCGCAATCTTAGGATCAGCTTGGGGAGAAATCGCAGGAATCAAAAACGGTTTCTGCCTACACAGGGGGTCATGTTTATAAGCAAGGTCGGGAAAAGGCCTAGAGACGGGTGTACGGAGGAAGACTCGCAACACCTACTATCACTTACTGCTGCGCCGCCCACTGGCCCGACTCCACTGCCGGCAGCTGGAAACCTGCCGATTCCCTGGCAACTGCCGCCGCCCTCGTCCTCAATCTTGACTCCTTGTTGTTATCTGCTCCGACTCTGCAACCTATCCCGGCCGATAGCGCCCACATCTGGGCCCTCCCATCACACCTGCAAAAGAAGACGAAGTCGGCCTTTACGATCTGAACATGGACATTTTATCGTCGATGTTGCAGAATGCGCGGCGAAAATGGAACGCGGCGCACATCCCACGCGAGAGGGCGAAATATTGCTCTCGCCTCGGCGCCGCGCGCAGTGTTCTTGAGAATTGAGCTCCCACTCACAGGTGCGGCGCGCATTTGCCGTTCGCCAACTCGTCAACGCGCGAGCGGACGAAAATGCTCTCGCCTTGGCGCCGCGTAGATTTCGTCTGAAAGTGGCGCTCCCGCCCAGGGGCGGCGCACAATTCTTCGTTCACGAAACCGTTGGGAGCGTGACCGCGCGAGGGCTTCAAAGTGGCGTTCCCGCGTGGGCGCGAGGCGCGTGCCGCTCTCCGGATCCCCGCGGGTCCGCTCGAGAGCAGGCGAAATGGCGTCCTCGCCCAAGCGCCGCGCACTCTGCGTGTGCGTGTGCGTGTGTGCGTGTGTGACAGCGGCAGTGCCTTCCCGGCGCATCGTATTCTTCGTCATCAGCGCGCTAATCGGGAATTTGGCCGCCCGAGAGAAGGCAAAATGGCGCTCTCGCCGCAGCACCGCGCGCAAGTATTTTCTGAAGCTCCGCCCTCGCCCGTGCACCGCCTTCGTGTCTTTTCCCCTCGCCAAGTCGTCGGAAGTGAGACCTCGCGCGAGGGTAGTCCGCTCGCTTGGTGGGAACATGATTCTTATAATATGGGAGGGAGGGTGGGAATAGGTAGGCCCCGCTGACTAGTTCGACCTGACCAACTTGTGATCATCCCTCCTGCTCCGCCTCGTGCTGCTCCTCATCCCCCTCAAGCTTCCTCCTCACTTATCCTCCTCCTCCTCCTCCTCCTCCTCCTCCTCCTCCTCCTCCTCCTCCTCCTCCTCCTCCTCCACCTCTTCCTACTCCTCTCTTCCGCCTCCTCCTCCTCCTCCTCCTCCTCCTCCTCCTCCGTCTCCTCTCTCATCCTTGTCCGTCCTTCCATCCTGATCATAACTGTACCGTGCTCTTCCTCGCTCCTCCCCCTCATCATCCACATCATCGTCATCATCGTCAATATCATCCTCCTCATCATCATCACCTTATCCTCCTCCTCCTCCTCCTCCTCCTCCTCATCATCATCATCATCATCATCAGCATCATCAGCATCATCATCATCATCATCATCGTCATCATCAGCACCATCATCGTCATCAGCAGCATCATCAGCATCATCATCATCAGCAGCATCATCAGCATCATCATCAGCATCATCATCGTCACCATCATCAGCAAAATTATCATCCGCATCAGCATCAGCAGCATCAGCATCTTCATCGTTATCGTCATCGTCATCGTCACTCATCATCAGCATCATCATCATCATCGTCATCAACAGCATCATCATTACCGGTGTTAGTATTAGCATCGGCATCATCAGCATCATCATCAGCACCATTACCATGCTCATCATCGTCATCATCATCAGCAGCATCATGATCATCATCATCGTCATTATTACCATCACCATCCCCATCACCATCACCAGCGCAACCATCAGCACAAGTAGCATCAGTAATAGCATAAGCATCACCATCATCATCAGCAGCAGCATCAACATCAGACATCGTCATTATCATCATCATCACTATCATCATCAGCAGCATCGCCATCGTCATCGTCGTCATCGTCGTCATCGTCATCGTCAACATCATCATCTCACTCATCAGCATCATCATCACCATCATCATCACCATCATCATCAGCAGCATCATCACCAGTAACGTCACACACACACATATTCAACCATACAACCATCAGCAGTAGCATTGGAACTAATACAAACATCATCATCATCATCATCATCGTCATCATCATCAGCATCATCATCATCACCACTACCACCGCCATCGTTACCATCATGCTCCATACCCCACCAATTCCTTCTCTTGATCTCTTCCCTCACACCTCCTCATCAACCTCATTCTGGCCCTCCCACTCGTCCTTCTCCACATTCGAAATTCGATTCCGTCTCCTTCCCCCCTTCCTCCTCTGCAGGCTCCTGCCTGGTTCATTAGTATCGTCCGTGACGGTGCTCTAAACAGCTTCAATTCTAGTCTCATCTTCCGCCCTGCTCACTGATACCTCTTCCTGCTCTCTCCTCCTCCTCCTCCTCCTCCTCCTGCTCCTCCTCCTCAAACTCCTCCTCAAACTCCTCCTCATCATCATCCTCGTCCTCATCCTGTCCACCCCTGTACCCTTCCCGGCCAAACTCTTTGCGAGTACGCACTTGCGGTCGTAAGGCATTTGGCCGCGCAAGCCGCACTTAGCATACTAGGCATCTCTCGCCAGGCAAACTCCTCCTCCTCCTGCTCCTGCTCCTTCTTCTCCTCTTCCCCAAACTCCTCCTCCTCCTCCTCCTCCTCCTCCTCCTCCTCCTCCTCCTCCTCCTCCTCCTACCTCTTCCTTCTTCCTCGTCCACTCTCCGCCCTCCTTCTTCGTCTTTGTTCCCTCTTCCTCATCCTTCTCCTCCTTCTCCTCCTACTCCTCCTCCTCCTCCTCCTCCTCCTTCCCACCTCCCGTCGTTTCTCCTCGATCCTCATCACCCCTGTTTCTATCATCTTCCATCCTCCCTGCTCCTCCTCCTCCTCCTCCTCTTTCTCCTCCTCCTCTTCCTTCTCCCGCCCACCCTACCCTCTACCCCTCCAAAGCCTCCAGGAGGCATCCGAAAACAAGTCCAAAACCTGCGAAGGCCCAAGGCATCCGAACACCGCCATAATCCACTGGCAACCTCTGGAAGCCTCTCTCCTGGTCCTCCCTCCTCCTCCTCCTCCTCCTCCTCCTCCTCCTCGCTCCACTTCCCCGCTCCTCCCCCCCCTCCTCCTCCTCCTCCTCCTCCTCCTCCTCCTCCTCCTCCTCCTCCTCCTCCTCCTCCGTAGCAAATGTGGCTCGAAGTCGCCATTAGGCGGGACCGAAACCACGCGTGGACCCCTAGTGGTCTGGACCACTTCCCTAGGGCCCGCTGGTCACCCTGAGCCAGTTCTTTACGGTCCCAAGGCCCGCTGAGGGCCCCCGGAGGCCGAAGATAACCAATAACCAGCCGCTCCAGATTTTTCAGAGCCTCGGATCCCTGATTAGGTCGGGAATGTTCTCCTGCAGGCGGATTTTGGACAAAAAAAGAAAATAGCCCAAAAAATATCAAAAATAGTTTCAAAATAATCGAAATATCGTCCCCAGACTATTTCTTATTATTTGTGAGTACTCCTCCTGTAGAGGGACATGCCCGACTTAAATCTCTGGGGACGCGCCATCGTCGGGGTCGATGGGCCGCGGGGTGCGCTGAGGAGCGCGCTCGGACGGGGCTGATCGGATCGCCCTGCTCGGCGGGCGGGCGAGGCGCCGCGCGAAGCGTCCCCTGCAGAAGGTGGATATCCAGATAGGATTAGGTCGGGTATGTCCTCCCATAGGCGGATTTGGGAGGGAAATCTTAAATAGCTTAAACTATATTCGTAAAATATTCATTTTTTTAACGTGTATATATATATATATATATATATATATATATATATATATATAAAAAAAAAAAAAAAAAAAAAAAAAAAAAAAACGTCCCCTGACTATGTTTAACTATTTTTGAAGATTCCTCCTGTAGAGGGACACGCCCGACTTAAAAATAGGACACACGAGGATGGAGAAGGACTCTGTGCTCCGCCCCAGTCTGCCGGACGTCCGAGGCGCTCGTGAACCTCATGGTGATCATGCGCCATTTCGACGGCCATTTCGACGGGACTGCATAGGGATGCAGTGCTGGGTCGGCAATTGAGGGCGTGAAGGCCGCAGAGGCCAAGGGTGCGGGCGCGTGAGGCCCAGCTCTTCTCCTTCCCCTCCTCCTCCTCCTCCTCCTCCTCCTCCTCCTCCTCCTCCTCGTCCTGCTCCTCCTTCTCCTCCTCGCCCTGCCAGGTGCCGGGAGGAGTGTGCACTAAATGGAAATTGCCGGGCCATACCGCCCTCGAGGATTCTGTGCCGTGTGTGGGGTGGTTGCGCTTTATCCTGGGTGCATACTCTGAATGAGCTTATCATTTAACAAAGCAGTCCAAAACACTCCTCTTCCTCCTCCTAATCATCATTATCATCATCATCATAAACAACAACATCATCATCAGCCGCAGCATAGTCATACTCATAAGCATAATCAGAATCATCAACATCATCGTCATCATCAGCAGCATCATCATCGTCATCATCAGCAGCAGCATCAGCATCATCATCAACATTAACATCATCATCAACATCACCAGCAGCAACAGCAGCATCAACAGTATCATCAGCAACATCATCATCGTCGTCGTCTCATCATCATCCGCATCGTCATCATCAAAGTCATCACCATAGTCATCATCATCATCAGCAGCAGCATCACAATCATCATAATCATTGTCGTCGCCATCCTCATTAGCATGATCATCATCAGCAGCAGCAGCATCATAATCCGTATCATCAACCGCATTATCATCAGCATCAGCAGCACCATCGCCATCGTCATATTCCTGTTCCAAATTTTAATCCCAAGCATGATCATGATCACTCTTCATCTTCCCCCTCTTCCTCCCACACACCTTCCTCCTCCACTTAATCCTCCTCCCCCTCTATCACTTGTCCTTGAAGATGAACTAACCCTGTCGAACCCCCAGACGGGTCCGTATGCCGGGTCGGGCGGTTCCCCAGAGACTTCCTCACCATTTCTGATCCTGAAGCTTGAAATATGCAGCAGTCTCAAGGATAGATGGCGCGCCATTTTCGGCATGGACCTCTCGCCTTAGCGCCGCACACACATTCGTTTTCAAAATGTGGCTCCCTCCTCAGAGCCGTGCACATTCGCCCTAAAAATTTGCAACAACTTCAATTATTCGAAAGGTTGGAGTCCCAGGAGTCGTGTTCGGGCACGACTTTGGACTATCATGGCGCAACACTCAAGTGGATTAGTGGTCGTCCCAGGAATTATGTCTTGGCACGATTCAGGGTTGTCAGGACGCGACAGTCACGTTGACACGCGGCGCTACAGTCCCAGATATTTCGTTCTGGCACGATTTAGGATTCGCAAATAATCTGAGATATTGAGAGGTGCCCGAATCACATCAAATAACATGTGCAACTGTTGTTTATTATTTTTGTCCTGGCGAGGCAAATCCTTTCTGAAAGTTTTGGGGGGTCAAAGCCTTCCTTCTTTGAGATGATTCACAGTTGTCTTTCGATGGGCAACGCCCTGCAATGAAAAAATTCTGGTAGGGACCTCCATAAGGGGGAACTTGGAGGGAGGGCTTACTGAAACATCGTTGATGCGTCTTGGGTTTCCACTGGCCACTCCTCGTCCTCCTCCGACGCCGCCGCCGACGACGACTACGACAACGACGACAACGTCGACGACGACGGCACGGGCGGAGAGAGGCCTGTGTTCGGGGATAAGGCGGTCGACCGTCCTGACCGGGCACCCGACGTGCTGGGAGGACGGGTCCTCCCGGCCCGCACGCGTGCGGCTTCGCCAGCGAGGAGCGAGGAGAAAGGAGGTCCCAGACCCCCTCGCTTCTTCAAAAAACATCGCGACGGGAGGCCTGTCGCGATTTTCGGTCCCTGGGATCCCTGGCTGGGCCCTCGGGGCGTCAAAAAGCAATTCTTGGTGAATAACTAGTCCAAGGGAAGAGGTTCAGACCTCTGGGGGTCCACGTCGTGAAAAAAAACACTTGGGGGGTATGGGGGACAGGTGGGAGGACGGCGAGGAGCGAGAGAGGGGAGAGGAGGCATCGAAAATACACTTGGCCGTGAGAGCCCAGCAAAGCGGGCGAACCGCGCGGAAGAGCTTGCCGCGCGGGTCGTGCGCTACTGCGTCGAGGCGGGTGGCAAAGAAGTGCTATCACAGTCC
This sequence comes from Prorocentrum cordatum, assembly GCA_963575745.1. NCBI lineage: Eukaryota > Dinophyceae > Prorocentrales > Prorocentraceae > Prorocentrum > Prorocentrum cordatum. Next base: position 28,088 of record CAUYUJ010021059.1, on the reverse strand, counting down.
AGCGCTTCAGGAATTCGCTGGAACCAGCTGGTGCCCGACAATGTGGTAGCCCGGCGTCTCAGGAGGAGGAGGAGGAGGAGACAGGGAGGGGGGGGGAGAGGGAGGCGTGGAAGTGTTTTAGGATTGCCGCGGTTCCCTGCTCCCTCCTCCTCCTCCTCCTTCTCCTCCTCCTCCTCCTCCTTCTCCTCCTCCTCCTCCTGCCCCTGCTCCTCTGGAGGGGAACGTTGGGGAGGAACCAGCTCAAGGGAAACCTCGACCTGGAAACGGAGCTACATCGCCGATATATCACGAATCCGCACGCTTCTAGGCGAGGCGAGTTATAGAGCCCCTCTTTGCGATGAGTAGGCGATTGGGGGTCGATGCTGGCTCCACCCTAACTGCCGTTTGGCTTTCCGGTCATAGATCGGTTTTCCAGCGACCGTTCGGGACGATCAGGGCACCCAACGCCCTCGGCAAGGCGCAGCTGCTGGAGAGTATCCCGAGCCTGGCGAACCGCCGAGAACAAACAAAAACGTACGAAAACCGATCCCCCCCAGAGCCTATCCGCCGCCTCACGTTGCTCTTGACTCATCCTTCGTCCTCGTCCTCCTCCTCCTCCTCGGCCGCCGCGTCCTCCCCCTCCATTATTCTTTCCGTTTCCTTGCGAATAACTCCTCCCTGTCGCACCCCGAGGCCAGTCGGACGGGCGGGCCAGGCACTTCGCCTGAGAATTCTCTACCATTTCTGAGGCAGAAGCTTCAACACTGGCAATAGTTTCACAAATTGAGGGCGGGCCGCTTCCAAAAGTAGGCTCTCGCTTCAGCGCAGCGCACATTCGTTTCAAAATGTTGCAGGAGCTTCACGGATTGAGGGCGGATCAAATGTGGCTCTCGCGTTCGCGCGGCACACATTCATTCGATGCAAGCGTTTGCAAGAGCTTCACGGATTGAGGGCGGTTCCTCTCAAAATTGAAAGAGTGGCTCTCGCCGCAGCGCTGCGCACACGAGCTACAAACATTGCCAGAGCTTCACGGACTCAGGGCGGTTCCCTTTCGAACAAATGTTTTCGCTTTAGCACCACGCATTTTCGTTTCAAAAATTTGAAAGAATTTCGGTGGTTCTTATGGCTAACACCAAACACGGTCTCAGAACAATTCAGGACTGTCAGGTCGCAACAGTTTCGTTGATGCGTGGTGTCGAAGTCACAGGAATTGAGTTCGGGCACGATTCAGGATTGTCAGGAAGCAGCAACATGCCTGGCTCGTGGCGCTGAAATCCTGAGAATGGTGTTTTGGTGAACTTCTGGATTTTCACACGGCTGCCCCCTCACAGAACACTTCCCTCAGTGGATATGAGCCCTTGTATGGGGCCTATGTAAGGGTGGATTGGAAGGACGGTGTACTCCAACATCGTTGATGACTCTTGGGTTTACACGGGTCCGCCTCCTCCTCCTCCTCCTCCACCTTCTCCTCCTCCTCTTCGTCTGCCTCGTCCAACTCCTACCCCCTCTTCCTGTTCCCTGTCTCCTCTGCCGCCTCCTCCTGTTCCTCCCCTCCTCCTCCTCCTCCTCCTCCTCCTCCTCCTCCTCCTCCTCCTCCTCCTCCTCCTCCTCCTCCTCCTCCTCCTCCTCTTCCTCCTCCTCCTCCTCCCGGTCCTCCTCCTCCTCCTCCTCCTGCCTCTCCCTCCTCCTCCTCCTGCTCCTCCTCCTCCTCCTCGTCCTCCTCCTCCTTCTCCTCCTCCTCCTCCTCCTCTCCTCCTCCTCCTCTCCTCCTCCTCCTCCTCCTCCTCCTTCCTCTTCCTCCTCCTCCTCCTCCTCCTCCTCCTCCTCCTCCTCCTCATCATCATCATCATCCGTTTCCTCCTCCGTCCGGCGGCGCGGGCCCCGCGGCTGGCGCGCGTTGGTCGGGAGCCGGCAGACACCTCATCTGCCCCCCCCCGCCGGCTGTGTTGGACAGCAGCCACTCCCAAGGGGGGGGTCTGCCAGCCAGGAGCGCAGCCGGCACCGCGAGGATGATGGAGCCGGCATCCCTGCGCTTGCCGCCGCCGCCTGGCGCCGCCAGCCGCCGCCTGGCCCACTGGCGCTCCAGGGCAGCGTTCGCAGCCCCACGGCGCGGCGTCGCCCCCGCCGCCGCGCACTGCAATCCCCAGCGCTGCCAGCCTCCGCCGCGGTTGCCCAGCGCCCCTGCGAACCCCGCCGGCGTCTTCGCTGTTTAGCGCCACCTTGCGTAGCAGCGCGCTGATGAGCGCCACGCAGGCGTGCGGCAGCTCCCCGGGCTGCGCGCCCTCGGGAAGATCGCGCACCTGCGCCAGCAGCCACTGCCGCGCCTGCCAGGCGGCATGAAGTCTCCATGGCGAACGCAGTCCTGGATATTTCTCGTTTTTTTCGAGCTCGGCCCCGCGCGCACCCTTGCCTGGCCGTCGCGCCGCGGCCCGGGGCGCCGTTTCGTCGCTGGCCGCTGGGTGGCCGACCGTCACATCCAACCACCAGGGGCCGTCCGCCTTCGCGTACTGGACGTCCAGCACAGCGCGTTCCAGGACCAGCGGCCTGGGCCCTTCTGCTGGCCGCCGCGCGCGGTCCCTGTCCCAAGACGGAAATCGTTCCTCGCAATGGGGCGCACAGTGCCGCCACCTCCCCGCAAGGCTCCCCAGCGTCTTCTCCAGGTCGCCATGGCGCTTCACGACGCCCCCGCCAGAGTGGAAAGCGCAGGCGTGGTAACCGTCTTCGTCAAGCGGGACCCCACAGGTGGCGCCACCCGAAGTCTCGTTGCAGCACGTGGCTGAGGCCCGCGCCAGCTCTGCGAGCGAACACTCTCGCGGCGGCAGCTGCAGGCTGCGGCGGAGAGAGGTGCTCAAGTCCACGTCCTCAAGGGCGCAGAAGGGTTTCCGCCGGGCCCCCCCCCCAGACAAAAAGGTGGCCCTTCGAAGATCCACTCGTTGCTTGGCAGCAGCCTGACTTGTCTTGTGGATCATCGCAACGATCATAGTATGTCGCGTCTCCTCGCGGAATAATGCGGCGGCCAGCGGGGCTCCCGCGATAGGCTCGGCGCCCTGGCGCGCCAGGTTTGCGCGCGCCTCTGCGATCTTCGCGCGCGCCCGCGGGAGCGTCACCA
>CAUYUJ010021059.1:0-22500 GCA_963575745.1 Prorocentrum cordatum | reverse complement strand
TCACCATCATCAGAAGCATAACGATCAGCATCATCAGCATCAGCATCAGCATCTTCATCATCAGCATCATCAGCATCATCACGACCACCACCAGCATCATAATCACCGGGGCCATCAGCCCAAGCAGCAGCGGCAACAGCAGCATCATAATCAGGCTCTTCATCACCATCATCGCCATAATCATCATCACAATCATCAGCATCAGGAACATGATCATCATCGTCAGCATCATCAGCATCTGCATCATCAGCATCTGACTTAACATCATCAGCAGCAGCATCCTCATCATCAGCATCCTCATCAGCAGCATGATCAGCATCGTCGTCCTCGTGATCCTCATCATCGTCATCAGCATCATCATCAGCATCTGCAGCATGATCAGCGTCGCCATCATCATCAGCACCATCATCGACAGCGCGTCAACATCATCATCAGCATCAGCATAATCATCATCACCCCCACCATCTCCATCAGTATCAACATCAGCAGCATCATCATCAGCATAATCAGCAGCAGCATCACCATCAGCATCACCACCATCACCATCATCATCAGTATCAGCCTCAGCATCACCATCACTTTCATCATCATCATCATCATCATCATCATCATCATCGTCATTGTCATCGTCATCGTCATCAGCATCGTCATCATCAGCAGCATAATCATCATGATCAGCATCATCCTCACCCTCGTCCTCATCCTCATCATCATCTTCATCGTCGTCATCATCATCACCATCATTGTTATCGCCATCATCATCATCAGCATCAGCACCAGCAGTATCAGCATCAGCATCACCATCATCAGCATCATCGTGAGCATCAGCAGCATCATCGTAAGCATCAGCATCAGCATCAGCATCACCATCATAAGCATCATCATCAGCATCAAGATCATCATTCGCATCATCATCCTGAGCATCATCATCATCAAGAGCACCAGCAACATATTCGTCATCATCATCAGCAGCAGCATCGTCATCAGCATCACCATAAGCATCATCATCATCATCATCATAATCATAATCAGCATCATCATCAGCATCATCATCATCATCGGCATCGTCATCGTCATCCTCATCCTCATCCTCATCATCCCCACCACCATCATCAGCAGCACCAGCATCAGCATCAGCATCAGCATCAGCATCAGCATCAGCATCAGCATCAGCATCATCACCACCACCACCACCATCATCATCATCATCATCATCATCAGTAGCATCATCATCATTATCATCATCATCATCATCATCATCATCATCATCATCATCATCCGAATCACCACCACCGCCGTCATCATCATCACCGCAATCATTCGAATCGTCATGATCATCATCGGCGTCAGCAGCACCATCATCGTGATCGTCATCGTCGTCGTCACCAGTATCGTCGTCATCGTCATCATCATCGTCCTCGGTTGCTCGTATTTGCCAGCGGTGCAGTTGCTTCAACTCTAGTGTTCGACTTGCTAGGTTGGCGCAGGCATGCATTCCTCTCGCTGAGGCACACGAAGAACAATAACTGTAGACAGTCTGGCAAAGGGTTTCATCCGAACGTATCTGGATTTGCTGCCGAATTGACAACATGTGTTGCACCATCTGATCGGGATCGTTGGCCGTGAATGTCCGAAGACATCACCATCGTCATAGCTGCATGGAACCTCCCGCCTTGGCACACGCTGCGCCCTCGAGCGAAGTCCCTGGAACTGGGCCCCGCAGAGCCGAGGCAGGGGCGCAGCCAGAGACACCCGGCAAGGCTCGGAAAACCCCGACAAGGCAGCTGTACTCCTCAGCCCGGGGGGGGGCGAGGGCTACGCTCCCCGCTGTCAGCCCCCCGCAGGTCCAGAGCCAACCCGCCGGGGCCCTCATAGCCAACCGCCCAGGCCCCCCGCTGACAACCCGAGGGAGGCCCCCTGCCAAGCCACTGGGGCCTTCATTGCCAACCGCCGGGGCCCCTGCTGCCAACCACTGCCAACTCGAAGGGGCACACTGCAAACCTGAGAGGGGCCCCGCTGCCTACCCGCAAGGGGTCCACTGCACCACTGCCAACCCGAGGGGAGCCCCACTGCCGACCCGCCGTGGTTCCACTGCCAACCCGACGCGGGTCCACTGCCAACCCGAGAGATGGCAGAGGGGTTGGCAGTGGTACGGCAGTGGTACGGCAGAGAGTTGGGAACGAGTTGGCAGTTGGTTGGCAGAGGGGTTGGAGGCGGGTTGGCAGTGGGTTGGCAGTTGGGCTGGCCGTGGAAATCTCGTTCGCCCCTCATCCGTGCGATCCCTATCGCATTCGGTAGCTCTCCGTGCCTCGTTTGCCACCCCTACCATGACTCACATCACCCCACTGCCGACATGACGGGGATCCACTGCAAACTCGAGGAGGGTGGAAGAGAGGTTGGCAGTGGGTTTGTAGGGGGTTGGCAGTGGGTTGGCAGCGAGTTGGCAGTGGAATGGCAGTGGGGTTGCAGTGGCTTTGCAGTGGGGTGGCAGTGGGTTGGCAGTGGGTTGGCAGTGGGGTTGGCAGTTGGTTGGCAGTGGCATGGCAGTGGAGTTGGTAGTGGGTTGGCAGTGGGGTCCCCGGCGGTTGACAGTGGGCCCCCTCGGGGGCGGGACAACCGGCGGGTTGGCAGGTAGAGCCCCCCTGGGTTTGACAGTGGGCCCTCTCGAATTGACAGCAGGCCCCCAGCGGGTTGGCAGTGGGGACACCTTCGGGCTGGCAGTGCGGTCCTCCAGGGCTGACAAGGGAGCGCGCCCTACTCAGCCTGACAAGGGAGGGGCCCTGCTCGCCCCCCTGCCTCAGCCGTACACGGTCGGCCAGCGAGGCAAGAGCCCTGGGAGGACGTGAGTCCAAAGGGGTGCCCAGTAGGCGGAGCGCCTGTTCTCGCTGGAGCGTGCACGCCCTGTCTGCGCCGTCGTCTGGCGGCCGGCGTCGTCGTCGCTGCCGTGGAGCGTGCTGCTCCGCTCGGGACTTGGTTCACCTCGTGCAGTAACCGCCACCATGCGCTATAGCCACCCCTCCCTCATCCCGGCCCAGCCCCGGTCGAGTACGACGAGCCCTGGCCGCGACGTAATCGACCGGGGCTGGGCCGAACCCCAACCCATATCTCCGACGTCACTATTTGTTCATCACGTCGACCCCCAAAGGTCTGAGAGAGCACGTTTCACGGGCGCTTACCTTGGGAACATTCGGCTGCGCGTTTCGAAACCGGGGGGTGAGCCCCCCGTAAAAAAAGTGAACGCCCCAGGGGTCCGTTCCCGTTCCCGTTCCCGTTCCCGTTCCCGTTCCCGTTCCCGTTCCCGTTCCCGTTCCGTTTCCGCTCTCTCTTTCTCTCTCTCTCTCTCTCTTTCTCTCTTGTTCTCTCTCTCTCTCTCTCCTTCGCCCTCTCTCTCTCTCTCGCCCTCTCTCTCTCTCTCTCTCTCTCCCCCTCCCGCTCTCTCTCTCTCTCTCTCTCTTTCTCTTGCGTCCAGGGGGTCCCTGGTCCCTGGTCCTGGAACCGCATATCTCCAAATCTTGCAAAAGCCATAAGAACATCAATTCGCCGGCCCAACGGGCCAGAGGCGTGCTAAGATCTCCGGTAACTGGTTAACAATTCTCTAGTTCGCGCGCGCGGGGCGGCCCCTGGGGGTCCCCGGACGAAAAGTACCCCGACCAGGTCCCGGCCGGTCCCCGGCCGGGTCCCGGCCGGGTCCCGGCCGGGTCCCGGCCGGGTCCCCCCGAGCGCCCCATGAGCGCACCAACAGGGCTCCGAAAACGTCCCCGAGGACCCAAACAAAACCAAGAGGCCCCCAAGAGGCCCCCAAGATGGTACACGAGGGGTCCGACATGCCACAAGATCGCTCCAAGACGCCCAAGATGGCCCCCAGACGCCCCAAGAGGCCTCCAAGAGCACTCCCAAGAGGGCCTCCGGAGGCAAAATTCATTGATTTTCCTTAGGTTTTTGAGAGATTTTGGAGCTTCCACCTTTTCGGCTTCCCGACGCCCCAAGACGGCCCAAGAGGCCCCCAAGATCGCCCCAAGAGGGCCCAAGAGGCCCCCAAGAGGGCCCCAAGATGGCCCAAGAGGGCTCGAAGACGGCCCAAGAAGCCTCCAAGACGGCCCAAGAGGGCCCCAAGAACGCCCCAAGAGAGGGAACACGAAACAACATGTCCAGCCCTCGGCCCCAAGAAGCCCCTCCGAGGCCCCAAGAGGCCCCTGAGAGGCCCCAAGAGGCCCCGACGAGGCCCTCAGGAGGCCCCCAAGAGTCCCCCAAGCGGCCCCAGGAGGCCCCCCAAATGCCCCCCCGAGCGCCCCAGGAGTCCCCCAAGCGGCCCCAGGAACCCCCAAAGCGCCGCATTGACACCAGGCCCTCGGGCAAACGGCAGACATGAGACTGTATGGGCCGGCGGAATGAGCGAAGCGATTAAATAATTGCAGGCCCTTTCCACCCTGAAAGGGGGATCAAGAGGGAGGCCCCAGAAAGGCCGCGGACGCTTGGAGGCTTGTTGGGCTCTCTTGAGAGGCCTCGCAGGGGCCTCTTAGAAACATGCTTCAGGTTTCTTTGGGGCCCGTTGGGGGCTTCTTGGGACGTCAGGGGGATGTCTTGGGGGTCTCCTGGGAGTTCGCTGGCGGTCTCGGAAGGTATCTGTCAGTCGCCTACGGCGAATCATCGCCGCCCCTGGCCTTTTGGAAACGCCTATGCGGCCAAGCGTTGGCGCAAAGTTTGGCCAAGGTGTTGGACCTTGTGTTCCCCCAGCCGAAGTGTGGCCATCTTGAGTCCGTCTTGGAGGCCATGCTGGCCGTCCTGGAGGCCATACTGGACCATCTCAGCAGTCTTGAATGCCATCTCTTACGTTTCTTGGGCCATCTTGGAGGCAAACTTATCCGTCTTGGAGACAATATTTGCAGTCGTGGAGGCCATCCCCAGCCTAGCCCAACCCACCCAGCCAGAAGTTTACAGAGGAATGCAGTAATGGTTATGTTGATGCACTCGTATATATACAGGATGCCCACCAACAGAAATAACAGGAGAAACATCAAACAGCTAAGGGAAACCAGACCTTTCCGTAGCCAGTGTGGCTCAAGTTTTGGCTATGCAGTGATGCTGATGGTGAGGCTGCTACTGATGTCGCTGTCGCTGATGGTGTGCGGTAGGATGATGTTGCTGATGATGATGCTGGCGATGATGATACCCATGATGATGATGATGATGATGATGATGATGGTGATGATGATGAGTATGAGTATGAGTATGAGTATGAGTATGAGTATGAGTATGAGTATGATGATGATGATGATGATGATGATGGTGATGACGATGACGATGAAGATGGCGATGATGACGGTGATGGTGATGATGAGGTTTCTGATACTGGACATGATGATGATGATGATGATGATGATGATGATGATGATGATGATGATGATGATCCCTCCCTCCCTCCTCCCTCCCTCCTCTCTCCTCCTCCCTCCTCCCTCCATCCCCCCTTCTCTCTCCTCCTCCCTCCTCCTCCCTCCCTCCTTCTCCCTCCTCCTCCCTCATCCCTCCCTCCGTCCCTCACTCCGTCCCTCCCTCCGTTCTTCTCTCCTCTTCCCTCCTCCCTCCTCCCTCCGTCCCTCCCTCCCTCCTCCCTCCCTCCGTCCCTCCCTCCCTCCTTCTCTCTCCTCCTCCCTCCTCCCTCCCTCCTCCGTCCCTCCCTCCCTCCGTCCCTCCCTCCCTCCGTCCCTCCCTCCCTCCTCCTCCCTCCTCCCTTCACCCTCCCTCCATCCTCCCCTTCTATCCTCTGGAAGTGGCACGGGCGGCGGGAACGGGAACGGGAACGGGAACGAGGACGGGAACGGGAACGGGAACGGGAACGGGAACGGGAACGGGAACGGACCCCTGGGGCGTTCACGCGCCTTTACGGGGGCCCCCCCCCCAACACTCGGCGCCGTCGATCAAAACCAGGGGACCCCCTCCCCCCAAACCACCCCCTCCCGAACCCCCCCCCTCTCCGAAGAGGGGAGGGGAGGGTTTCACCCCCCCCCCCCTCGGCGCTGGCGGCCGCCAGCAGCGCCGACGGCGGGGACGTAGCGACGACGGTCAGAGGCAGCCCACGGAGGGGAATGGGGGGTTCAAACCCCCCCGTGGCGCCCGCGCCGGCGCCGGCGCTGGCGGCGGCCAGCAGCGCCGGCGCTGGCGCTGGCGACGGCGGGGACGCAGCGGCGATTACCACCTCTACCACCACCACCACCACAATTGCCACCACCACCACCGCCTCAACCCACCACCAACAACAACAACCCACCACACAACCACCACCACCACCACCACCACCACAGCCACCACCACCACCACCACAACCACCACCACCACAACTCGCCACCAACACCACCACCACACAAACCCACCACCACTACGACCACCACCACCACAATCTACCACACCACCACCACCACCACCACCACAACCACCATCACTACCAGCAGCACAACCCACCACCACAAACCACCACAACACCACCACCACCACCACCGCCACCACCACCACCACCACCACCACCACCCTCACAAACCACCGCCACCACCACAAACCACCACCACCACCACCAAACCACGACCACCACCACCACCACAACCCACCACTACCACAAACCACCACCACACCACCACCAAACCACCACCACCACCAAACCACCACCACCACCACCACCAACCCACCACCACAACCACCACTACCACAACAAACCACCACACCACCACCACCACAACCACCACCGCCGCCACCACCACCACCACAACCCACCACTACCACCACCACCGTCGTCCTCGTCGACGCTCCCCGCCGCCGCCGCCCGCCGCCGCAGGCGCAGGCGCCGCCCCAGAAAAAGAAATCGTCGTCCCCGCCGCCACCGCCAGCCGCCGCCGACGCACGCGCTGGCCCGAGGAGAGAGGAGAAGGAGGGGGGGGGGGGGTTCGAACCCCCCCCCGTCACAGGAAGGGGGGGGTGGGTTCGAACCCCCCCTCCCCCTCCATCCAGAGAGGGGGGGGGGTCCGGTTCCAAACCCCCCCCCCCTCCAAGCGACCACAGAACGCGCTCTTTCAAAGGTCTCGACCCCAACCCCAGGACCAGCTTTTTATCCCAGCCCGCGGTCCAGCTGGCCGTCGGGGCGGCGGGAGTACCACAGGATGGCCAGCCCCTTCCGCGGCACGATGCTCAGGCCGCGCCTGGACATCGGCGGATTCAGCTTGGCGCCGCGGCCCTCGAGAAGGTCGTAGCCATCTATGTACTCCGCCTCGATGCCTGATGGCGCTATAAGACGTCTTTGAGGGAGCAAGCAATGGGGTGGGGCAAGGAGAAGCAGGACAATAATGGAGCTTACGATGGCATCTACCCTCATATTCGATTACGCATTGCTTTGACACAGAAGTGGTGCTGAAAACTTGCGGGCGAACAACATGATACACGAATGGCGGGTTCTTCACGACTGCCCGTCTTGTGACAACGTCGGATGTGGTGGGGGAAGGGGGAAGGGAAGCAGAGGCGAACGGAGAATGTGATTTGGGGGGGAACGGTGTAAGAGGGGGGGGCACAGGGACAGGAAGGGGAGGAGAGGGGAGAGGGGGGAGAGCGGAGAGGAGGAGGTGAGACAGGTGTCCCGCGGCCGCCAGGCGTATGTTCAAATCCGCTGCTCCTCTCCTCCTTCTCATCCTTCTCATCCTTCTCCTCTTGCGCGTGTAGTGCGGACGAGTATTGCTGTCCGCTGCTACCTCTGGCGCCTGGCTGGGCGGGACACCTCCACCTCCTCCTCCTCCTCCGCCCCTCCATCGCAGTCGTCGTGCCATTCCCCTCCGAGACACGTTTGGGCGATCATATTGGTGGCATGGCCCGTGCCCCCTGTGTGAGGGCCGCCGTTCATGCCGTTCATCGCCAGCGTAGTCACCCTCTGCCTAGCCGCCGAAGCTAAAGTGTGAGGGCCGCATGGCGGCCCCAGCTTCTGGCGATGGCCGCTAGCTGGAAAGGGTGTTAACACATCGAGCAGCCGCTCCAGGCTCTGCCACCACTGCTGCCGAGTCGCCGCTGTTCCACGCATCAGCCGCTGCAGCGGGCTGGGAATTGACGGCAGCGGCCCCAGTGATGCGAAAACGTCCACATCGGATGCTTTCTCTGCCCGAATTCGCAATGCATGGCCCACTGTTGAGTTCGAAAGGTGCGGCATGCTGATCCTAACTCTTCCGGGTTTCCCACAGCGGGTCATGCAGCCCAGTTGTCATAAGAAAGCTCATGACATGCACACATGCACACATTGGTATACATACATGCAGGCCGAGTCAAACGATGGGCTGAATATAATGATATGCGTATGCATATACACTGTTCTGTGTATACGTTGTACCTGTACATGTGTGTACACGCCTACCTATGCGACCACCCTTCGGGTGATAAGGAGGTTCGGGGGGGAACCAACGTCTCACTCGATCGGTCTCACTATCGATCTCACTATCGATCTCACGATCGGTCTCGCTCGATCGATCTCACTCGATCGATCTCACAATCGATCTCACTCGATCTATTTCATTCGATACATCTCACAATCGATCTGACTATCGATCTCACAACCGATCTCACTATCGATCTCACTATCGATCTCACAATCGATCACTCGGTCTCACTATCGATATCACTGTCGATATCGCAATCGATCTCACAATCAACGTCAGCATCATGATCAGCATCAACATCATCGTCATCAACGTCATCAGCATAATCATCATCATCGGGACACCACCATCATCATCACCTCATCACAATCATCATCAACATCAGCATCATCACCATCGTCATCATCGGGACACCATCATCGTCATCATCATCAACATCATCATCATCGGGACACCATCATCATCATCTTCATCAACGGAACACCACCATCATCATCATCATGATCAGCATCATCTCATCATCCTCATCAGCATGAACAACATCATCAGCATCATCAGCATCGGGACACCATCATCATCATCAGCAACATCATCATCATGAACATCATCATCATCGGGACACCTTCGTCATCGTCACCATCATCATCATCATCATCATCATCACCATCATCATTATTGGGACACCATCATCATCATCATCAACATCAGCATCATCACCCTCATCGGGCCACCATCACCAAAATCACCATCATCACCTCATCATCATCCTCATCATCAACATCATCATCAGGACACCATCATCGTCCTCATCATCAACATCATCATCACCGGGACACCATCATCACCATCACCATCAACAGCATCAACATCAACCTCATCATCATCATCGTCATGGGGACACCACCATCGTCATCTTCATCATCATCCTCATATCATCGTCAGCATCATCAGGATCATCAACATCGTCTGAATCACCATCGGGACATCATCATCGTCAGCAGCATCATCATCGACATCATCAACATCATCATCATCGGGACACCATCATCATCACCACCATCACCATCATCATCATCATCATCAACAACATCGTCAATATCATCATCATCATCATCTGGACACCATCATCATCTTCACCATCACCATCATTATTATCATCATCATCAACAACAACAACATCATCGGCATCATCAACTTCATCATCATCAGCATCATCATCATCATCATCATCATCATCGTCATCATCATCATCGGGACACCGACGGGACACCGGCGGGACACCGCGCCCCAGCGGACGCCGGAAGGAAGTCATTTGGTCCGGCCGCGCCTCAGCCACAGCGGGACACCGGCGGGACACCGCGCCCCACCGGCCCACGGAAGGGAGTCATTTGGTCCGGCAGCGCCTCAGCCACAGGAGACTTTCTTCTCGCCCGCCCACGCAGCTTCGCCTCGCCCGCACGCACGGCACGCACGAACAGAAACCGATTTCCCGGTAGGGGGGCTCTCCGTTCCACTTCGATCTCACCCCCTCACCTCCGATGTCTAATCAAAATGCGCACTGCAACCGAACCATGCTTGCAGTACCAGCCCTTTGTAGTTTTGATTATAGATCTGTATTTGTGTGTATTTATATATACACATGTGATAGAAAAGGTGGGGAACAGAAAGACTGGTGATGGGCCCAATCCGATGCAGATGCGTACAGCGCAGGGAGTGGTCCTCTCGTCACACGTTGCGCTCTGCGGGAAGAATAAAGTTCAGGAAATTGCAGACGCGCAATGAGCTCCCTCTGAGGCCCAATCCGCTGGAGATGTGTTACGACATGAGCCGGGGACCGCAAGCGAAAGCTCCCGCTGAGGCCGTAAACTGAGCTCCGTGTGGGACACGATCCGAAAACGGGGTGTGCCGAAATGGGCGGGGAGGCCGACACACACTGAGGCCGTCGGTGTGGCACCCTATGTGGAACCCTATGTGGCACCCTTCACTGCCGTAAGTGGGGCACCTCATGTGGCGTGAGATGTGCGAAGGGTGCACCGACGTGGGCTGGGGAATGCGTGCAAGCCCGCTGGACTGTAAAGCGGAAGCCCACAGCGGGCACGGTCATTGTGAGGGGTGTGCCGACATGCACTGGGGCGGCATGCAGAGTGACCACTGGGGCCGTAGGTGTAGCTCCGTGCGGGGCGCGACACTGGTGAGGGGTGTGCTGGAGAAGAGATGCAGGGCGGCATGCGCGCTCCATGGGGCCGTAGCTCCTGCGTCAGGGATGGATGTGCCAGCATGAACGCGGGGCCGAAAATAAAACGCACCCACTGGGGCCGCAGGGGGAGCTCTTCGTGGGGCGCGAAGCGCGTGAGGGGCGTGTCGAAATGGGCGCGGGGCGGCATGCGCACGTCTAGTGGGGCCGTAGGTGGAATTCCCCCTTGGGGGCACGAATCGCGTGAGGGGTACGCCGAAGTGAGCGCGAGGCGGCATTTGCGCGCGCACCCACTGGGGCCGTGGGTGGAATTCTCTTTCAGGGGCACGAAGCGGGTGAGGGGTGTGCCGAAATTGGCGCTGGCTGGCACGGGCGCGCACAACCCACCGAGCCGCACTGGGGCTCGATCCTGCCTTAGTAGTACTATGCCGATCATCGTCGTCCTCGTCGCTGCCCTACGGCGCTAGCGCTGGCGCTGGTGCTCGCCGTCTTCGGTTACCACTGGGGAAGGAGGGGGGGGTTCGACCCCCCCCCCTCTGCAATCGAACCACGCCACCCTTGAGGGGGGGGTGGGGGGGGTCCCAGTTCGAAGCCCTCCCAGTTCGACCCCCAACCCCTTGCAATTCCGCCCCCCCCCACTCCTGATTCGACCCCCCTGCCGTTTCCAAGCGCACAAAATGCTATTTCCGACGTCAGGGTCCAAAAACACAGCGAGCGTTTACCAGTTTAGCTCAAAACCTTAAAAAATACCCGGCGAAGGGCCCAACCATATGCAGCTGTGAGTACCGCAGTCGTGACTACCATGTTCGATGGGGCTCCCTATGGGGCCACGATCCTCGTGAGGGGTGCGCCGAAATGGCCCGAGGTCGCCGTGCGAACTTTCCCACTGGGGCCTTCGGTGGGGCTCCCTATGGGGCCACGAAACGTGTGAGGGGTCTGCCGAAATGGGTGCGCTGCGGGGGAGGAGGGAGGAGAGGAAGGAGCAGGGGAGACGCAGAGCACTGCCTCTTCAAAACGAGAACCCAACACCACAGGATGGTTGGGAAAAACCTCAATTGGCCTCGATGATGTTTGAACGCGGTTCTTGGACAAGTTGCCGTTTCGCGTGAGGCTCTCCAGAAAAATGGAACCTGGCGCAGTTCAAGTGCCTTAAGGTTCTACAAAACAACAGTTCCGCTCGAGACATCCTGTCAACGTTGCCTTCGAAGCTCGCGTTCAACTGCACTCGCACGATGTGGCACCCCCTCCTCAGCCACACTCATCGCAAGGTGCGGCAATTCCACATGGATTCGACTCCGATCCCACCTTTGCACCCCGCTCCCACAGCCCCATGGTGGTCATCCTTATCCTCCTTGCCTCCTTTGCCCTCTGGTTCCCCACCTGATTCCTCCTCCTCAACGTCATCAGCATCAGCAGCATCATCAGATACGTGTTCTGCGATACGTACGCGCTGCGGTATGAGCCTGGGCAAGCACGTGCCACGTTGTGTAATGATTGTATGTGTGTAAAGATACGTGCAAGTACACGCATACATATGTATGTATGCATGCATGTGTATGTACACATACCTAGGGTTGCATGTGTACATGGTGTGTCCTCGTTGCGTATCTTACGCTCAGTTGACCTGGACAGGCCTCCTGAAGAAATCGTGGAATGGGAGCCACTCCGCGGCTGTCCAAGGGTAGACTTCGACTGACGCGCTTGTAGGAGGGGCGCGGTCCAAAGTGAGGGGCTCCTCTACAATCCATGCTACAAGGAGCGAGCTATCTCCCATTGCTCGATCACGTAGTGAGAATGGTCGGCCGAGCCATATCATCATACATGTCCTCCTTCCCCTCCTCCTCCTACATCCCTCCTCCTCCTCCTCATCATCATCCTCCTCCTCCTCCTCATCCTCCTCCTCCTCCTTAGCATCATCTCCGCTTGTTCTCACCGTCAACCTTACCCGTATGCTCCTCCTGAGAGTCCTCCCTCCAATTACACCTCCTCTTTCTCCTCATCATCCGCCGCCTTTTCCTTCTCACGATCCCCATCCGACCTCCTCCTCCTCCTCCTCCTCCTCCTCCTCATCCTCCTCCTCCTCCTCCTCCTCCTCCTCTTCCTCCTCCTCCTCCTCCTCCTCCTCCTCCTCCTCCTCCTCCTCCTCCTCCTCCTCCTCTCCTCCTCCTCCTCCTCCTCCTCCGTCTCATTGTCCTTGTCCCTCCTCCTCCTCCTCCACCTCCTCCTCCTTTTCTCCTCCTCCTCCTCATCATCAGCAGCAGCATCATCAGCATCTTCATCATCATCATCATCATCATCATCATCATCATCATCAGCATCATCATCATCATCATCATCATCATCATCATCATCATCATCAGCAGCATCATCAACATCATCATCATCATCATCAGCAGCAGCATCACCACCACCACCACCACCACCATCATCATCATCATCATCATCATCATCAGCATCATCATCATCATCATCATCAGCATCAGCATCAGCATCAGCATCAGCATCATCATCATCATCATCATCATCCGCATCATCATCATCAGCAGCATCATCATCATCATCATCATCATCATCATCATCATCATCATCATCATCATCATCATCATCATCATCATCATCATCCTCTTCCTCCTCCTCCTCCTCCTCCTCCTCCTTCCTCGCCGCCGCAGCGCTGACCTCCTTGCGAGGACTCCTTGCTGACCAGGTGCGCGCAGTGCGGGCTCGCGGGGCCCTCGCGCACGAAGCCGCGCCCCTTCGAGACGTTTGCGACGGGGACCTGGGCCCCAAAAAAGCAGAAGGAGGATAAAGGGAGGATAAGACAAGACGCCGCCTGGACTCGAGGAAGGAAAACCATGATCAACATAAACTGTTGGCGGTCTAAGTGGATTTCTTGGACCTGCGCTAGACCCCCCCGGGCGCCTCCGCCCCCGCCCCTGGCGCGCTCCGCGCGCCAGGGACGGGGGTCGAGCGCGGATCCAAGAAACCCGCACGGACCGTCAAAAGTTTATGGTTATGCAGTTTTTCGTGTTCGATGGACACATCGCCGAGGACGGATACTCGCACGGCCGATGAGTAGGGAGGAGGCAAAGAGGGACGAGAGGGACGGGGACGAGAAGGGGAAGGAGTGGCTGAGGAAGACGGAGGATGGGCGCTCTTCATCGACCTCCACAAGCTGCTGAATCTGGAAGCGACAGCTAGCCCTACTAGGGTGGGGGCTGCTCGCTGCGAGCTCGCTGCGCCCCCACCTTCCCCGCCGGACCTGCACAACCGACAAAGTTCGGTTATCCGAAGGGGGAGGGAGCGAGCCAGATAACCTGAGTTATCGCCGGACGCCAACAAAAAAACAGCCTCCAGCTAGCCCTGGGGGGCTGCCCGCGGAGCAGGCTCGACCCCGCCTGGAAGAGGGGCTCTGCTACGCTGGCGGGCTGACGCCTGTCCTGCGCGCAGGGGTGCGGCCCGGGCAGCCCTCCCCACACGCCCGGCGTCTCGAGAGCCAGGCCCTTCCTGGAGCGCGCCACGATCCCCCTCCTTCTCCCCCTCCTCCTTCCCTCCTCCTCCTCCTCCTCCTCCTCCTCCTCCTCCTCTCCTTCCTCCTCCCCTCCTCCTCCTCCTCCTCCTCCTCCTCCCTCCTCCTCCTCTCCCCTCCTCCTCCTCCCTCCTCCCTCCTCCTCCTCCTCGTCCTCCTCCTCATCCCCTCCTCCTCCTCCTCCTCCTCCGTTTCCTTCTCCTCCTGCTCCTCCTCCTCCTCCTTCTCCTCCTCCTCATCTTTCCTTTGCCCTATAGATAATTCTTCCCTGTCACACTCCGAGGCCAGTCGAAAAGGCGTGCCGAGCGTTTCGCCTGAGACTTCCTCGCCATTTACGACCCTGATGCTTCAAAATTGACAACAGTTTCACAGATTGAGAGCGGGCCGCTTCCAGAATGTGACTCTCGCCTAAGCGCCGCGCCCATTCGTCTTGAACGTGTGAACAAGCTTGACGGATGAGGGCGGGTCGTTTTCAAAATGTGGCTCTCGTCTTAGCGCCGCGCACCTTCGTTCTAGACATTGGCAAGAGCTTCACGGACTGAGGGGGCAGGTTCTCGCCTTTGCGCCGCGAACATTCAAACATGTGCAAGAGCTTCACATATGGTGGGCGGGTCTTTTCAGCATGTGGTTCTCGCCTTACGGCCGCGCACGTTCGTTTTATAAATGCAAGAGTTCCACCAATTGAGGGATGGTCGTGTTCTATATGTGGCTCTCGCTTCAGCGCCACGCACATTCGTGTTAAACAGTTGTAAAGAGCTTCCCTGGTTCTCACGGTTAACATAACAGAGACGGCGCGTGGGAACGATTCAGGATTGTCTGGGCCTAACAGTTACATTGATTCGCGGTGCTGAAGTCCCAGGAATGGTGTTCTGGCACGTTTCATGATCACCAAGACGTAACAGTCAGGTCAACACGTGGCGTTGAAGTCCTGAGGCTCATGTTGTGGCACGCTTCAAGATGTTCACACGATTGCCCCTCAACGGGGCCACTCCCCCAGTGGAAATGACCCCTTGTAGGGGCCTATGAAGAAGAGATCTTGAGGGAGGATGTACTCATTCCAACACCGTTCATGAGTCCTGGGTTTACACTGGTCCTCCTCATCCTTCCACCTCCTTTCCACCTCCTCCTCCTCCTCCACCACGCCCTCCACCTCCACCTCCTTCTCCTCTTCCTCCATCTCCTCCTCCTCCTCTTCCACCTCATCCTTCTCCTCCTCCTTCTTGTCCTCCTCCTCCTCCTCTTCCACCTCCTTCCTCCCCCTCCTCCTCCTTCTCCTCCTCCGCCTTCTCCTCCTGCTCTTCCACCTCATCCTTCTCCTCCTCCTCCTCCTCCTCTTCCACCTCCTCCTCCTCATCATCAACCTCCTCTTCTTCCTCCTCCTCCTCCTCCTCCTCCTCCTCCTCCTCCTCCTACTCCTCCACCTCCTTCTCCTCCACAATTACTCAATATGAATACTACTCTCCCTCTTCCCCTGGTGACGGCCTGGGAGTGTCCGAACCCCCCCGCGTACTGTGTTTTTACACACAGGTTTCCCCGGAGTTGGGTTTTCGCCTGCGTTTGTCTCCAAAATGCTGCTCTCGCTGAGGCGCCGGCCTCATTTTCGGGCCCCGCTCGTTCCGAATCGTGCTCCCGCTGCAGCGCTGGCCTCATTTCCGCGCTTCCGCTCGTTTCGACTCGTGCTCCCGCTGCAGCGCTGGCGTCATTTCCCGTGCTATGCCACGGCATGCAATGCAATGCTAGGTTGATACTACGCTTTGCGGTGCTCTTCTACGCCATGCCATGCCGTGCTTTACAAGCATCGCGTACCCTTTCGGGATCATTGCCCTGCTCGACATCCGACTGAGCGAGTAGAGAGGGGATCTGCGTCATTGTAAGGGATGGGAGGGAGGGGTAGGATGTCAGATATGACGCGCGCACCTAGCTTGTCGTCCTCCCCCTCCCCCTCCTCCTCCTCCTCCTCCTCCTCCTCCTCCTCCTCCTCCTCCTCCTCCTCCTCCTCCTCCTCCTCCTCCCTCCTTCTTCTCTTCCTCCCCCAGACACCTGGTGATCTATTCTTTCGGGGCACGGACCCCCGACCTCTCGAACGCTACGCCAGGGCCATTGTTTCACCTGCGCCGTTTTGTCGACAGTCCCGGCCCCAAGGGGGCGGAAAACTATAAAAACCTCGGTCTCGATTTTTCAAGACGCTGGACGTCGGGGTCATGCGCGCCATCGGGCAAGCCCCTGGGCGCACGCTGAGGGGCCAAGGCCGCCAGAGGCGGGGGGAGGTGGCGACATCCGAACCCTACGCCCACCAACCATCGACCCTCCCTGACCAATAGGAGGCGGGTAGGGTTCGGATTTCGCCATTTGTTCGACGAATTCCGAACCCTACCAACGCCGCCCATCGGTGTGCCTGAATCGTGGATCGGCGAGGTTAGGGTTCGGAGTTCGCCCCTGGGCGCACCGTGAGGGGCCAGGGACGCCAGAGGCGAGGGGCCGAGCGGAGGAGCAAGGCGGCGGGCGCGGGCGAGGGAGCGGTGGCACGCTCGCGAGGGCTGCTCGCACACGCCAGACGATCTGAGGGTGGCCTCCCACAGGAGACACCGATGACGCGCCCCGCAGGCATGGAGGCCGAAATCGGGAGAAACAAAAAAAAAAAAACGCAAAGATTGAACAGAAAAACATGTCGTCGGAGATCTGGGGAAGTTCGATCGGCAGGGGCCAAACGGTGTGATGTTTTCAATCTGGCGATTTTCCCCCGAGTTCGGCATCCGGGGCCCACCATCGGGCCTCGGGACCAATCAAAAACAGATGCGGGGCGAGAAACTGGCCTCGGGGAAGGGGTCGAGACCTCTATGTAGCGGGAGCGCGATTCCTGAGTGTCGAGGACCGGCATCTGAATAAACAGTGAGGGGTGGTAAGTTGCAAGGAAGTCACAAGCGAGAACGCGATTCTGCAATACATTGCCAGGAAGTATCAGGCGGGAGCCGCGATTCGGTGGTAAATCGCCAGGAAGTCCAAAGCGAGAGCGCGATCCTTCAATAGATTGTGAGGAAGTACCCGGCGGGAGCCGCTGTTGCTGCAAACCGGGAGCCAACGACACACTTGGACCCTCAAGACTTTCCCTGATAAAAAACCAGGCGCGGGCCCCAGGAGGGGCACTTCAATCGAACAAATATAATCTGCACCAGGCGAGGGGGATCAACAATAATTATTCTTCAGAAATGATAAGTCAACAGCAGCAACAACAACAGCAGCAGCCACAACAACAACACCAACCACAACAACAAAAGCAACAACAACAACAACAACAACAACAACAACAACAACAACAACAACAACAGCAACAACAATCATTGTACCCTCATGCGCGATGTTTCCACACGAAGCATGCGACCATCATGATACATCCCCATCATGGGGGATTATTGTTCTATAGCGGGGCCCGTTATTCCCATTCCGAGATGTCCCGCCCAATGAGGTCTTGCAAACAACTCCTCCGAGGAAACTCAACATATCCCGCCTCGAAAACGCATGCTCGCGCCTTGCTGCGCCGATGCGAGACCGCCAGTGGAGCCCCAGCCAAGGGTAAAGCACAAGGAAGTATCGAGCGACAGGCTTGCCTTGGTGGGGATGGGGGCTGTCGGCAGCGAGGCAAGGACCTGGCCCTGAATAAAAAGGGAGGAAGTCTCGAGCAGGGCCGCTGTTGTTGCTGGGAGCGGCACCAATGCTGAACAGAGTAGGGCGCTAGTCCAGCGTAAATCAAATCGAAGTCTCGAGCGGGAACGCTGGTTTTGTTGGGACGGCGGTTGTCGGCGGCGAGGAGGAACACCGCCTTGAGCAAGAAGAGAGGAAGTCTCGAGCGAGAGCCGCGGTTTTGTCGGGACGGGGCTGCTGGCAATGAGGAACAGCACCGTCCTGAGGAAAAAAGGAGGATGTCTCGAGCGGGAGCGTTATTCTTGCTGGGAGCGGCGCCAACGCAAAAAAAGAATAGGGCGCCAGTCCAGCGTAAAACGGGAGGACGTCTCGGGCGGGAGCGCTGGTTTTGTCGGGACGGCGGTTTTCGGCGGCGAGGAGGAACACCGCCTTGAGCAAAAAAAGGGTGGAAGTCTCGAGCGGGAGCGCTGTTGTTGCTGGGGGCGGCACCGATGAGAAAAAGAGTAGCGCGCCGGTCCAAAGTAAAACGGGAGGAAGTCCCGAGCGGTAGCGCTGGTTTGTTGGGACGGCGGTTTTCGGCGGCGAGGAGGAGCACCGCCTTGAGCAAAAAAGGGTGGAAGTCTCGAGCGGGAACGTTGGTGTTGCTGGGGGCGGCGCCGATGAGAGAAAGAGTAGCGCGCCAGTCCGAAGTAAAACGCGAGGAAGTACCGAGCGGTCGCGCTGGTTTTGTTGGGACGGCGGCTTTCGGCGGCGAGCAAGAGCACCGGCCCTAAGTAAAGAAGGAGGAGGTCTCGAGCGGGAGCGTTGTTGGCCGGTTTTGGCGCCCCCCCAAGCAGCTCGAGCGTGAGCCTCATTTTCAATGAAAATGTAGCCGGCACTGAGGCGGAAGCGCCAAGGCGCCTGGGGGGGTCCAACAATATTAATGGTTTAGTACTTAACATTCGACAACAACAACAACAACAACAACAGCAGCAGCAGCAGCAGCAGCAACAACAACAACCATTTTAGACTGTTCACTCTTCTTTGCTCGCGTGCCCCTCAACACGTATATCCCAAACCCTAGATATCCGCCCTCTTCGTCTGTACCCCCTTCGGGGTGTATCATTCTTACCTGCAAAGTGTGTATTTCGTGCAGCCCCTAAGGCAAGGAAAGAGAGGACGGATGGAAGGAAGGGACAACGGGGAGGGAAGGAGATGGAGCACGAGATAAAATAGCAGGAGGGGGGCTAGGAGCAGAAAACGCCAGGACCAGACGGGCAGCTCGGGCGGGTAAGTAGACCCTAACGGGCGGGTCGGGAAGACGGACCTAGAGGCCAGGTCGAGCAGGCGGGTTGCTAAAGCGTGCGTCCTGCATGAGTCGCGAGGAAGTCTCGAGCGAGAGCGCGATTCCACACAAAATCTTTAAGAAATCCACAGCGAGAGCGTAATTCCTGGGTGTCGAGGGCGTGGCGTCTGAATAAACTGTAAAGACGTCCCACGCGAAAGCGTGATTCCTGCATTACATTTTGAGGAAGTCTCTCGCGAGAGCGCGATTTAGGAATACAGCTGGGAAATAGGGAGCCGTTGTTGTTGTTGTAAACCGGGGGCCAGGGGCACAGTTTGAGCAGGAAGACTTTTCCTGGTAAAAAATCCAGCGAGCCCCGGGAGGGGCACTTCAATTGAAAAAACATATATGTTACGCGAATGCGTGAATCTTGCATAATTCGCCTGGAAGTCTCGGGCGAGAGCGCGATTCCTGAGCAATTGATGAGGAAGCCCCAGGCGAGAGCGCGATTCCTGAATGGCGAGGGCGTGGCGCCTGAATAAATTGCAAGGAAGCCACAAGCGAGAGCGCGATTACCGGATCAATTGCAAGGAATTCCCTAGCTAGAGCACGATTCCTCTGTAAATTGCTAAGAAGTATCAGGCGGGAGCCGTTGTGGTTGTCCAAGGGCCAGGGGCGCAATTCGAGCAGGAAAGCGTTCGCTAATAAAAAACGGGTGCGAGACCCGGGAGGGGCACTTCAACTCAAAAAACACATCTGTTACGGGAGGGGGGAACAATAATTACTCTGCAGTAGTAAGAGTTCAACGCCAGCAGCAGCAGCAACAACAACAAACAAACAAAAAAACGACAGACGATCAGGGACGCTGGCATGGTGAGTGCGGGTTCGTTGGCGCTCGGCTGTGCGGTGTGGAAGATGAGAGGCTTTCGAGAAATCTACCCGTGCTGGCGCCCATGCTACTAAGCAACGGCGCGCTCCACGATGGCCGCCATACCCCATCTAGCACAACACCCTTTAGTGAAGCGGAACTGCATTCCGAGCACTCCAGGGCGAAATAACTCATCGACGTCCAAAAACTATCCAGCGTATCTTGCAAATCAAACGTCGACTAGCGAAACCGACGGGGGGCTGCACCAAGACACTGCGAATGTCAACATCGAGTGAACCAGCGCATACATATCCTCGCCATGCGCACCACAACGAGGGCTTGCGCTCCACATTCCACTCGAGGGCTTGATCGCGCAAATCCGCCGGCCACATTGTGGGGCCACCAGGCTGTAAGACCAGGGTTTGCTGTTCCCTGCGCCAGTTCCAGTTCCCAGTTTCCACTGTTACAGTTCTGCTTTGTGCTGCTTATTAATGCTGCTTACTGTTCCTTGTTGTAGACCGCGCGAGGGGGGGAGCCGAAAAGCACCCTGGTTAGCACCTACTGGGAGGGTTCTCAGAATTTCTGGGGGGGTCGAAATTAACACCCCTTACTCAGATCGGCGGGTCAGGGTCCAAAAACACATTGGATTTGCCGCATTTCTTAAATTCAGCGGCACACCTCACGCAGATCGGCGGGGTCAAGGTCGAAAAACCAATCGAATTTGCCACATTTCTGAAATTCGGCGGCACCCCTCACGCAGATCGGTGGGGTCAGAGTCCAAAAACCCTTAGGATTTGCCACACTTCTAAAATTCGGTGGCACCCCTCACGCAGATCGCCGTGGTCAGAATGCAAAAATCAATGGGGTTTGCTACATTTCTGAAATTCGGTGGCACCCCCCACGCAGATCGCCTGCGTCAGGGTCGAAAAACCCATGGGATTTGCCATATTTGTAAAATTTGGCGGCACCCCTTACGCAGATCGCCGGGGTCAGGGTCGAAAAACACATGGGATTTGCCACATGTCTTCAAATTCGGTGGCCTCCCTCGCGCATATCGGCAGGGTCAGGGTCCAAAAACACAAGGTCTTTGCCACATTACTAAAACTCGGCGGCACCCCTCACGCAGATCGGCGGGAAAAGGGTCGGAAAACACATGGGATTGACAACAATTCAATACTTCGTACAAAAGTTTTTTGCACAGCATACGCGAGCAAGCTCGAAATGCAACACCGAATTTAACGATATCATCAGAATCTCAATTTGTCTTGCCGATTACTCATCGTCTTCGCGTGAAGTCCCGACGCTGCTTCACGGCGGCGCCAAGGCCTCATGATTTCGCTCTTGCATTGCCCATTATCCAAGAGAGGGGGCCGGCGGCAGGGGGCGAAGTCCTTACGGATATCCGTACAACCCTCATCAGCACCATCGACAACGCCATCATTTCCAGGGTAATCATTGCCATCGACTTTATGATCACAGTCATAATGGTCAGAGTCACAATCGTCACCGTCACCATCACCACCGTAGTCGTCGTCATTGTCATCATCAACAGCCGAATCATCACCACCACCAGCATACCCCTCATCATAATCAGAACATCCTCATCATCATGATCATCACCATCATCATCTGCATCATCATCATATCATCCTCATCATCAGCACCAGCATCATCATTATCGTATCGTCGTCGTCATCGTCATCGTCGTCGTCGTTCTCGTCATCAGCGCCACCACCATCACCATCACCGATGCCGCCGTCACCATTGCCCGCCCGCCCGCGTCATGGATCTGCATGAGAAGGGTGTTCACGTCATTGCGCCAGTCGGGCTTTGCCGACAGACTGCAGGTGGGGGAGTGGGATGTTTGCTCGATCACTTCAGTTGACGGCTCGACACCATCTTTGAACACGCGTCCGCCTGGATGAACATAGTCCCGTGCGCCTCTGCGCCCGTGCATCAAGATCCAGGGAAGAAGTGGAACCTAGTTCGCGTGAAAGGCGGCAGCGGGGTTTAGACAAACTAACCACAATGGTGCGCTGCATTAGCAGAACAATATGGTCAGAACTGTTGCATACCGTGTGACGGCGACAAGCCCAGCGACACGATATGACATGCAAGCAGATAGCTTGTCGCTCCGCTCCGCAGGGCGGAAGGCTGGGAACAATTCGGGACGTCGACGCATGGAAATGAGGACGTGGATAGCGTGTCGCGCCGAAGCGCGGTGGACCAGAACCGGGACGGAGTGACATGCTGAGCAAGTGTTGCTAACCGTAAGCTGGGTGTGTGTGTGTGGGGGAAGGGGGGAGAGCTTTCAGGTGCTCCTCGCTTTTGGCTCGCACCTCCTTTGGGAAATGTGCACACGCGCTGTCCTGAAAACCGCAGCTCCTTAGCATTACGGCTGCGCGCGAACAGGGCCCCGAAGCCGTGGCGCTAGCAGGGCGTAGGCGGGCCTGACCGTGCAAGATGATACGACTTGCAATAAATATGCAAACCCAATGGTCCATGCACCATGTGAGTATCCTTCAGATACTCCACTGCCGTCCCCCCCCCGCACCGCGAGTGGGAAATGGGTCTCCCCGCCGTCGGCCACGTCGTTCAGGTAAACGAAGA
>CAUYUJ010021058.1:143879-145513 GCA_963575745.1 Prorocentrum cordatum | reverse complement strand
GTGTCGAGAAACTGCCACGCCTGCCGTGCCCTGCGCCATGGCTCGCATAGACGCCGCGCTCAGGGACCACCCCCTGCGCACCCCCTCTGGTGTCGAGAAACTGCCACGCCTGCCATGCCCTGCGCCATGGCCCGCATAGACGCCGCGCTCAGGGACCACCCCCTGCGCACCCCCTCTGGTGTCGAGAAACTGCCACGCCTGCCGTGCCCTGCGCCATGGCCCGCATAGACGCCGCGCTCAGGGACCACCCCCTGCGCACCCCCTCTGGTGTCGAGAAACTGCCACGCCTGCCGTGCCCTGCGCCATGGCCCGCATAGACGCCACGCTCAGGGACCACCCTCTGCGCGCTCTGACTGGGGTCGAGAAAATGCCACGCCTGCCGTGCCCTGCGCCATGGCCCGCATAGACGCCGCGCTCAGGGACCACCCCCTGCGCACCCCCTCTGGTGTCGAGTAACTGCCACGCCTGCCGTGCCCTGCGCCATGGCCCGCATAGACGCCGCGCTCAGGGACCACCCCCTGCGCACCCCCTCTGGTGTCGAGAAACTGCCACGCCTGCCGTGCCCTGCGCAGAGACGGAGAGGGAGGAGCCACGCCTGCCGCGCTCTCCGTGAGGTGAGAAAGAAGGAAAAGGAGAGGGAGGAGAAGGAGGAGACGCGGGTGAGACGCGGAAGGGAAGAAAACCAGAACCCCACGAAGCATGTGGGGAATCAGAACCCCACTTAGAATGTGGTGTGTGTACGAGCGAGAAGGAGGAGGTGAGGTGGGAACGCGGGATGGTGTTGTGTGGTGTAGTGTGGTGTGGTGTGGTGTGGTGTGGTGTGGTGTGATGTGTGTGTGTGTGTGTGTGTGTGTGGTATGGTATGGTGTGGTGTGGTGTGGTGTGATGTGACGGATGGCGTGGTGTGGTGTGGTGTGTGTACGAGTGAGAAGGAGGAGGTGAGGAGAAGAAACGCGGGTGCGACGCGGGTGTAGAGAAAATCAGAACCCCACTTAGAATGTGGGGAATCAGTGAGGATCAACAGAAATCCATCGGAATGCATTGAAATCAATTGGAATCGAGAGAGGTCAAAAGGAGCCAGTTGGAATCACCCAGAATCAGCGAGGATCATGCAGAGTAAAAAGGAACCACGACGAACCCGTACGAACCGATACGAATCGCAAAGACTAAATATGGATAAACGCGCATGAAATAATTATTCAGAATGGATCGGAAACAAAAGAAATCAACCGAAGCCGTTGTGAGTCACCAGGAGCTCATAGGAACCAGTTGCAGCCAGTGGGAATGTGGAATTCAATCGGAATCAGTGGAAGCCGACCAGAACCACCAAGAAGCAATCAAAATCAATATGGGCCAAATGGAATCAACCGGGATGGCTAAAAATCGAACATGATCACATAATGAATAGGAGACAATCGGAATCAATGGGACTTCTAGGAACCAACCGGAATAATTGTTCATCCATGTGAAATATGTCGAATCAGTAGGCCCGAGGGAAATCATCAAAAACCAATGGGGATCTGTAGACTCAGCCAGCAATGCTAGGAACCAAATGGAAACAAAGGGAACCAATGAAAACCGGCAGGGATCAACCAGAAAAAAAATGATACAAATCGGGACGCATTGGGTTCAGG
>CAUYUJ010021058.1:96379-138879 GCA_963575745.1 Prorocentrum cordatum | reverse complement strand
CTACTATACTACTAAGACTACTACTACTTTACTACTACTACTATTACTACTAGTACTACGGCGACTACGACACTACTATACTGCTACTATTACTACTATACTAATACTATTACCACTACTAATACTACTACCACCACTACTTTTCTTACTACTATACTACTAACTACTACTACTACTACGACTATACTACTACTACTACTATATACGACGACTACTACTACCGACTACTTGACTACTACTAATACGCCTGCTACTACCTACTAACTACTACTACTACGACTACTACTACTACTACTACTAAGACTACGTCTACTACTCCTGCTACTACTACTACTACTACTACTACTACTACTACTACTACTACTACTACTACTACTACTACTACTACGACTACTACTACTACTACTACTACTACTACTACTACTACGACTACTACGACTACTGCTAGTACTCCGACGACTACTACTACTACTACTACTACTACTAATACGAACTACTGTTTATACTGTTATCGAAGGCTGCTTCTTATTGGTACCGATACCTCGGCAAAGGCTGGCTCTTACCACATATCCGCAGGCCTCCGGTTGCTGGGGGTGAGAGGGCGTGTGAGATAATTGGCTGTTCCCATTCCCCTTCCCCTTTCCCCCAGGGTCGAAAATCCGATTAGAGAGAGGGGGCGTTCTACTGCGCACCCCTGGGGCAACCGGAGACTCGAAATCTACACCCAGTGGCCTCCAAGATGCCCAAGATGCCATCTCAGCTGGCTAAAGCTAGGCTCCAACACGCCGAGGAGAGCTAGAAAACAACCGAGGTGGCCTCACGATTGTCAAAGTGGCCTCCAAGACGTCCCAACAAGACTCCAAGAGCCCCGAAGCGGACCCCAAGTAGCAAAAATCGTCTGGACCCCCTCGGAAAGCGTATGTTCGTTTTCCGAAGATTCGCCTGATTCGTCTTCATAGCGTCCAGGACAGCGCAAGGTGCCCAAAATTACTTCAAGACGGCCAAAGAAGTCCCGAAGAGGGATCCAAGATGGCCCAAGAAGCACCCAAGGGGGCACCAAAATAGCCCCAAAGGCGTCCAAGACGGCCCAAGAGAGCCCCAACAGGCCCACAAGAGGGGCCCAAGAAGGGCAACTCGAACTTACATTTCGAGGCTTTCGTCCCAAGAGGGCTCCAACGCCGCCAGCAGGCGCCCATGAACCCCCCAAGAAGCCCAAGGAGCCTCCAAAAAATACCGACATCATCTCCATGAGGCCCCGAAAGGCTTCACCCGTGAAGAAGCTTGTTTTTCCTCAGGGCGTCGGCGGAAGGGCGCAAGCTTTTTAAACATACAGCATCGTGGAGCAAGCGCACGGATTGACAGCGGCTCTCTTTCAAAATGGGGCTCTCGTGTCATGCGTTCTGTGACCCCATGGCCGGACACCCGGATGCGTGGCACGCTGACGCGGGTGAGAGGCCGTTCACCTTCGGAGTGGGGCGGCCGCCGGGCACTCCCCGGCACATCACGACGCCACCCCGCCGCACTCCACGCCGTTCCAACAAAAAAATGCAGGCAGCCAATTGCAGCACGGTCTGTGCCCCGGCCGTGGCTGTGCGGGCGCGCGTCGCTCGGGCGCCTCCTCGCGGCCCGAGGCTCGAGGGTCGGGGGTCGGGGATCGAGGATCGAGGGATCGAGGGATCGAGGGATCGAGGATCGATAGATCGATCATGGAGGCTGCTTCCCTTCCCCGTGGCGGAGCTCCCGCCTGAATCGCGGGCTCACGAGGCGCTCGTCATGTAGGGGGGGGACCTCGCACACCGAACGAGGATGCCTGCAGGGACGCAGGAGGAAGGGACTCGGGACGAAAGGGTGCATTGCAGCATCGTTGGCGTAAAATGGGTCTGCTCTGGTCTTCCTCGTCCTCCTCCTCCTCCTCCTCCTCCTCCTCGTCATCATCATCATCATCATCATCATCATCATCATCATCATCATCATCATCATCATCATCATCATCATCATCAGCATCATCATCATCATCATCAGCAGCAGCACCATCATCATCAGCAGCAGCATCATGATCCTCACCATGATCATCATCATCTTCATCATCATCATCATCATCATCATCAGCAGCATCATCATCATCAGCATCATCGTCAGCAGCATCATCACACTCATACTCATACTCATACTCATACTCATACTTATACTCATACTCATACTCATACTCATACTCATACTCATACTCATACTCATGATCATCATCCCTCTCCTCATCATCCTCATCATCATCACCATCTCCATCACAACCATCTGTAATAATCATCAGCATCATCAGCATCCTCATCATCTTCATCATCCTCATCATCAACATCAATATCATCATCAGCAGCATCATCATAAGAATCAGCATCATCATCACCATCAGCATCACCATCATCAGCAGGAAAATAATCATCATCGGCAGTTGCATCATCATAATAATCTGCAGCACCATCATCATCAGCATCATCATCATCATGATCATCATCATCACCATCATGTTCGTCCTCATCGTCCATATCATCATCGTCATCATTAGCATCATAGTCACCAACAGTAGCATCATCATCAGCATCATCATCACCACCATCATCATCACCAGCATCATCATCATCAGCATCATCACCGTTATCCCTCTCCCGGCTGGCGGAGCGGGCCGCAAAGCCCACAGGTTGGCGGAGTCCTGCGTGCGGGCGGCAGCCACGGGGTGCGCGCCGCTACCGAGGCGGCAGCGGCAGACGGGGAGTGCTGGCAGACGAGGGGCGCAAACTACAGGCCTGAGCATAGGGCTCGGTTCGGCTAGGGCTAATGATTGGGCCACGTGCCCTCCTGACTTAAACGTATATGCATATGTGTATATCTAGATTATACATATGTATATACATTAAAAGTGTATACCGATTAACGAATATGTATTGTATATAAAAATGTGAAAGGGAGAGAGAGAGAGAGAGAGAAAAACAAAAAGAGAGAGAGAGAGAGAGAGAGAGAGAGAGCGTGATCCACCGCCACTATGCTGTGGAAAATTCCCCACCCTCTTCCTCCGGAATCCGGGGGTCTCCCCCCCCCCTGCTGGAGGCCCCCCCCCTTCCCCCTGGCAAGCCCCCCCTCCGACTAACCCCTCCCCCCCTCCGGAAAAACCGGGAGGGGTCACTACCGGTTCGAATCCCCCCCCCCCTCCAGAAAACGGAAGGGGGGTCACTGCCGGTTCGAACCCACCCTCCCCTCCGGAAAACTGGGGGGGGTCACTACCAGTTAGAACCCCCTCTCCCCCTCCGGAAAACCGGGGGGGGTCACTACCGGTTAGAACCCCCCCCGTCCAGAAGACCAGGGAAAACTGGGGAGGGGCCACTATACCGGTTCGAACCGCCCCCCCACCCTTCAAGAAAACCGGGGGGGGGCACTACCGGCTCGAACCCCCCCCCCACTCACCGCCGGCTAACGACTCCCGGGTCCCCACCACCGTCCGCACCACATCCTGTCCCCAGCACCAGTGTCCCCACCGCCAGTCCCCAGTGTTCCAACCACCGTCCCCACTGTCCCCACCAGTGCCCCCACCACTGTCGCACTGTCCCCACTGTCCCCATCACTGTTCCCACCGTGGTCCCACTCTGCCCCACGGTCCCCACCACTGTCCCACTGTCCCCACTGTCCCCACTGCCCCACTGTCCCACTGTCCCCGCCGCTGCTGTCCCACTGAGCTGTCCCACTGCTCCCACCACTGTCCCCACTGTCCCCACCACTGTCCCCACTGTACCTCTGTCCCATTGTCCCACAACCGTCCTCGCCACCGCCCTCACCACTGTCCCCACCACCACTGTGCCACTGTCCCCACTGTCCCCACAACTGTCCCACTGTCCCCACACCACTGTCCCCACCACCGTCCCCACCACTGTCCCACAGTCCCCACCACTGTCCCACTGTCCCCACTGTTCCCACCATTGTCTCCGCTGTCCCCACTAGTGCCCCCACCACTGTCGCACTGTCCCCACTCTCCCCACCACTATTCCCACCACGGTCCCACTCGGTCCCGCTCTCCCCATTGCCTCCACTGTTCTCACCACTGTCCCACTGTCCCCACTGTCCCCACCACTGTCCCACTGTCCCCACACCACTGTCCCCAACACCACCGTCCCCACCACTGTCCCACTGTACTGTCCGCGGCGAGGAGGGGGGGGGGGGTCGAACCGGTATTGACCCCCCCTTCCCCCCCTTTTCATGATGAACTGGAGGGAGGGGTTCAAACCGGTAGTGACCCCCCCCCAGTTTTCGAGGGGGGGGGGGGAGCGGGTTGGGAGCCCCCCGTGACCCCCCCACCCGGTTTTCCGCCAGCAGCGGAGGAACACGCTCTTTCATATAAGTGTATATATATATACATATACATATACATGTGTGTGAGTATGATGGCGATGGTGAATGATGGATGAGTATGATGATGATGATGATGATGATGATGATGATGATGATGATGATGATGATGATGATGATGATGATGATGATAGTGATAATGATGATGATGATGATGATGATGCTGCTGATGATGATGATGATGATGATGATGATGATGATGGTGATGGTGATGGTGATGGTGATGGTGATGGTGACGGTGGTGATGATGATGATGATGATGATGATGATGATGATGATGATGATGATGATGATGATGATAACGATAATGCCGATGATGATGATGACGATGACGATGACGATGACGATGACGATGAGCAGATGATGAGGATGTCTCGAGCGGCTTGCTGGTTTTAGCACTCCGAAGGGGTGGCGCCAGGGGGTATTGCACGGCCTCCGTTCGCGCCCAGATTGCGGGGACGTCTCAGGCGGTTTGCCTGTCTGCATGCTCAACATCCTCCGTTTTCGGAGCAGATTTTGAGGATGTCTCGTACGAGGCGCCTCCTAAGGGGGGGCCGCCAGGGGTATTGCACGGCCTCCGTTCGCGCCCAGATTGCGGGGACGTCTCAGGCGGTTTGCCTGTCTGCATGCTCAACATCCTCCGTTTTCGGAGCAGATTTTGAGGATGTCTCGTACGAGGCGCCTCCTAAGGGGGGGCCGCCAGGGGTATTGCACGGCCTCCGTTCGCGCCCAGATTGCGGGGACGTCTCAGGCGGTTTGCCTGTCTGCATGCTCAACATCCTCCGTTTTCGGAGCAGATTTTGAGGATGTCTCGTACGAGGCGCCTCCTAAGGGGGGGCCGCCAGGGGGTATTGTACGGCCTCCGTTCGCGCCCAGATTGCAGGGACGTCTCAGGCGGTCTGCCTGTCTGCATGCTCAGTATCCTTCGCTTTCGGAGCAAATTTTGAGGATGTCTCGTGCGAGGCGCTGGCTGTCGCACTCCAAGGGGCCCAGATTGCGAGGCTGTCTCGAGCGGTTCGCACCCCAGGGGGGGCCCAGCTTGCGAGGATGTCTCGAGCGGTTTGCTTGTTTTGGTGGCCAGACTCGTCGAGTGCAGGCGCAGGCCGGGGGGGGGAGGGGAAACGAGGGGGGGGAAGGGGTAGGCAGAGGAGGAGGGGAGAGTTGTTCTCAACCAGCAGCATGATGCCTACACGTTCAAGCACTGCATAAACAATTCGGACACATCCTGTGTCTTTACACAAAACATATGCGGAGGGAGGCGCGACTCTCTGGACAGAGTCGGGGAGAAGAGGAGAGTAGCACTCATACTGCGTCGCTGTGAAGCTGTGAAGCGGGGGGAGGCAAGGGGGAGCTCGAAGTGACTGGAGCAGGGGGGGCTGAGTTGGGGTGCAAAGAGGAGGGGCAGGGAGACAGAGGAGGGAAAGACGGAAGGGGGAAGAGGAACGCGGACGACGACGACGACGACGACGAGGACGACGACGAGGAGGACGACGACGACGAAGAAGTATAAGAAGAAGAAGAAGAAGAAGAAGAGGACGACGAGGCGCAGGGCCGCCCACACACAAGTCGCTCCGAGCACGCGTGCCTGCGACGGTGCGCCGGTGCCGTTCCGGAGGCCGGCAACTGCGGGCCCGCGACTTCGGGGTCCGCGGCGAGCCTCGAGTCCATGGCTGGCTCCAGATGCTTTTCCATGTCACGTGGCACACGTCGTTCATGTCTAGACGTGCTCATTTCTAATCGTGCTCGTTGCTGACTGTTCCTGGCCCCCCGTGGCCAGGAAGAGGCCCAGGATAGAACAATCAGAGATGAAAGGATCTTGGCCCCCCGAAAAATCAAAGAACTTCCGAAGAATTAGGAATGAACCATATGTACGTGCGTTTGCTATCAAACACTGCAGTGCGCGTTTTCTGCAAGGTGCGAGTGCAACGGCGCGCGGCAGCGGCCCAGCGCACAGCATAGGGAATATAAAGCCCATGCCGGATTGAAGGCCCAGCGGCAGGTCGCTGTACCACAACCCGCGAGCGTCACTCGCTGGGCGTCAGTGTTGCAACGGCGAGCGGTCGTGATCCATCCACTCAAGCCTGCCCACCACAAATATTGCAGCTCTGCGCCACGCACTCGAGGCAGGGCAAGAAGAACACGAGCATCGTCCCACCCGCACCCTCGCCATGTCTTCGGCTACAAGCAAGAGTGACCCTGGGTAAGAGTGACCTTTGGTGCGCGGCTTAACAGGGGACGCAGAGTGGCCGAACCGAGGTGCGCAAGCAGCTGCTAACGCTTCGCGCTCAGCGATCGGGGGACCCCATTGGGCCAGCACCAAAGGTCACTCTGGCGAAAGGTCACTTACGTCTAGTCGTATCTGCACGTGGCATGCCAAACCGTTTGCTCAGGCCTCGGCGATGCAGCGAGTCTTCAGAGCGGGATAGTTGTTTGTTGCCGCATCGGCTCGGAGCCCCGCCGCTGTCGAAGCAGCCGAGGGGCGCTGCAGGGCCTGAAATTGGGCACTGGCGGGAGCGGGGAGAGCGCGAGCGGGGGAGATGAAGTTCTTTTGCGTGGGTACCAGAGCAGAAGAAGGAGTGGAGAGGCAGAGGTCGGAGTGGCGACCGCCACGGAGCGCTAGCCTAATCCATCCCTGGGTTATCAATCGCGTGCCGCCTTGGCGGAGACTTGATCGCAGAATCCGTTGAAATCCAAGTGCACACTATGCACGTATGCTCTCGCGTGGAGCGCTGCCGGGCTAAAACCTCAAGCGAATGGCCTGCCCCTGAGCAAACGCCGCCTTCGGCGGCACTCGATCTTTGCGACCGCACTCCTTCGTCACGAGGACAAGAAGGACAACGGAGAAGCAAAGCACTGGGAGGAGGAACTTGAGTGTAACGGAGGAGGGGGGAAGAAGGGCGAGACGAGAAAGACGAGAGGGACTAGGAGATCAAGAAAGACACCGGCGAGGACAAGGACAAGGACGGCGAGGACGAGCATGAGGGGGAGCATGCGGAGAAGCAGGGGCAGCAGCGGTCAGAAGCGAAGCGGAACGTCGGGGAGACAAGCCGAGAAGGCAGGAAGAAGGGGAAAATGGTGGAGGAGAAGGAGAAGGAAAGAGGAGGAGGAGGAAGAGAAGGAGTACGAGAAAGAGGAGGAGGAGGAAAGGAGGAGGAGGAGGAGGAGGAGGAAGAGGAGGAGGCAGCAAGCCACAGGAGAGACTTGACTCCCGACACATGCTCCTCCACATCGGCAGCCGAACATTTGAAATGGGGTTCCACCTTTCCCTCCACTCCTCCGTTCACTACTCCCTACCACTATATACTTCCGCTGTCCTCGAATTCGGTCTGGGGGCCCAAGCGGAACGCCGCACCCTACCCACTAAAAGAAACAAGAGAACGCGAAAACTAGCAACACAACAGGAAACGATAGCGAAAGAGGTGTCGTCCTTGCCTGCGCGCCGCACAGATGTTTGCCGATGTAGTTCCTCTTTGAGCGCGGAGCGTGATTCTCGTTTGTCAGGCCTGCAAGCAGCGGGGTCGTGGGCGATATTGCTATTGCCCAAAGCGTCACGCAAGTGCCTTCATTAAAACATCGTTCCGGCTTAGGCGCCACGGCGAATGCAATCCCCCGCCACGCCGTTGGAATCGAGGCCGCGAACGGACCCAGCGGGGCGAAGGGCTCGCCCCCACGGCTGCAGCTGCTCGCGGGGCCCCGAGGGTAGGCCAGGGAAGGGGGAGGAGGAGGAGGAGGAGGAGGAGGAGGAGGAGGAGGAGGAGGAGGAGGAGGACGAGGAGGAGGAGGAGGCGGAGGAGGAGGAGGAGGAGGAGGAGGAGGAGTTGGAGATGCTCTGGGCACAGCGCCGCGCAAATCCTTCCTGACGCACTCGCTTCTGCTGGTGCGCGGCGCACGCCCAGGCCCAGCGGCAGGCGGAGCCAAGCGGCGCGTCGCCTCGTGCGCAGGCACGGCCAGTGCGGCAAGCGCGCGATCACGTGTCCAAAGGCATTAGGAGGCAACTACTGGGAAGCTTTCGTCGGCAGGATAAAAGAGGATGAAGCCCCATTGGGGGGCTGTTAGGCCGGAGTGGGCCTCGGATCGAGCCGGAGCAAGCGGGATTAAGCGGGATTCAACGGGATGAAGCGGGATTACGCGGGACTAAGCCGGATTAAGCCGTATTGGCCCGGGTTTCGGACCAGGGCAAAATCAGAATTTGACCTCCCAGGAGTTGCAACCAAAAAGACACGTGTGCGCAGAGCCCCCCTCGCTCGCACAGAGTGCGAAGACACAAACCAAAGAGGCCGCGGCCTGAGAACACCTGCGCCTCCACGACGGATTCCCATACGCGATGAACTCTACGTTGGTCTCGACGGAAGCTCTAATACCAAAGCGAAGGAGTTCGGGTGAGGAGGCGGCCATACCTTAGCCGCTCGGGCACGCCCGTCCTGAGTCATGCTCGCTCGCTTCTCGCAGAATACTGCACATCGGAGCAACTCTGCGCACCCTTCGCAGATGGTCATCTGTTGAGGTTTCTCGACGTTGGCCCCAATGCTATCGGAGGGAGGGAGCGGGCGAGGCCTGCTGACCCGCTCGAGCTTACAAGCATCACTCCTACTCCTCCTCCCCCCGCTCGTAGTCATGGTCATCTTCCTGATCCTCCCTCACCACACATTCTTACTCCCTAGTCCTCCTCCTCTTCCTCCTCCTCCACCTCCTCTTCCTCCTCCTCCTTATCCTGGTCATCCTCCACATTCTCCTCGTCCTCCTCCTCATCATCATCATCCTTCTCCTCCTCCTCGTCCTCCTCCTCCTCTTCATCCTCCTCCTTTTCCTCCCCTCCTCCTCCTCCTCCTCCTCCTCCTCCTCCTCCTCCTTCTCCACCTCCTCCTCCTCCTCTTCCTCCTCCTCCTGGTTATCCTCCTCCTCCTGCTCCTCCTCCCTCTTCCTCCTCCTCCTCCTCCTACTCCTCCTCATCCTCCTCCTCCTCCTCATCATCATCATCATCATCCTTCTCCTCCTCCTCCTCCTTCTCCTCCGTACCTTCTTTCCTCGTTTCCTCCTTTCCTCCTTTCCTGCTTCTTCTTCCTCCTCCTCCTTGTCCTCCTCCTCCCTCCTCCTCCTCCTTGTCCTCCTCCTCCTCCTCCTCCTCCTCCTCCTCCTCCTCCTCCTCCTCCTCCTCCTCCTCCTCCTCCTCCTCCTCCTCCCTCCTCCTCCTCATCCTCCTCCTCCTCCTCCCCCTCCTCCTCCTCCTCCTCCTCCCTCCTCCTCCTCCTCCTCCTCCTCCTCTTGCTCCTCCTCCTCAAAGCGCGCAAGAGCGTATTTGAAGCAAATAGCGCGGAGGTATCAGGCGGGAGCTGCTGTTGTTGTATCTCGGGGGCCAGGTGCCCTGTTTGGTGACCCCTCGTTTTCCCGTTTGAAGAACCAGGTGCGATCCCCGCGGGGGGGGGGCACTTCAATTGAAAAAAACACCATGTGTCCCGGGAGGGTGGGGGGTCAAACACATTATCGTTTTGAAAGGGGAGCTCAAGAACAACAGCAACAACAACACCAACAAAACCAACACCAACCATTTTAAGACTGGTCGCTCTTATCTGCTCGCGTGCCACTCAACACGTATATCCCCAAACCTCGATACCTGCACTTTTCGTCTTCGATCACACCTCCTTACGGGTATGTTTTTCTCACCTGCCACGCGCATTCCGTGTAGCCCCTCAGGCAGGGGAAGAGAGGACGGATGGAAGGAAGGGACGAGGGGCGGGCGGGTTGCTCATGCGTGCGTCTTGCATAAAGCGCGAGGAAGTCTCGAGCGATAGCGCGATTCCCACATGGATCGAGAGGAAATCCACTACGAGAGCGTGGTTCCCGAGTGTCGAGGGCGCGGCGTCTAAATGAGTTGCGAGGAAGTCAAGCGCGAAAGCGCGACTCCTTTTATACATTGCGACGTAGTCCAACGCAAGAGCGAGATTCCTGTATACATTGTGAGGACATCCCGCGCGAGAGCGCGTTTTGGAAATAACTTGTAAGGAAATGTTTGGCGGGAGCCGCTGTTGTTGCAACTCGGGGGCCAAACAAAACAGTTTGGAGACACCTCCCTTGTCCCTTGTACAAACCAAGGTACGAAGCCCGGGAGAAACCCTTCAATTAAATAATACAACGGTTACCAGAGGAGGGGATCGACCGAAAC
This sequence comes from Prorocentrum cordatum, assembly GCA_963575745.1. Taxonomy (NCBI): domain Eukaryota; class Dinophyceae; order Prorocentrales; family Prorocentraceae; genus Prorocentrum; species Prorocentrum cordatum. Next base: position 128,330 of record CAUYUJ010021058.1, on the reverse strand, counting down.
TACTGTAGATTTGGGAGCTCAACAACAACACGAACAATAACAACGACAACGACAATGACAACCACAACCTCAACCACAACCACAACAACAACACTCATTTTAATACTATTCGCTCCTATCTGCTCACGTGTCAATCAATACGTATACCCCAAACCGTCGGTACCCGCCCTCGTCGACTTCGATCGCACCCCCTTGGGGACATATCTTCCTTACCTGCCACATGCATGCAATGCAGCCCCTACAACAAGGGAAGAGAAGACGGGCGGAAGGGGGAGGGAGAATAGTGGAGCACAGGAGAAACTAGCAGGAGGGGAGCAAGGAGCAGAAAACAAGTGGTAGAACCAGACGGGCAGACCGGGTGGGCAGACCCGTAGCGGGCAGGTCGGGAAGGCGGGCCCAGGCGACCAGGTCGAGCAGGCGGGTTGCTGAAGCGTGGGTCCTGCATGAATCGCGAGTACGTCTCAGACGATAACGCGATTCCGAAGTAAATCGTGAGAAAAGCCAAAGCGAGAGCTGATTCCTGACCGCCGAGTGTGCATCGTCTGAATAAACTGCGAGGAAGTCCCACGCGAGAGCGCGATTCGTATACAAATTGTGAGAAGACCCGCGCGAGAGCGCAATTTGGAAATAAATTGTGAGGAGGTATCAGGCGGGAGCCGTTGTTATTGTTACTGTTATTTTAAACTGGGGGCCAAGGGCACAGTTTTAGCTTAGTGATTTTCCTTGATAGATTACGCTACCGAGGAACCCCACATACTATATTATGGCTGGAGTGATGATAGCTGAAATGAAGCATGTGAGAATGATGCTGGTGGCCATTCCCTGCGCACCCCCCCATGGCGTCGAGAAAGTGCCGGACAACATATCTTCGCAAACCATCCAGGCCCACATCAGCGCCCATATCTTGCATTGATTTCTTGAGCTGCTAGCAAGGCGGTGGCAGAGCACACATTGCGCATTTGGGCGCCATGACGGGGGCCGTACCTTTGACGGAGAGTCTCCGGCGGCCGTCCGCGTTCACATCTCCAGCAGTCTGAGCCCGCACGATCCAGGGTGGCTACAGGGGAGGAAGTGGAAGAGGACAAGGAGGCTTCCTCCCCGTCCTCCTGGAGAGGAGGTAGAGGGCAAGGAGAGGGAGGAGGAGGAAGAGGAGGGAAGGGAGGAGGACCATCGTGCATAGCGGCCGCGCTCAGGGACCGCCCCCTGCGCACCCCTTCTGGTGTCGAGAAAGTGCCACGCCTGCTGTGCCTGGACGACCGTCGTGCGTAGCGGCCGCGCTCATGGACCACCCCCTGCGCACCCCCTATGGTGTCGAGAAAGTGCCACGCCTGCTGTGCCTGGACGACCGTCGTGCATAGCGGCCCTCGCCTGCTGTGCTTGGACGACCGTCGTGCATAGCGGCCGCGCTCAGGGACCACCCCCTGCGCACCCCCTCTGGTGTCGAGAAAGTGCCACGCCTGCTGTGCCTGGACGACCGTCGTGCATAGCGGCCGCGCTCAGGGACCATCCCCTGCGCACCCCTATGGTGTCGAGAAAGTGCCACGCCTGCTATGCCTGGACGACCGTCGTGCATAGCGGCCGAGCTGTCCCCCTGTGTGCCACGCCCTGTCGTGCATAGCGGCCGCGCTCAGGGACCACCCCCTGCGCACCCCCTATGGTGTCGAGAAAGTGCCACGCCTGCTGTGCCTGGACGACCGTCGTGCATAGCGGCCGCTCAGGGACCACCCCCTGCGCACCCCCTATGGTGTCGAGAAAGTGCCACGCCTGCTGTGCCTGGACGACCGTCGTGCATAGCGGCCGAGCTCAGGGACCACCCCCTGCGCACCCCCTGTGGTGTCGAGAAAGTGCCACGCCTGCTGTGCCTGGACGACCGTCGTGCATAGCGACCGAGCTCAGGGACCACCCCCTGCGCACCCCCTGTGGTGTCGAGAAAGTGCCACGCCTGCTGTGCCTGGACGACCGTCGTGCATAGCGGCCGAGCTCAGGGACCACCCCCTGCGCACCCCCTATGGTGTCGAGAAAGTGCCACGCCTGCTGTGCCTGGGCGACCGTCGTGCATAGCGGTCGAGCTCAGGGACCACCCCCTGCGCACCCCCTCTGGTGTCGAGAAAGTTCCACGCCTGCTGTGCCTGGACGACCTTCGTGCATAGCGGCCGCGCTCAGGGACCACCCCCTGCGCACCCCCATGGTGTCGAGAAAGTGCCACGCCTGCTGTGCCTGGACGACCGTCGTGCATAGCGGCCGAGCTCAGGGACCACCCCCTGCGCACCCCCTGTGGTGTCGAGAAAGTGCCACGCCTGCTGTGCCTGGACAACCGTCGTGCATAGCGGCCGAGCTCAGGGACCACCCCCTGCGCACCCCCTGTGGTGTCGAGAAAGTGCCACCCCTGCCACGCTCTGCCGTGCCGTGCCCTGCGCGCCTGCCCTGTGTGCTATGCTGTGCTGAGCTGTGCTGCGATGTGCTGTGCTGTGCCGTGCCGTGCTGTGCTGCGGTGTGCTGTACTGCTATGCTGTGCTATGCTGTGCTGTGCTGTGCAGGTGTGCTGTGCAAAACTGCCACGCCTGCTGTGCCGTGGAACGACCCCTATGGCGTCGAGAATGTGCCGCACGTGCCAAGCCGTGTGTGTGTGTGTGTGCTGTGCTGTGCTGTGCTGTGCTGTGCTGTGCTGTGCTGTGCTGTGCTGTGCTGTGTGCGCTGCGCTGTGATGTGCTGTGCTGTGCTGTGCTGTGCTGCGCTGCGCTGCGCTGCGCTGTGCTGTGTGCGTGAGGAGGAGGGGGAGGAGGAGGAGGAGGGGAGGAGGGCGGGTGTGGGTGAGACGCGGGTGCGGCGCGGGTGGGAAGAAAACCAGAACCCCACGAAGCACGTGGGGAAAAACAAGGTGCGAGCCCCGGGGGGGAGCACTTCAATTGAAAAATACAATGGTCACGGGAGGGGGGATCAACACGAATTGTTCTCCAGTAGTGAGAGTTCAACAACAACAACAACAACAACAACAACAACAACAACAACAACAACAACAACAACAACAACAATCATTTTACCCGAACGCTCAGTGTTCTCACCAGTGCCAGGGTTTTCATGCGACGCGAGACAATACCCCCACTTCGTGGGGGGGCAGTTCAAGCTCTACCAAATATCCAAACGACTCTTCGCGACCACCCAAACCCAGCTTCCCGCCCTATGACGTTGGGACACTTCACTTCGTGGCGTGCGGACGACCGTGGCTACTACACTGGCGTGGGGTACACACCCACAGAACTTGGTCACTTATTCGGGGCGCGCGTGTGCCCAGCATCCTGCAATTGTGACATACAATACATGACACAGACAGACAGACAGAGAGAGACAGAGAGCAGACAGAGAGAGAGACAGAGAGAGCGGAGTTGGCCACATTTTTGGGGCAAGTTCCTGAGATCGTCGTGTTTTTTGTTGGTCTTGCGCGCGCGAATGTCCACTTTACTTTTTTTTTGCAAGGGATGTTGAAATTTGATTATGTAAGAACAAGAAAAAGTAGCTCGCGCGAGCTTATGTAACATAAATGTTGAAAAACCATTGGTTTTGTGGGAGTCGGACAGCGCGCGCGGGATGAAATTTGGACATTTTTTTTTGAAAAACCATTGGCTTTTTGATGTTTTTATGTTGAAATCGTTACGAAACCTAAGGTTCTGGAAGGATTTCGTCTTGCGCGCGCGAATGTCCACTTTACCTTATTTTTTGCAAGGGATTATTGAAATTTGATTATGTTAGAACAAGAAAAAGTAGCTCGCGCGAGCTCATGTAACATAAATGTTGAAAAACCATTGGTTTTGTAGGATTCGGACAGCGCGCGCGGAAGGACATTTTGACAATTTTTTCTTAAAAAACCATTGGGTTTTTGATGTTTTTATGTTAAAATCGTTACGAAACCTAAGGTTTTGGAAGGATTTCGTCTTGCGCGCACGAATGTCCACTTTACCTTATTTTTTGCAAGGGATTCTTGCAATTTGATCAAGTAAGAACAAGAATTTTCATTTTCTATTGTTTTTTGCAAGGGAAAACGAGCGTCAACAAAAAACCGGATCCGGTACCAATCGTTTTGCCTGAGACTTCCTCACGAAAATGATGAAAATGTGGCTGCGGCCTAGGCGCGGCGGGGGGGTCGCGCACCAGGGGTCCCAACAATAATTATTCTTAAGAAGAAATAATGTTCAACAACAACAACGACGACGACGACGGCGACGGCGGCGGCGACGACGACGACGACGACGACGACGACGACGACCACAACATCAACAGCAACAATAACAATAACAATCACAAGAGCAGCAACAAAAACAACAAGTAGTAGTAGTAGTAGTAGTAGTAGTAGTAGTAGTAGTAGTAGAACTAGTAGTAGTAGTAGTAGTAGTAGTAGTAGTAGTAGTAGTAGTAGTAGTAGTAGTAGTAGTAGTAGTAGTAGTAGTAGTAGTAGTAGTAGTAGTAGTAGTAGTAGGACTATTCTTGGGGAATGAATATCCATCAACAACGACGACGACAACAGGAAGAATATCAACAACAACAACAGCAACAACAAAACGTAGATTCATGGATTAGATCCACGGAGCTGCGTGCGTCGAAATTAACCGGCGCGATTTTGATTCTGGAACTGAAATTAATGCCTCTGACCTCTTGATGCCCTCTTGGGGGTCCTCGTCCCAGTTCTCCGTCCCGGTCCTCCCAGTCCCCTTGGGGGTCCTCGTCCCAGTCCCTCCGTCCCAGTCCTCCCAGTCCCCTTGGGGGTCCTCGTCCCAGTCCCTCCGTCCCAGTCCTCCGCCCCCATCTCTTGGGGGGTCTCATCCCTAACCCTTCTCCCCGTCCTCGTCCCAGGAGGGGGAGGAGGAGGAGGAGAAGGAGGAGAAAGAGGAGGAGGAGGGAGGAGGAGGACAAAGGGGAGGGAGAGGAAGAGAGGAGGAGGAGGAGGAGGTGGACGAGGAGGAAGAGGACGAGGAAGAGCACGAAGAGGAGGAGGAACGAGGAGCGAGGAGCGAGGAACGAAGAACGAGGAGCTCCGTCCCCGACCTCCCGATGGCCCTCCTGTGGGGCCCCGGGCCGGACGGGCGGGGGAGACGCCGCCCCCTCTGAGGGCCCCCCTGCCCCACTCGGTTGCCCCCCGTTGAGCAAGTTAACTTTCGTGTTGGGAGGAAGGGGTTTTGACAAGCGCGTTCCACTAAAGTTATGGCGTTGACCTACGGAACGGTAAATCAGGAACGAGGCCCCCTCTTCCAATAAGTTAAACTTCGCCTTCCCATGGAAGACCGAAGGAAAACCTAAGGCACTGTATAAAACAACTAAGGAACACGGGGCCCCTCCCAAACGAAAAGGGTTCCTTCTTCAGCGCCCCGACTGCATTCGCAGAGCAGCTGCTCGCAGCAAAGGGCCTGGCTTCGCCGCAGGTGGTGGAACGATCACTGGCACAAAGGCAAACGCATGTACTATCTTGACGTTTGCACGTAAGCATGTCCGAGTAGTGGAACTCGCTCAGTGAGGACTGGGAAGATACAGGACACGACTGCGCAGTAAGCACCCTCAACCTACGCGGGAAAGATTTATGCTATGATCCTTTCTCCCAACCCATACTCTCGGGGGCGCGCAGACATGGATTAGCGATCCATGGATTTGGCGCGCGGTCGCCAAATCCATGGATCCGGGGAGGTGCCCTCCCCAAACTGCGGCCGGTGCCGTCTCGTTCGGCGGCGGAATCCCGCGATTTCCCGTGGAAGCGAGACCCGTCGCTAAACCACGCCCACTTTGACCCATGCTTGCGACCGCCCCATATCCTCCCAGCCCGATAGGTCGTCTTCCGACCCGTAGCCCCACCGAGGCGGGCGCCCCGCAGAGCGCAGGCGCGGCGGCGAAGGTGGCCGCCGCCCGTCGCGCCCCGCGAGGGGCGCGCGAGCGCGCGCGCGCGCGTGCGGACTTCTCGAGCCGCTCTCCGCCCCCGCGGGCCGCGCGCCCTCCGCCGCCGCGCGCGCGGGGCGCAGCGGAGCGGCAGCACCGCCACGCCGCGGCGCCTACCTCAGCCTCAGCGCCTCGGCCGCCGAGGCCGAAAAGGAGGAGGAGCCCAGTGTGCGGCTCAGCCCCTGCTCCTCCTCTTCCTCCCCCTCCTCCTCCTTCTCCTCCTCCTCATATGAATGCAAGTCTCCTGGCTATTATTATGTTGTGAGTAGGATTCGCATTATTATGGCTATCATTGTTAGTAGCCATGGCATTGGTTGTTGCATGCGCCTTCTTCTTATTCGTAGCAGTATAAGTATTGTTGGTAGCCTTATTACTCGTAGTAGTAATAGTAGTAGTAGTAGTAGTAGTAGTAGTAGTAGTAGTAGTAGTAGTAGTAGTAGTAGTAGTAGTAGTAGTAGTAGTAGTAGTAGTAGTAGTAGTAGTAGTAGTATTGTTAGTAGTAGTAGCAGCAGCAGCAGTAGTAGTACGATTAGTACGTTTAGTATTTCCATAAGTAATATTACATGTATTGTTCGCCTTCTTCTTAGTAGTATGATTAGTCGTATTATTATACTTGCTGATAACAGTATGCTCATTATTGGTATCGTTAGTATGAGTGCTCTTATTAGCCTTCTTCTTAGTATTATTATTAGCACTAGTAGGTTAATTCGTCGTATTCGTCTTACTCATATCATTCGTATGCCTTTTTATAACTGGTTTATTACTCGTATTACAAGTACTGGTATTACTCCGAATAGTATTAGTCATCATTCCCATTCTGATTCAGAGCAATACTATCCGTCGTCTTAGTAATATTCGTAGCGTTCGCATTAGTATGATTAATACTGTTCGAAATACTAGTCATACGAATAGTCATGGTATTATTCGTATTCTTATTCGTCGTCATATTAGTAGCATAGTATTATGCTTATTCGTATTAGTAGTATGCTTAGTCGTCGTCTTCTTAGTACTGGTCTTCTTCTCGTGCTGAGTATTATTACGCTTATTCTTAGCATTAGCATTAAAGCATTAATCGTATAAGCCTTCCTCTTGCTAACATTCGTGTGCTGAATATGCTAAATGTAAAGTATTAGTCTTATGGTTATGTGTGTTCGTACTCCTCCTCCTCCTCCTCCTCTTCCTCGATCCTCCTCCTCCTCTTCCTCATCCTCTCCCTCCTCCTCCTCTTCTTCCTCCTCCTCATCATCATCCTCCACCTCCTCCTCTTCCTCATCCTCCTCCTCCTCCTCCTCCTCATCCCCCTCCTCATCATCCTCCTCATCATCCTCCGTCCTCCTCCATCCTCCTCCGTCCTCCTCCTCCTCCTCCTCCTCCTCCTCCTCCTCCTCCTCCTCCTCCTCCTCCTCCTCCTCCTCCTCCTCCCATTCTTCATCCTCCTCCTCCTCCTCCTCACTCCTCCTCCTCCTCCTCCCCCTTCTCCTCCCTCCTCCCTCCTCCCTCCTCCCTCCTCCCTCCTCCAGCTGCCGTTCCGGCTGCGAGGTCCTTTTCAGCACACTAGGTGCTGCTGCAGGACCCCGTCCATCGGGACAGCTGCCATGCGCGCCGGCCGCCGCTTTCGCTCCTGGCATGCTCCGGCTGGCCGCGCTCACGAGGCAGATCCGGGACCCTCCCCGAGGCTCATACGCGCTGTTTTTCGGCGACTGGGCTATTGTGCGCGCGTGGGCCGTGCGCCTTGGATCAAGGACGTCGCGTACTCGGCCAAGCAGTGCTTGCACTCGGACGCCGACATCACCTTGGCCTCTGTCAATGCCCCAGCGGTTCCGCCTGGCATCTGGCAGCCACCAGATTTCGCGCCCGAGGCCCCTGCGATGCAGTTGGACACGCTGCTCACGGCTCTCGGCGTCGTTGCGCCCGCTGTCGAAGCGGTTGTGCTCAAGGGGATGAACAAGCACGCAGGCCCTCCAGAAGCTGCTGGCAGCTTGTCTGGTGGTGCGGAGGTGGGCATGCGCCCTGCCGCAGCAGCCCCCACCTCGCCCGACGTGCCGCAGCCGCAGCCGACAATTTCGTCACGATCTGGAGAGCGCCACAGGATCTGCCAGCGAAGGATCTCGGACATTCTCTCGCAGTACGACCCCGACTCTTTGTTCAGGATCGACTCCTGGCTGACCAAGTACAAGGGCTCGGAGGACATGCTCGATGTCAAGGTGTGCAAGAGGTACGATGTCCGGCCGTCTCCTCTCTATGAGGGTCGCCCTCCTGATTAGATCTGTCTTGCCCTTAGTTCCGAGTGTAGCTGAGTGGCGCGTAGCGTTTGTGCAAGCTCTCTCGTCGTGGGGCGCCCCCATTCGCTCTCCCCGTGGGCTCTTTTTGCTTGTGCCCCCCACCCGGCACCTCTCATCTGGTACTTTTGTTTGATGCTCTGCCCCCCCCCCCAGGTGGCCTTCCAGTGTCAATCGGAGCACGCCTCGTGCCAAGCCCCTCGTTGCACACACCTCCTCCTCCTCTCCTCCCTCCTCCTCCTCCTCCTCCTCCCTCCTCCTCCCTCCTCCCTCCTCCCTCCTCCCTCCTCCGTCCTCCTCCTCCCTCCTCCCTCCTCCCTCCTCAGGGAGGGCAATGGAAGGAGGAGGAGCAGGAGGAGGAGGAGGAGGAGAAGAAGAAGAAGAAGAGGAGGAGGAGCAGCAGCAAGACGGCCATGTACCCTGCTCGCCAGCCCTCCTGCAAAGGCATGGCGGAGCCGCACCCATCCGGCAAGGGGGGCCGACCACCCAAAAAAGGCACGCGGGCATCGTGCAGGCGTACCCGGCTGGCCGACTCCAGAAACCCTGGATCCAAAAATACTGACGTCTCGCGATTATTTCCGCCGCCCTCAGCCGACCGTCCGCCGGCGCTACTACCTTGAATCGTCACGGTGGAGGTCTTGCGGTGGGCCCGCCTAGAAACAGCGGATACCTCGGCGCTGCTCGCACTACAAGAAGACTCAGTAGGGGCGATCAAAGGTTACCCCAAGCAGAAAGAAGCCAAACATTCACCAGGATCCACTCAGCCCCAAAAGCGCACGTATTCTGAAGACGCTCCTGGGAGCCTGTCGTAATCACCTGAGTGGCCGCAGTGCCTCCTGCAGAGGCTACCAGGGGCCCTCCGCGAGCCTCGAGCGGCCTCCAGTGGCACCTCCAGGGGGGCCCTGCGGCCTCTGGTGGCACCTCCAGTGCTCCTCTGTGGCCTCCAGCGACGCCAGCAGAGGGCTGCGGACCACTGGAGGCACAGGAGGGCCAGACGGAGTGACAAGAGAAGGCTCCCAAAACTCGCCTTCGGAACACGCGCCCTCAAACGCCCCTCCCCTGCGGGGGCGGCACGACGAGGACAACCGCCGAGGAGCCCTCTAGCCTCGCTGGCCTCCCTTTTTTGATCGCTACTCCCATTGCCTCGGAAAGTTCGCGGGGGCGACAGAAGAATCGCTCAAAACCGCGCGGCGCGACCCGAGGTTGGTCGGAGGTCTTCGTCGGAAGGATTGGGGAGGATTGGGCCCCATTGGGGGGCTGCTATGGGGGATTAGGCCGCAGATCAAGCGGGACTAAGCCGGATCAAGCGGGCTTAAGCCCGACTGAGCAGGATTAGGCCGGATTAAACGGGATCAAGCCAGATTGAGCCGGATTCTGGACCAGGGAAAGTCAGAACTTGACCTCCCAGGAGTTGCATCCGAAAGACACACCCCATCCGCCCGACCCAATACCCATCGGTCGGAAGAAGGAGGTAGAAACATGAAATAGGAAGGCTTTGGAAATATGTTGAGTGTCCGCCCGCCCCCTGAAGAGGACGGAAAAGGTGAAGCCACTCGATCATTGAAGTAGTAAGGCGCTTTAAAAAGACTGGAAGATGGGAATCCAAAAGTACTTACTTTGAACGACCGGTGGGCAATTTGCTTTCTGACCCGAGGCATGTGCGTGGAAGGGTGGAGGTCATGGGACGTGTTCAAAGAAGACCTTCTCGGCCTGCGATGAATCAGGTCCAACGAGCGGTCGGGCCAACGGCGGGACGTGCACCATGTAGACCTTCAAGCGGCGCGGCGGAGGCCAGGCTCAGTTGAAACAAGAACCCGATGCCTGGGAATCTAACAGATATCATGGCCCCAGCCAAGGTATCCGCCCCGCCAAGTCCTCACCCTCTTCTTGGACGCACCCGATTTTTGGAGCGCGCCAATTCTCGTCCATGTGAAATCCTCCCAAATCGGACCCGAGCAGGTGGGGCCAGAGGATCGCGCCGAGTCGCCAATGCACCCCCGATGCATCGGTGATGCATCGGCGACGTCGGCGGCGGATCAACGACGTCGGCGCAAAAAACCTGGCTCCACATCGAGCCGCATTCCAGATGCATCGGCGATGCGGCGTGATCATCCGACCTCCGATCCCATCTGCTCTGGCCCCGTGTGGGCGGCCGGGACCAGAAGAGCGCAGGCCGAGAGCACGAGACCCACTCGCCAGAGGCCCCACAGAACCGAACCCACACGGAGCGCACCCGGGCCCGAGCACGAAGGACAGAAGGAGACCCCGCCATAGCTGGGGCTGCTCGTAACCCTCGCTCTGGACGCCCGGCAACACGTGTTGCCCCGAACCAGCAGCTGCCGCTGTTTTGGGCAGGCGGCCGTCTGTCTCGAATGGACACAGGCCGCGGCGGCCTGGACAGCGAGTCCTGCTCAAATGGAGCAGGAACTGCTGTTGGGCACTGTGCCCATTCTTCACGCACCCATTTCGTTCGCGCCGACTCGCGCCCCCTGTCTGCCCGTGACCGCCCACGCCGTGCGCTAAGCCGGCCTCCCCAGCAAGGCGCTGAGCTCGCGGCGCCGCGCGAGTGCTCTTGTTCCTGCCGGTGTCCCACCCCACCCCCACCACCCAGGCGCGCCGCGCCTGCCTGTGCGTCATTCGCCGCCCTGCCGCGAAGCGCAGGGCGAAGGGCCTCCCACACGGGCTCCGAGCAGATTGGGTCGGAGGGTCGCGCCGCACCGCCGAGGTATCACGGAGGATCGCGCCGCATCGCCAGAGGTCATCGCTAGGCTATGGCCCCTCCTGGAGATGCTATGAGTACGCCGTGCGCTGAGCCGGCCTCCCCGGCAAGGCGCTGAGCTCCCCGCGTCCTCCCGCAGCTGCCGCAGCCGCGCCCCGAGCCCCGCCCGCCGGGCCGCCGCCGCCGCCGCGGGCGCCGGCGCCCGCGGCGGCGCCGCCTCTGCGCCGGGGCTCTTCCGGCCTCGGGGAGAAGGGGCACGAGGACGGTGAAGGAGGAGGGCGAGAAGGAGAAGGAGGAGGAGGAGGAGGAGGAGGAGGTGGAGGGACCCAGGTACAGTCGGGCCCAGGACAGAAGAATATGCTTCAAGAACATGAGACCTCCACCGGCCAGCACACAGAACAGCCAGGGGTGCCCTCCCCTGGATGCACAAGAACACCCCACAAGCACGAAGAACATCAAGGCACCCTCCTCGAACCGACCTCGACCATATTAACACCTCGGGCCAACCGTATGCGATGTCTTGACAGCTTCAATTCGGGGTCCGCAGAAGTCTCGACCCTCTCCCCTGGACCGGTGTTGCACCCCGAGTCTTCTCTTGACGGTCCATGGTAAGGGCCTCTGGAGGCCGACAACAGCGAAGCACCTCCCGTCCTGATGTTGCTCGCGACGCGAGCTCGCCTGGGAGCCTGGCATCCTCTGACATCCTCGCGTCGTGGTGGAGCACGGCGGGGGGCTTTGGCTGGCCTCGTGGGGCCCCGGTGCTCAGCCCTGGGGCCGTGCGAGAGAACGGCTCGGGATGAGGAGCCGGTCCCGGGGAGGAGGTCTGGACCTCTGGGGGCGGGGCGGGGAGCGTCGCGGCATCGGCCGCGACGCTCCCCTCCTCCTCCTCCCCCTCCTCCTCCTCCTCCTCCTCCTCCTCCTCCTCCTCCTCATCCTCCTCCTCGAAGGTGTGGCGAGGAAGCCGGCGAGAGAGAGGAGGCAGAAGGCGTGGCGAGGGAGCAGCCGAGAGGCGAAGGGGAGGAAGGCGTGGTGAGAAAGTCACCAGGAGAGGAGGGAAAGAGGGAACAGGGAGTGGAGGGAGAGGAAGAGAGCAATGGAGGAGGGGGGTGCGGCGAGGAAGCCGACGAGAGAGAAGAGGCAGTGGGTGCGGCGAGGAGGCCAGCGGGCGAGGCAGGGAGCCAAAGAGGAAGAGGGTGGCGGCGCAGCTGACGAGATCGAAGGGAGAGAGCTCGCGGCAAGAGCGAGGAGGAGAGGGATGTGGAGGCCTCCCAGATGGATCAGAAACAGATGGGCCAGACGGTCGCAAAGCATCGCAGATGTATCGGCGATGCCTCGGCGACGTCGGGATGAAGAGAATCCAGCCGAAGACCCCTTCGCCTCGCTGGTGCATCGGCGCCCCCGCTGGGAATGCATGAAAGGAGCGGGGGAGCACAGAACAGGAAGGGAGCGACGAGGAGGAGGAGGGAGAGATCTTGAGCGCCATCCGTGCTACTCGGTGCGCTCGTAGTCGCCGCTCTTGCCACCGGATTTGCTGAGAAGCCTCAAATCCGAGATCACGATGCCCTTGCTGATGGGCTTGCACATGTCGTAGATACACAGGGCTGCGGCCGCCGCTGCCGTCAGGCTCTCCATCTCTACGCCAGTGGGGCCATCGCAGGAGACGTCGGCAACCACCTCCACGCGGCCAGCACTGGCGTCCAGGCGGCACTCCACGACGGCCCGCCGAAGAGGCAGCGGGTGGCAGAGTGGCAGGATGTCGGGCGTGCGCTTGGCGGCCATGATGCCGGCAACCTCGCTTTGAGGGCGGCCGGGGGGTCTGTTCCCAGACCCCCCTCCTGGGGTCGAAAGTGACCAGCTTTTTCCGAGCCGCGTGCAGCCCTGCCGACGAGGGGGTCCCAGATCCACTGGTTCTCCTGGCGAAGCGGGGAACACGAGGCAGGGGCAGCGGTATCAACACCTCCTCTTCCTCTGATCTACTTGCTGGAGCCAGTGTTGGAGGCCTGGAAATTGGCACCAACACCAACACAGGGGGTTGCCTCCACAGGGGGAGGATGATCCTAGATTTTCGGTGTTGGTGGTAATAGTTCGGCCACCTTGGAAGCCAGAGTATTACCACCATCACCGAGATCGGGATCTTCTTCCCTCGGTGGAGGCACACCGCCGAAATTGGTGTTGGTGTCAATCTCTAGGCCTGCGACAGTGCTGGCCCCCCCCCGCCCACGAATTGGCCGGCTCCAAAAACCTCGCTCACCGTGAACACGTCTCCCTTCGCGACCCTGCCGTCCGCGATGGCCCGGGCGACCTCCTCGCCCACCTCCACCACGCAGGCGGCGCGGGCGGTGCGCCTGGTGGTCGCCTTGCCCGACACGTCGACCATCTGCGACCGCCGCGGCGCCTGCTGCGGGCTGCCTAGAAGCCAGGATCGGGACGACTAAACATCCAGATAAACCGAGGCTAGCTGAGATACGGCGGCTCCGTCCTCCCGGGACGCTCTGGGAGCGTCCCAGAACGACCTGGAGCGATCCATCCCGACCTGGAGCGTTATCCTCCGAGCGTGCGTTTCACCGAGATGCCGTCAAGCGAATGGCATGGCATTTCATCCCCCCGCCCCCCAACCTCGGCGGTGGACAAACCTCCCTTCAGTAGACCTCCCTTTAGTGAAAACGGCCTGGGACCGAAACCGACGGACCTGGACCCGCAAAAATGACGGCCGCGACGCCCTCTCGCGAACCGAAAACGAAAACGGTCAACTCGCTAATCGGCGTGTCAGGGTAGGAGGCCTGTCCACCCCTGGCAGCCCCCCTCCGCCGCCATCTCAAACAGCGTTGGGCCAAAAGGGCGTGTGCGAGCGAGTCCTGGCTTGCGTGAAGCCCCGATTTTTTCTTTCGGGCCTCGCCGCGTCCACCCTTTCCGTGCAGGCAAGCCTGCCGCAGCCCAAGAAAAACGGCCCAGAGTAACCCAAAACGGCACAGACCTAATGTCTCGAGCCCCCTCAAGACGCTTTACCAGAGGACTGACGATATGCATGACGTGTTTTCCAACAAGCAAGGGCATTCTGAGAAAATACGGTACGCTAGACCAATGGCCAAGAACACACATCTCAAATATTATTATTCTCGGACGTGCGCGCGGAATTCTCGGATCGGCGCTGGGCCCCCCTTCCTGGCGCGCGGCGCGCGCCAGGAGCAGCGCCAGAGGCACCGCCATGGGGGCCCAAGCGCCGATCCAAGACATCCGCACAGACCTCCGAAGCATTATGTCTACGCCGATCCCCAATTAGGCTTACCTAAAAGGTTCCTCCTTGGTGAAAGGTTGGCGCCTACGAATGTGACGTTGCAAGTTGTTCGGTTCCTCGGGTTCCCCATGTTCCTCGGGCTCTCCGCCCCTAGCGCCTCCTATTACTACGCTGCCCGTTGCTCGGAGGCTCCTCGGGTTCCCTGGGTTCATCGGGTTCCCCCGCCCCCGGCGCCTCCTTTTGTTACGTTGCCAGTTCCCCCGAAGTTCCTCGGGTCCCCCGCTTCCTCAATGGTTCCCTGGGGTCCTCGGGTTCCACCTGTTTCTCGGGTTCCCCGCCCCTGGTGCCACGTATTCTTTCTGTGCCCGTTTGAAGCAATGCCAAGCAACGGCAGGCAATGCCAAGCAATGCCAAGCAATGCCAAACCATTCCCAGCAAGTCCAAGCATTTCCAAGAAATGCGAAGCAACGCCCAGCAATGCCAAACAATACCAAGCAATGCCGAGCACTGCCAGGCAATGCCAGTCAATGCCAAGCAACACCAAGCAATGCCAAGCAACGTCAAGCAATTCGAAGCGATGCCAAACAGTGCCAAGCAATGCCAAGCAATGCCAAGCAATGCCAAGCAATGCCACAGGAGGAGGGGGATGGGGTGGAGAATGGGGGAGAGGAGGAGGTTGAGGGGGGAGGGAGGGCAATATGATGAGCAGGGGCCCCCGAAGGGCGTCTTTCCTGGCCCCCGCGTCGTGTTGCGACGGCTTCGGGGCCCAAGAGGGCCCCCAAAGGCCGAGGGCCGCCAAGGACGTCCAGTCGCGATGGGAACTTGAACACCCGCGGCCAAGATGGCGCAGCGCCTTCGCAATAGCGTTACCCAGGCTCTGCTTCTCGGACGAGGAGGAGGAGAAGGAGGAGGAGGAGGAGGATGGCGGAGAAAGAGGAGAAGAAGGAGGAGGGGAGGGAGAAGGGAGGAGGTTAGATGCCGAGGAGGAGGAGGAGGAGGAGGAGGAGGAGGAGGAGGAGGAGAAGGAGGAAGAAAAAAAGGGAGACCGAAGAGAGGAGGAGGGAGGTCAAAAGAGGAAGAAGAGGAGGAGGCGGAGGAGGAGGAAGAGGGGGATGATTTTCGGCGGCGAACACAAAGTGCTAGTCCTCGAGTAAAAACGGAAGAAATATCGAGCGGGAGCGTCGTTGTTGTAGGGTTGGGCCGTCCGCGGCTCTGAAGTGAAAACGCCGTCCTGAGTAGAAATCAAAGAAATATCGAGCGGGAGCGCTGGTTTTGTTGGAGGGCCGGTTTTCGGCGGCGAGCAACATGGCGCCAGTCCTAAACACAAAGCAAGGAAATATCGAGCGGAAGCGCTGGTTTGAATGGAGAGCCCATTTTCGACGGCGGGCAAAAGCGCCAGTCTTAAGAAAACTGGAGGCAGCATCGACCGGCAACTTCGTTGTTTGGTCTTAGCTGCGGCGCCAAAGCGGGAGCGCCGGTCCTGAGTAAAAAACAAGGAAGTATCGAACAGGAACGCCAGCTTTGTTGGAAAGGCGGCCTTGGGCGGCGAGCAAGAGGCCCGGCTCTAAGTAAAACCGGAGGAAGTTTCGAGCCAGAACGTTGTTGTTGAACTCTCACTTCTGAAGAATAGATAATGTTGATCCCCCCCGTCTGGTACACATTGTATTTGTTCAACTGAAGTGCCTTTCCTGTGGCTCGCACCCCGTTTTTTATTTGGGGGGATCTTGAACGTCAAACTGCGCCCCTGGCCCCCGAGTTACAATATCAACGTCTCCCGCCTGATACTTCCTCACAACTTATTGGAAAACAAATCTCGTTTGAGGCCCCCGTCCAATTTATTCCGGAATCGCGCTCTCGCGCTGGGTTTCCATAGAATCTATTCAAGGGCCGCGCCCCCGACACTCAGGAATCACGCTCTCGCTTTGGCTTATCTCACGATTTATTGGGAATCGCGTAATCGCTCGGGAACTCTCCGCGATTCATGCACGACACACGCTTCAGCAACCCGCCTGCTCGACCTGGCCGCCATTATGCTCCTACCTCCAACCCCCCTCGTGGTACTTTCTCTCTCTCTCTATATATATATAGATATAGATCTCTCTCTCTCTCTCACTTTCTTTCCCTTTCTCTCTCTCTCTCTCTTTCGTTCTCTTTCTCATGTTCCATCCTCCTTCTTCCCCCTCTGTCCCTTGCATCCATGCGCCCACTCTTCCCGGCCGTAGGGGCTGCATGAAATACACGCTACTGGTAGCAAAGATATACCCCGAAGGGGAGACGATCGAAGACGAAAATGGCGGGTATCGAGGGCTCGGGACATACGTGTTGAATGGCACACGAGCAGATGAGAGCGAACAGTCTTAGAATGAGTGGTGTTGTCGTTTTTGTTGTTGGTGCTGCTGTTGTTGTTGCTGATGTTGTTGCTGCTGCTACTACTGATGTTGCTGTTGATGCTGATGTTGAATGTTGTTGCTGGTGTTGGTGTTGTTGGTGTGGTTGTTGTTGTGGCTGTTGCTGGTGTTGGTTGTGTTGTTGGTGTGGTTGTTGGTGGTGCTGTTGTTACTGATGGTGCTGCTGATGTTGTCGTTGGTGTTGTTGTTGTGGTTGTGGTTGGTGTTGTTGCTGTTGGTGTAGATGTTGGTGTTGTTGTTGCTGCTGTTGTTGTTTCCGTCCCCGCCAGTGGTGCAACGTCACCCGCTTCCCTGTCTTCAACGGCGGCCTCTGGAGTCGGTGCTCCACACGGCTCGCCCTCGATGTCCTGGGGCGCCGTCGCCAACCCGCCAGCGCAGGCCTCGAGGGCCGCGTAGGTCTCGACTGTCAAGCTCGCCGCTATCTGCACCGAGAAGTTCTCCTTCTGCATCAGCCAATTCGCCAGGTCCGGGATGGCCGCTGACTCGTCCAGCGCTACGTGGGACCTCCGTGAACGTAGCAGCTCCGCGAACCGCGAACTGCAGCTGGAGCGTGGTCACGACTGCACGGCATGTCCTTGCGCAGGTGCCCGCCCCTCGCGGCGACGACCTGCCCAGGTAATCGCGGTCACTCTTCGACACCCCCAACACCGCCCTGGTCGAGGGGATTATCGCCCGCCCCGAATGCGCTGTCCGGAAGCCCACGACCTCCTCGGAAAGGAAGCACTCGACCTCCTCCCCACGCACGCCGCTGCCTCCCGCATCGTCCGGAGCACCTCCTGACTCGCTGCGGGCACCTCGGTGTACCTGGCGGGCTTGTGGACAACCACCAGCCCTACGCCGTCGCACCTCGGCAGACAGCAAGCCCCCCCCCGAAATTGGCGATCTCCTGCCACTGATCGAAACTTGTCTAGATCCATGCTAGGTCCAACATGTAGCACACGCGGGACACCACGAGCGGCAGAACCGGCATCTTGCGCCCTGCTCCGCTAGTCCCCGTGCGTCTGTCTCAGCGTGGCCGTCAGCCTTCTGTCCACGAAAGCGAAGCGCTGCGGGAAAAACCACCTGCGGCCGTCCCAGCGCAGTACCGCCCACCCCCTGACGAGACGAAGCCACGACACCCGGCGCAGGTACGACGAGAGGCCGTCGTCGATGAACTCTGGGGCTCCGATGACCGCGCCTGGAAAACGCGCTGCCCTCGTCGTCGGTCCCTTGCCCACGCTGGGGAGCATCTCAACGTTCGCGACGGCCAGCTGCGCTTCCGGCCGAGCGGAGAGCCTGCCGCTCGCATCGAATCGACAGCCGCGACCCGCTCCGCCCAGATCAAGGCGCGCAGGGTCTGGTTGGGCACCGTCGGCCCACACAGCTCGGCCGCCACGGCGTGCACATAGTCGATGAAGTGCACGTTCGCTACGGGCCACGAGACCCCGCGCGCGCAACAGCCACCTGAGCATCGTCTCCATGGCCTGCACGTGCGATCTCACCGCGTTGATGCGTGCGCGGCACGTCATGCCGTCCTTCGCCCGCTCCGGCTCCAAGCAGGCCTGCGCCGTCTCGGGCGAAGGCGCCCACATCTCCTCGAACAGCCCGATTCTGGCCATCGCTTGGACGTCCATTCCCTGTGAATGTGCTGTTTTCGTGCGTTTTTTTTTTCGTCGATGGCCCAGGATGTTCCTCGATGGCCCCCGCCGACAAAAAATGCACACGTCCGAGCGATGCCAAGGATTAGGCGAGCCTTCCACCTAGTCCACTTCTGCACCTCTTGCCCGCGACGGTTCTCTCCCGCGGCCGCGCGGCACCTCCGCGCGAAGCGGGCCCCGTCCATCGCGCGTGCCCCTGGCAAAGCGGGGCCTCGACCGCGCCCAGGTCGTCCACCAATCGGAAGCACGCCGCGGCATCCTCCAGCATGGCGCGCTCAGGGCAGCCGGGGCACGCTTTCAGACGCTTGCCTGCGCGGGTTCCTCAGCCACGGCCCGACCCACGAGTTCCCTCAGCGACTGCCGCGCATCCTCCACGCCAAGGTCCGCGGCCTCCGCCACCTGCACGGAGAGTCCCCTCGAATTTGGCTTCCGCCGTCTGCAGCGCGAAGTGCGGGGCGAGGTCGTACTCGTGCGGCACCTTGCTGACCCGCCGCCGCACGGCGTCAAAGGCGCACGGCCCAAGGAACAGCATCTGCGCCAAACCGTTGTTCAAAATCGGCCGTGCGCCTGAGCCCACATGGCCACAAGCATCGGGCTGAGTGACAAGACGCAGATTCGTCTTGGCACACGGGGAAATACGTACATATCGGAGGTTAGGAGCTGTGAAGAGAGGTCACCCCAACCGGGAAATCGGTTTTGGTTTCGGTTCGTGTCGTGCGTGCGGGCGAGGCGAAGCTGCGCGAGTTCCTGCACTTGTAAGGAGGCCGCGTGGCACCCAAAGGGCGCCCGCCCCACCCCCCCCGGCCGGGCGCAGCCCCAAATGGTTGTCCCGCGGGTTGTCCAGGTTGTCCCGATGGTTGTCCCGACGGCTGTCCCGACGGTTGTCCCGATGGGTTGTCCCGATGGTTGTCCCGATGGCTGTCCCGATTGGTTGTCCCGATGGTTGTTCCCATGGTTGTCCCGATGGTTGTCCCGATGGTTGTCCCGATGGTTGTCCCGATGGTTGTCCCGACGGTTGTCCCGATGGTGTTGTTCCGATGGTGTTGTCCCGATGGTTGTCCCGATGGTTGCCTCTATAGGTGTCCCGATGGTTGTCACGATGGTTGTCCGAGTGGTTGTACCGATTGGTTGACCCGATGGTTGTCACATTGGGTGTCCCGATGGTTGTCACGATGGTTGTCCCAATGGTTGTACCGATGGTCGTCCCGATAGTTGTCCCGATTGTTGTCCCGATGGTTGTCCCGATGGTAGTCCCGACGGTTGTCCCGATTGGTTGTCCCGATTGGCTGGCCCGATTGCTTGTCCCGATGGTTGTCCCGATTGGTTGTCCCGATGGTTGTCCCGATAGTTGTCCCGATTGGTTGTCCCGATTGTTGTCACTATGGTTGTCACGATGGTTGTCCCGATTGCTTGTCCCGATTGTTGTCCCGATGATTTTGTCCCGATGGTTGTCCCGATGGTGTTGTTTCGATGGTGTTGTCCCGATGGTTGTCCCGATGGTTGTCAGAATGGTTGTCCCGATGGTTGTCACGATGGTTGTACTGATTGTTTGACCCGATTGTTGCCCGATTGGTTGTCCCGATGGTGGTGTCCCGATGATGGTGTCCCGATGGTGTTGTCCCGATGGGTGTCCCGATGGTTGTCCCGATGGTTGCCCCGATGGTTGTCCCGACGGTTGTCCCGATGGTTGTCCCGATGGTTGTCCCGATTGGATGTCCAGATGGTTGTCCCGATGGTGGTCCCGATTGGTTGTCCCGATTGGTTATCCCGATGGGCTGTCCCGATGGTTGTCCCGATGGGTTGTCCCGATGGTTGTACCGATTGGTTGTCCCGATGGTTGTCCCGATGGTTGTCCCGATGGTTGTCCCGATGGTTGTCCCCACGGTTGTCCCGATTGGTTGTCCCGATGGTTGTCCCGATTGGTTGTCCCGATGGTTGTTCCGATGGTTGTCCCGATGGTGTTGTCGCGATTGGGTGTCCCGATGGTTGTCCCGATGGTTGTCCCGATGGTTGTCCCGATGGTTGTCCCAATGGTTGTCCCGATGGTTGACCCGATGGTTGTCCCGATTGGAAGTCCCGATGGTTGTCCCGATGGTTGTCCCGATGGTTGTCCCGATGGATGTCCCGATGGCTATCCCGATGGTTGTCCCCATGGTTGTCCCCAAGGTTGGCCCGACGGTTGTCCCGATGGTTGTCCCGCTGGTTGTCCCGATGGTGGTGTTCCGATGGTGTTGTCCCGATGGTTGTCCCGATGGTTGTCAGAATGGTTGTCCCGTTGGATGTCCCGATTTGTTGTCCCGATGGTTGTACCGATTGGTTGGCCCGATGGTTGTCCCGATGGTTGTCCCGACGGTTGTCCCGATGGTTGTCCCGATGGTTGTCCCGATGGTTGTCCCGATGGTGTTGTTCCGATGGTGTTCTCCCGATGGTTGTGCCGATGGTTATCCCAATGGGTGTCCCGATGGTTGTCCCGATGGTTGTCCCGACATGTCCCGATGGTTATCCAGACGGTTATCCCGACGGTTGTCCCGATGGTTGTCCCGATGGTTGTCCCGATGGTTGTCCCGATGGTCGTCCCGACAGATGTGCTGGTGGTTGTCCCGATATTTGTCCCGATGGTTGTCCCGATGACTGCCCCGATGGTTGTCCCGATGGTTGTCCCGATGGTTGTCCCGATGGATGCCCTGATGGTTGTCCCGATGGTTGTCCCGATGGTTGTCCCCATGGTTGTCCCGATGGGCTGATTGTCCCGATGGTTGTCCCGATGGTTGTCTCGATGGTTGTCCCGATTGGTTGTCCCGATGGTTGTCCCGATGGTTGTCCCGATGGTTGTCCCGATGGTTGTTCCGATGGTTGTCCCGATGGTTGTCCCGACGGTTGTCCCGATGGTTGTCCTGATTGGTTGACCCAATGGTTGTCCCGATGGTTGTCCCGATGGTTGTCCCGATGGCTGTCCCGATGGTTGTCCCGATGGTTGTCCCGATGGTTGTCCCGATTGTCCCTATGGTTGTCCCGATGGTTGTCCCGATGGTGTTGTTCCGATGGTGTTCTCGCGATGGTTGTGCCGATGGTCGTCCCAAGGGGTGTCCCGATGGTTGTCCCGACATGTCCCAATGGTTATCCCGACGGTTGTCCCGATGGTTATCCCGACGGTTGTCCCGATGGTTGTCCCGACGGTTGTCCCGATGGTTGTCCCGATGGTTGTCCCGATAGATTTGCTGGTGGTTGTCCCGATATTTGTCCCGATGATTGTCCCGATGGTTGTCCCGATGGTTGTCCCGATGGTTGTCCCGATGGTTGTCCCGATGACTGTCCCGATTGTTGTCACTATGGTCGTCACGATGGTTGTCCCGATTGCTTGTCCCGATTGTTGTCCCGATGATTTTGTCCCGATGGTTGTCCCGATGGTGTTGTTTCGATGGTGTTGTCCCGATGGTTGTCCCGATGGTTGTCAGAATGGTTGTCCCGATGGTTGTCACGATGGTTGTACTGATTGTTTGACCCGATTGTTGCCCGATTGGTTGTCCCGATGGTGGTGTCCCGATGATGGTGTCCCGATGGTGTTGTCCCGATGGGTGTCCCGATGGTTGTCCCGATGGTTGCCCCGATGGTTGTCCCGACGGTTGTCCCGATGGTTGTCCCGATGGTTGTCCCGATTGGATGTCCAGATGGTTGTCCCGATGGTGGTCCCGATTGGTTGTCCCGATTGGTTATCCCGATGGGCTGTCCCGATGGTTGTCCCGATGGGTTGTCCCGATGGTTGTACCGATTGGTTGTCCCGATGGGCTGATTGTCCCGATGGTTGTCCCGATGGTTGTCTCGATGGTTGTCCCGATTGGTTGTCCCGATGGTTGTCCCGATGGCTGTCCCGATGGTTATCCCGATGGTTGTCCCGACGGTTGTCCCGACGGTTGTCCCGATGATTGTCCTGGTGGTGGTCCCGACGGTTGTCCCGATGGCTGTCCCGATGGTTGTCCCGATGGGCAGATGTGCGCGACAAGGACAGTTGAAGAAACCACCAAGAAACCCAGAGCCATTGCAAATCGACCGCCTCCCCCTTCCCCCCCAACCTCCTTATGTATACAAATATACACACACACACTCACCTCTGGAATCGCGGCCCTGCGCGCGGCGACAGGGCGTAGAAGGTTGGAAAACGGTGAGGCGCGCGCGTCTACGCCCAGCCGAGCCCTCAGAGACCACCTTGGGCCTCGCAACCGCCAGCAGCAAGAACCCAATCCGGGCATGGATGGCGGGGAGGGGGTGGTGACAAGCTAGGTGCGCCCGCGTCACATCTGACATCTTACCCCTCCCTCCCATCCCTTACCATGGCGTAGATCCCCTCTCTACTCGCACAGTCGGATGTCGAGCAGGGCAATGATCCCGAAAGGGTACGCGATGCATTGTAGAGCACGGCATGGCATGGCGTAGAAGAGCTCCGCAAAGCGTAGTAGGTCACAGCATGGCGTGGCGTGGCGTAGTGAAGAATTGCATCACAGGCATCGCACAGCGGCCCCGAACATAACATTGCATAGCATGGCGTTG
The DNA here is from genome assembly GCA_963575745.1 of Prorocentrum cordatum. Lineage (NCBI taxonomy): Eukaryota > Dinophyceae > Prorocentrales > Prorocentraceae > Prorocentrum > Prorocentrum cordatum. The sequence goes on along the minus strand of CAUYUJ010021058.1, from coordinate 105,591 downwards.
AAGATCAAAGCGTAGCATGGCATAGCACGACGTGGCACTTAACCACTGCATATAACAGCTTCAGCTGAAGGCATGGCATCGCGCAGCGGAACGCAACCTAGCATTGCATTGCATGCCGTGGCATGGCACGGGAAATGACGCCAGCGCTGCAGCGGGAGCGCGAGTCGGAACGAGCGGAAGCGCGGAAATGAGGCCAGCGCTGCAGCGGGAGCACGATTCGGAACGAGCGGAAGCACGGAAATGAGGCCAGCGCTGCAGCGGGAGCACGATTCGGAACGAGCGGGGCCCGAAAATGAGGCCGGCGCCTCAGCGAGAGCAGCATTTTGAAAAAAAATGCAGGCGAAAACCCAACTCCGGGGAATCCTGTGTAAAAAAACAGTACGCGGGGGGGGGGGGGGGGAACACTCCCAACCCGTCATCAGGGGAAGGAGGAGAGTAGTATTCATACTGAGTAATCGTGTAGACGAGGCTACAGTCAACCCGTAGTACGGGTGCGCGTCAAGGATGCAAGGACCTTGAACGCCCATGCCGAGGCTCTTCGAGCAGGGCTGGCCACCTAAAGTGGTTGAGGATGTACCGAAGATGACCAATGAGGCAAGGATGCACCGGCACCCATGAAAAGCCGCTCATCTTTTCTATGTGGGCTGACTGTACGATGAAGTGCAAAACGCACACTTTTGAGTCGGCGGCGCAGAGGACCTTTAGGCGCGAGCAGCAGATGGAAATGCAGATGGAAGTGCGAATTGCGACCGAGCATTGTCGAAGGCACAGTGCAAAGAAGGGCCCACGCTGCCACTGCAAGACGGATGGTGTGAACAGGAAGGCCTGCATCCAAGCGAGAAACAAAAAAACAACAAAGCAAACTACAAACTACAAACAACAATAAAAAAACGCTGGGCCCGATTGGCCGCCCCGCGGGCCGGGCCGCCCAGCGGGTCGGCGGCCGCGGCGAGCGTCCTCCGGGCTCCGGCCGCAAGGGCCGCCGCCCGCGGGGGCAACGCCCGGCCGGGCGGGCCGCGGGCGGAGGCCGCAGCCGCCGCGCGGCGCGAGGCGCGCATGCGGGCAGCGGCGCGCGCGCGCGGGGGGCAGCGAGAGGTCTTCGGACGTTGTCGAAGATCGAGGCTCGAGGCTCGAGGCTCGGGGTTCGAGGTTCGAGGCTCGCGGCTCGAGGCTCGAGGCTCGAGGTCGAGGTTCGGGATGCCTTGCAGCGGCTGCGCCTCGCCGAGAGCGCTCCAGGGGTGCCCGGATCGTCCCCGACGGCCACCGGAGAGCCCAGCTATGGCTCGAAATCCAGGCGACGAGGATCGATGGGAGGATAGGCTCAGGTGGGGATGCATCGACCGCCAATCGTCTGCTCATCGCCGACAGGAGCCTGACATCCCAACCCAGCCAGGAAGGTGCCGTTTCGCAATCGGTGGCCTGTCGCCGATCTGTCGGCGATGTATGGCCCCAGACATCGATGTCTTGAGTTCTTTCAGCACGGGGTCACCAAAGTCCCGACCAGTTCCCCTGGACCAGCTTTTCGTCCTGCGTCGGTTTTTGACGGTGCTGGGGCCCGGTGAGGGCCCCCAGCGACCGAAAACTATCAAAAACCTCCCGAAGAAACCAAAACCAAACGCGAGCATGTCTGGGGCCAGACAGCCAGCCATGGCTCGAAAGCTAGGGGCGCGCGGCGCCTGCGCGGCGCCAGCGCGGGGCGAGGCTGGGGAGCCGGCGGTCTGCCGCTCGCGCGCGCGGGCCACCCCGAGGTCATGGCGCTGCAGCTTTCTTTCTGCACACCTGGCGTCTTCGCGTGGCTTCTCGGGCCCCACGGAGTCCTCGCAGCTCAATCCTGCCCGGAAAGCCCAGACATGCTCGCGGCGCCCCCCCCAAAAAATACGACAGGAGGTGTTTGGCACGTGTCTGCCTTCGGGGGCCCCAGCCAGTCCCTGTGACCGTCAAAAAACGACTCAGGAGAAAAACCCGGCCCTGTGGAAAGGGACGGGACTTCAGGGGACTGCGCATTGAAAAAATCAGAACGTCGCATGTCTGGGAATACCGCCTGCAGCCAGGCAACTCGTGCCGTGTCTCATGCCCGACCAACGAGAGCGCGCGTGCAGAATGCCTCTGCCGCGCTGCGACGTAAAAACGTATGAGAATGCCGCACAGAGATGGGGGTCTGGGACTCCGGTCGTGATGTCTTATATGGGGCTTCACTTTTGCTGGCGGCGTCGGGCCTCACCGAAGGGGCCCAGAGACACACAAATAAATACACACAAATCCCAGGATTCCCCATATTGTCCCATATTTTTTGATTTCCGTCGTCCTCCCCCACGTCCTGTATTTTCCATGTTTTCCGGGGAATCGACGATTATTTGTCTGCGTGTGTTTTCTCCCTCCTGGCTTAGGGCAGGCCCAGCCCGGCCCCTCTCCTCCCGTCGGGCTCCGAGCCGAAGCGGCTTCGAAAGGAGGTGCTGCCGTGTGTGTATGTGTCAGGTGTGTGTGATGTGTGTGGTGTGTTGTGTGTTGCGTGTTGTGTGTTGTGTGTTGTGTGCTGTGTGCTGTGTGTTGTGTATTGTGTGCTGTGTGTTGTGTGTTGTGTGTGTGCGTGTGTGTGATGTGTAGTGTGAAGTGTGTGGTGTGTGGTGTGTTGTGTTGTGTGTTGTGTGTTGTGTGTTGTGTGGTGTGTGTTGTGTGTTGTGTGTTGTGTGCTGTGTTGTGTGTTGTGTGTTGTGCGGTGTGTGGTGTGTGGTGTGTTGTGTGTGGCGTGGTGTGTGTTGTGTGTTGTGTGCTGTGTGCTGTGATGTGGACTGTGTGTTGTGTGTTGTGTGTGCTGCCGTGCATGGTGTGTGTAAGTGTGTGTGTGTGGTGTGTGGTATGTGTTGTGTGTTGTGTGTTGTGTGTGTTGTGTTGTGTGCTGTGTGTGTTGTGTGGTGTGTGGTGTGTGCTGTGTGTTGTGTGTTGTGTGTTGTGTGTTGTGTGTGCGTGTGTGTGGTGTGTGGTGTGAAGTATGTGCTGTGTGGAGTGTTGTGTGTTGTGTGGTGTGTGTTGTGTGTTGTGTGTTGTGTGTTGTGTGCTGTGTGTTGTGTGTTGTGTGTCGTGTGGTGTGTGTGGTGTGTGTTGTGTGTTGTGCGGTGTGTGGTGTATTGTGTGCTGTGTGGTGTGTTTTGTGTGTTGTGTGTTGCGTGCTTTGTGGTGTGTGTTGTGTGTTGTGTGTGGTGTGTGCTGTGTGTTGTGCGTGGTGTGTTGTGTGTTGTGGGTTGCGTGTTGTGTGTTGTGTGTTGTGAGTTGTGCGTGGTGTGCTGTGGGGACCGGCTTCTTATCCCGAGCCGCTTCTTGACGGACAGGGGGCTCGGCGGAGCCCTCTGGGGGCCGAGCAAGGCGAAAAGCCTCCGTGCTGGTTTATGATGTCAATGCGGTGAAGGTCTATCTTGCCGCGACCTTGCCGCGGCAAGACAGACGCGCCTTGCCGCGGCCTCCTTCCCGCCCACCCCGAGCGCCTGGCCGATGGCCACCCTGGTGCGGCTGCTGCCAGACGCGTCCCTCAGGCGCTGGCATATCCGTGGTCGAGAGCCGTCCCAGTCCAGCGTGGTCTTTGTTGTTAGTTCCGCTTGGTGGCCAAATCCGTCCCGAGCCCGGGCTTCGTCTGGCCATTCAAGCGTGTCTGCGGTCGGAGACTTTTGGCTCGCGTGTCGTTCTGCCAGTTCTCGCCCACCACGCTGCAGCGCGATACGCTATCCCTCCCCCCGCGCGTCAACGTCCTCAAATTTGCCCAGCTCCCCTGCCCGAGGTGGTTGAGGCAACACTTGCACACAAGACGAGAACGCCTGTGAGAGTAGAGAGCCTGGGATTCGACAGCTGTCACGAACGCTTCTTTTGATCAAAAGCGCTGCGGCAGGACGGAGGGGAAGCCGGGGCGCGCGGGTGAGCAACTCCTGCAATGGCCATATCCCGGTCCGCCGTAACGGCGGCCCCCCGGCCCGCGGAGCGGAGCGGAGGAGGAGTTCGAGTACCATGACGGGGGGGAGGAGGCGGAGGAGGAGGAGGAGGAGGAGGAGGAGGAGGAGGATTAGGAGGATGGGGAGGAGGAGGAGGAGGAGGAGGAGGAGGGAGGAGGAGGAGGAGGAGGAGGACGAGGAGAAGGAGGAGGAGGAGGAGGAGGCGGACGAGGAGAAGTTCGGGTACCCTGGCGGAGGAGGAGGAGGAGGAGGGAGGAGGAGGAGGAGAGCAGGAGGAGGAGGAGGACGGAGGGAGGAGGAGGAGGGAGAGGAGGAGGAGGAGGAGGAGGAAGGAGGAGGCAGGAGGAGGAGGAGAGGAGGAGGAGGAGGGAGGAGGAGGAGGAGGGAGGAGGAGGAGAGGAGGAGAGAGAGGAGAGAGAGAAGAGGGCGGAGAGGAGGAGGATAATCAGGAGAAAGAAGAGGAGGAGGAGGAGCAAAGGGAGGAGGGATAATGAGAAGGAGGAGGAGGAGGAGGAGGATGGGGAGGAGGAGGAGGAGGAGGAGGGGAGGAGGAGGAGGAGGAGGAGGAGGAGGAGGAGGACGAGGAGGAGGAGGAGGAGGAGGAGGAGGAGGAGGAGGAGGAGGGGGGGAAGGAGGAGGAGGACTTTCCCAAGGGCTTTCCCAATCTGACCAGGTCAGAGCCGCAGGAGGACTTCAGAGAGTGGCATCTGCCTGAGCTCAAGTGGGCGGCCCCCCCTTCCCAGGCCAACAGGACCCCGCCGAGCGGGCAGCACAGGCCCAGGGGGGGGGAGCACGCCGACTTGGCAACTCGGCCGCCCTATCTGAGTGGGCGGCCGTTCCTGACACGTGATAAAACCCAGGCTCCCATCTTTGACGAGGGTTGCCCGTCTTGACACTGACACTCCTCCGCAAGGCCTCTGGAATGCCCCCCTCCCCAAGAGAGTCCTGCACCCGCACAACGAACAAACCCAGTTGGGCTCATAAAAGACGAGGGTGTGTGACGGGCGGCCGAGCCTCGTATCCGCCGCCAACTGCCGCTGCTAGGGCTGCTCTCTGGGGGGGCCTTGGCACCCAGAGGTCAACCAATCATTCAACTGCGTCTTATTATATTATTAGATAACTTACTGGCTGAGCTCTGACAACACCCACAGGACCACCTGGCTTTCAAATCAATGAGTTGGCGGCTCGAAACAGCTTGGGCCCGGACGAGGGCATAAGGACGAGATCTCCTGTGGGCTCTCCTGACCTGCCTCACCGTGGGACACAAAGCTTCAGTATCAAGCGCATTCGAAGTAGCTCTCAAAATCATACTCCTGTGGCGACGGCCCCTGTATAACAATTCTATCTGGCTTCAGGGATGGCATGTTAGCTCGCTGCTTCCCCTGCAGACTCATCTGCAACAAAATTCCCAAACCAAGCTGCAGAAGGCACGCCTCTGGCCTGGGCCTCCTCCCAGGTCTGGTGGCTGTGCGCGAAGAAGACCTGGACGTCGGACTCCCCGCGCTCGGCGATGGCCAGCGCGATCTGCTCCCCGAGCTCTCCGAGCACACTCCACCCTCCAGGCTGGCGGCGGCGGCCACGCCGCCAGCCCTTGTAGAGCATCTCTGAGTCGGTCCGGAAGCGCATCGGGCCCTGCGCGTGGTGCAAGGCGGACAGCAGGGACGTGATCTCGGCACGGTTGTTCGGTTGCCGTGGGCCCGCGAGCGGGCCCTCGGCGCCCCCTGGGATCGACGGCCCGTCGGGCTGCGTGGCGTCCAGGGCGATCCATCTCCAGACGCGGCGCCGACCACGACCATCGTCTGAGTTCTCGCCACCGCTGCCGCCCCCGCAGACCACCAGGGGCTGCACCCGGGCCGCGCTGCGCGGCAGGTTCAGCGCCTCCCCGAAGAGCGTCTCGGCATAGACTGCGTCGCAGTCAGGGGGAGTGGTCCAGGCTTTCGGCGGGGTGCCTCTCAAGCACATGCTGGGCCAGCTGCGCTGTCCAACTTCAGTCACGCCAAGGAGCTCGTGGGACTTCTCCAAATCTGGATGCGAAGGCCCGGCGCTGCAATCACCCCAGATGTTGTGGAAGCCACCCGCACGCTGGCCACATGCACAAAGACCATTGCCAGCATGCTCCTCTCCAAAGAGGCATGCTTGCCCCGCTGGCGCCCATGCGCCTGCTGTCATGGCTGTTAAGAGGGCATTCGCTTCAGGCAATATGTTACTACGCCCCAACTTTGCAGGCGTCCTTTGCGCATCTGAAACATCAACTCCATTCTCCATTCCTTTGCCAAGATATCCACTGGATGCTGCCTTCCACAACTGGAGCTCCACCTCTGAAAGGATACCTGCAATGATAGCCGAAGGGTCGCGCTCCGCCTCCTCCGGCTTCATTTCCCAGTCGCCGCCATGAAGGCCACTCCATCGTTGCCCACTTGGGGCCCCAGCCTGCTTCCCAAAGGGTCTAAATCAACGGTCCAAGAATACCTCCCCTCTCTCTCCATCTGTGCTGAGGCGGTGCCCTATGTATACGGTTGTAGATTTTCTTCCACACTCTTGATATAACACCCGACGCGATGAGCATACAATTCGAACCAGGCACGCAACTGGCCCTTTGGAATTTGTCGTGCTGGACCTTTGCCCTCTAGCTTCAAGAATGTCGCGGTACATCCGCCTGTCCATGGCGCAGCAAGGGCAGCAAGGGAAGCAAGGGCAAGGAGGAGGAGGAGAAGGAGGAGAAGGAGGAGGAGGAGGGAGGAGGAGGAGGAGGAGGGAGGAGGAGGAGGAGGAGGGGGAGGAGGAAGAGGAGGAAGAGGAGGAGGGGGAGGAGGAGGAGGAGGAAGAGGAGGAGGAGGAGGAGGAGAAGGAGGAGGAGGAGGAGAACGGTGAGAAGGAGGAGGACGGTGAGGAGGAGGAGGACGGTGAGGAGGAGGAGGAGGAGGTGGAGGAGGAGGAGGAAGGAAGAGCGAGGCCGCATGCACGCTGGCACCGCGCCCCCCAGGCGGCGCGGGGAAGCGGGGGCAGCAGGGGGGCGGCCCTGGGGGGGCCTGCTGGTGCCAGCCGGGTCGTTCAGGGCGTGACGACCCCCGCCGTCCCTCGACTCGCGTAGGAGCGGCCACGAACTGTTCCAAACGTCGCTGGAATTCTCTGGGTGTGCCTGGATTTGCCTGGACGTAGTTGGATCTACCTCTGTTTCCCTGCAGCTGCCAGGATTTCCACGGCTGGATCCACGCGAGTCGATGAGCGAAAGTTCGTCAAGCCCGTGTGAGGCTGGGCTGCCCCCCAGGGGCCGTCTGCCCGCAGGCCCCAAGGCCTTGTCAGACAGCGCGGGTGGGGGGGGGGGCGCCGCGAAAGCGGAGGCGGCAGCAATCAGGCCGTCCGGGCCTGAGGGCCCGAGCCGCCGCACAGACGCCCTGGCCTCCCCGAGCGCAGCCGCCCAGGTGCGCTGCAGAATCGCCTCCACCGTCAGCTTGCGGGTCTCTGCCACCAGCGCTCCCTCTGCCTCGGCCACCTGCGTCACGGACGCCTCCTCTTCCTGCCTCTTGCCTCCTGCCCACTCCTTGTTTGAGCTTGGTCAGACCTGGATCCTGGAATGGTGGCGGTTTGGTGCGATAAAAAACCACGCGCGACCGATTTAGGCGAAGCGACTAGCAAATTAGGTAGACGGCGCGTGCGATAAAGGACAGGTCAGCAGAGCAAAGAAGAATGATACCCCATGTGGGTCAAAGTAACGCAGCCGTCGGCCAGTTGAGGGGTGATGAGACAACAAACAGTAGAACCAGCACGCACCCATCATACAATAGCAGCAGCAGCAACAACAGCAGCAGCAGCAACGACAACAGCAACAACAACAACAACAGCAGCAACAACAACAACAACAGCAGCAGCAACAACAACAACAACAACAACAACAACAACAACAACAACAACAACAACAACAACAACAACAACAACAACAACAACAACAACAACAACAACAACAACAACAACAACAACAACAACAACAACAACAACAACAACAACAACAACAATCACTTTACCCGAACGCTCAGTGTTCTCACCAGTGCCAGGGTTTTCATGCGACGCCAGCCAATACCCCCACTTTGTGGGGGGGCAGTGCAAGCTCTACCAAATATCCACACGACTCTTCGCCACCACCCACACCCAGCTTCCCGCCCTATGACGTTCGGACACTTCACTTCGTGGCCTGCGGACGACCGTGGCTACTACACTGGCGTGGAGTACACACCCACAGAAGTTGTTAGGACAGCGCGCGCGGGTAGAAATTTTGAAAAGTCGTGCAGGTGTTTTTCGAGGACCTACGGTGCGATTCGTGTGATTTTATGATGCGCGGTGCTAAAATTCTTAAGAAGCCCAATGGTTTTTGGAGATTTCGGCGTGCGCGCGCGAAGAAAAAACGAATGTGTCCCGCATGGTATTATTTGACAGGGATGATGGCCCTGGCAGGTGCGCAACCGTTGTCGCAGAAGTTCGAAAAAGTTGCTCGCAAAAGCCCGTTTGACAGAAATGTTTAAAAAGTGTTGGGTTTCCTACGAATCCGCAAGAGCGCGCGGGATGAGATTTTGACATTTTTTTGTTGAAAAACCATTGGTTTTTTGATGTTTTTATGTTAAAATCGCTCCGAACACTAAGCTTTTGGAAGGATTTCGTCTTGCGCGCGCGAATGTCCACTTTACCTTATTTTTTGCAAGGGATTCTTGAAATTTGATTATATTAGAACAAGAAATGTCATTTTATAGTGTTTTTTGCAAGGGAAAACGGATTACAACAAAACAACCGGATCTGGATCACATCGTTTTACCTGAGGCTTCCTCACGAAAATGATGAAAACGTGGCTGCGGCCTAGGCGCGGCGGGGGGGGCGTGCACCAGGGGGCCCAACAATAACTATTCTTTAGAAGTAATAATATTCAACAACAGCAGCAGCAACAACAACAACAACAACAACAACAGCAACAGCAACAGCAACAGCAACAACAACAACAACAACAACAACAGCAGCAGCAGCAACAGCAACAACAACAACAACAACAACAACCTCAACAACAACAGCAGCAGCAACAACAACAACAACAACAACACCACCACCAACAACAACAACAACATCAACAACAACAACAACAGCATTATAAGACCGTCCGCTCTTACTTGCACCGAGTTTCCCACACCCTCGATACCCGCCCTTTCTGTCTTCGATCACACCCCCTTTGGGAGGATTATTTTTCATTGCGCGGGGCGGCGGGCTTAGACAGGCGGGCAAACCTGAACGGGC
>CAUYUJ010021058.1:66379-91379 GCA_963575745.1 Prorocentrum cordatum | reverse complement strand
TGCCACAAGAGGCAGCCGTTCGCGGGGTTCACGCCGACGGCCCTCCACACCAAGAGCGGCAACATAGTCGTCGTGGCGGCGTACCCTCGCCCTGGCCTACGGGACCAAGGCGCGAACAGGGACATCCTGGTCTCCATCTCCACCTTCGTGGACATGCTCACGGACCCGTGGATCATCCTGGCCGACTGGAACTACGAGCCGCACTGGTGGGACAACAAGCCGTGGCTCACGCGCTGGAACGGCACCATCCTGACCGACCCGAACTGCAAGGCGACGTGCGACAAGGGCTCGGGCTCCGTGTACGACTACGCGATCGTACGAGCGAACATCGCCACGCACATCGGGATCGAGGCCATCTACGCAGTCCCCTGGAAGACCCACTGCGGCATCCAGATCACGGTGGGCACCGCCGAGCCGTGGCAGTACAAAGCTATAAAGGTTCCCAAAGCCCTCCCCGCACGAGCCAGACCCAAGGCTCGTGCGGAGGCGTTGCGAACCAGGAGGGAAAGGCTACCAGAGCACTTGCGCGACGAGTTCGACGCCCTGTACGCCAACCGCGAGACGGCCAAGGAGGACCCCACCCCCTTCGTCATCCCCCAGGAGAACTGGGACGACGCCGCCGACGAGGTCAGCAATTTCCCGAAGTTCGATGGCACAAAGGTCGGCACCAAGGAGGGCAGAAGACACATCTTCCACAACCATGAGCCGAACCTCGCGGAGGACATCAACTCGAAGTACGCGCAGTGGATCGCGACCCTGGAGCTCGCCTTCCTGGAGACGCATGCGGCCCCCGTCGAGGACAGGGCCAGGTACCAGGGCAGGGCAGAGGGGTACAGGACCACCAAGCAGACGATGAAGGCGTCGCCTGGCAGAGCGTACCCCGAGGACCCCGAGGCCACCTGGTGGCAGCACCTCAGCACCCTTGTCGTGAGGTACACCGCGCTGGTCACGAACGGCAAGGACCCCAAAGCCCGCCAGCGCATCCACAAGACAGTCATGAAGAAGTTGGTCGACCTAGAGAACCCCGAGTTCTCCACGGAGCACTTCGGTAGCAAAACCGACCCGCAGGAGGTCGAAGAGTGGAAGACCCAGCTCGCCACCCTCGAGTACTGCGACGAGGACGACCTGCACCGCATCAGCGCCACCACCATGGAGTGGACCCACAAGGCCATGGCGAGAGCTGCAGGTCGAGCGCGAAAACGGTACCCCGACTGGGCGAAGCAGGCGTGGAAGGAGTCACCAGGCAAGCTGCGCCGCATGGTCACCGACCCCAAGGCGCCGCGCCTGGAGGACAAGCAGCCCCAGAGGACGGTGGGCGACCCATCCACGGTCATGAACCACTCCGCCGACGCCTGGCGCTCCATTTGGGCGTCCGACAGCTACAACGCCAAGCAGATCATCAACGCCTACGAGAAGGCCGTGCGACTTGCGAAAGAGGACCCTCTCTCGCCCATCGAGCCGCAGCACATGCAAGCCATCGCGGGCACCGCCAACCCGAAGAAGGCGAGAGGAGTCGACAACATCGGCCCCATCGACATCCAGAGGCCCCCCGAGAAAGGGATCCAGGAGCTCGCCGAGCTCTACAACCACGTGGAGGCCAACGGACTGTGGCCGCAGCAGCTCTGCGCCACCATTGGGGCCATGGCCCCCAAGCCCGCAGGCGGAGAGAGAATCTTGGGCATGCCCCCCACCACCCCCAAGACGCGGGCCAAGGTCCGCTCCAGCGCCACCGACGAGTGGTCCAAGGAGCTCGGGGAATTCTGGGACACCGCCATCAAAGGCTCCAGCGCCTTAAGAGCAGCGCTGGTCAGCGCGCTGCTCGACGAGACGGCGGCGACCTTCGGCGTCGCCTTCGCGACCTTGCTGATGGACGTAGAGAAGTTCTACGACTCGGTCTGCTGCGCGCTCCTCTTCGACGCCGCCATCGGGGCGAACTTCCCCCCGATCGTCGTGGCGCTGGAGGTGCAGCTCTACCTGGCGCCCAGGTACTTGCGCATGCACGGCTGGGTCAGCGACATCGTAGATGCCGAGAGGCCCATTGTCGCGGGCAGCTGCAATGGCGGCAAGCTCGCCAAAGTCTACATGGGGCCGATCCTGCAGAGGGCCCACATGAACCACACCTACGCGGGCCTGTGGACGTTCGTGGACGACACGGTCGCGAGAACAGAGGGCCAAACCAAACAGGTCGTCAAGGATCTGATCGGCGTCGGCGCCGACCTTTGCGCCGGCATGACGGGCGCGGGGCTTCGAGTCTCGCCCAAGACCACCGTCGTCGCCTCCAACCAGACGATCGCCTACGCAGTGCACGACGGCCTCAAGCAGAAGGGCTACTACGTCAAGGTGGCCAACAGCGCGATCGACCTCGGCATCGACGTGGGCGGCGCCAAGAAACGGGTCGTGGCCAAGGCCACCAAGAGGGCCAAGACTGCGAGGAGGCGCACTCACCGCGTCGTCGCCAAGGTCAGGAAGCACGCCTCCCTCGCCAAGATCGCGAAGGGCTTGTGGAACACGGGCTCCAGGCCGCAGGGGGCCCACGGCCACCAGATCATGGGCCTCACCCCAGCGGCCATCCTCGACCAGAGGCGCCAGGCCATCCAGGCCTCTGCGGGGAAGGTCCCTGGCCGCTGTCTCTCCACAGCCCTGGCCGTCGTCATGGGGAAGAAGGACCCCGCCATCGAGCTCAGGCGCCAGTCGATCGCCGAGTGGCTCAACTTCTGGATGCAGTACCCAGAACACCACATGCGGGTCACGCAGGCGTGAAAGCTGATCTACAACAAGTCGATCACGCGCGGCAGCAGGAAGTGGAGGATGGTCATGGGCCCCATCTCCGCCACCCAGGCCATCTTCCTGGACGCTGGCTGGACCTGCCCGACGCCAACGGAGTGGTCGCGACCACCTTGGGCAGGCGAGACCCATACCCAGGAGTGGCAGCCACCCCACAGTGGACAAGCCGACTGGGAGGACAAGCGCTACGACGTGGACCCTGCGGAGTTCGTCCACGAGTTCTGCCTGTCCCTCGAGAGGGGGCCAGTACGACCAGCCGGCCCTCAACCTGTGCGTGGTCGCGGGGGCGCAATGGCCCAGAAGCCGACTCATCGAGATGGGGTGCAACGCCACTCCAACCTGTCCGAGATGCGGAGAGGCCGACGAGACGCTCATGCACAGGGTCTGGCTGTGCCCCTGCAACCGCGACCACGAGGACTACACGGATTCTGACGCCCTGTTGCCCTCTGCCCTGGCTGGAGCAGAGGCTGCTCCCGCCTACTGGCTCCGTGGCCTGCCTGCGCGCGCTGACACGCACCCGCTCTTTGCTTCAATGGGGGGGGGCGGCGGGTGGAGCTGGGTTGGGCGGGATTGGAGGACTGCGTCAGTAGCGACGGCACCCTCACTCTCTTCGGAGACGGTTCCGGAGGTCAGTACAGTGATGACCCACGTCGCCGAAGAGTGGGGACCGCCTGTGCTGCTATGAAGTGCCTCTTCGGGGAGTGGGTCCCCTGGGGAGGAATAATGTCGGGCCTCGAGGGCGCCTTTCAAACTGTGCCCCGTGCAGAGCTGCTAGCTTTCGCGCTCGCCCTAGAACACTGGAAGGGCGACCTCTGTTTCATTGCAGACCACCTGCCGCTGTACGACGGATGGCGGACGAATCGACACTTGCGCCCCAGCGATGGCGCAAATCAGGACTTGTGGGCACGAGTTGCCAAAGATATTCGTGCACGTGGCACTAGTCAGCTCACTGTGATCTGGGTGCTCTCACACAGCGAGGAGTCACCTGGCCAAGCCTCAGACCCTGTGCGATACTTTCACACTATCGGCAACGCGACGGCCGATGCATGGGCAGGTGTAGCGGCCCAACAGTCTTACGAGGCAGCGCTTGTAGGGCAGGCCCCTCCCACTGACCTGCACGATGCCCAGTGCACCCTCATCCGCAGGAGGGCGCGCCGTGCCCTAGCTGACACGCTTGCAGTTGATCCGTGGGTCGCGGAACGACCCTCGCAGGCCAAAGGCCCGCGCCTCACCAAGCTGCAGTTAGCCATGCAATCGAGCCAGCACGCCTTTGAGCTCAGAGCGGGCAAGTACGTGTGCTCCCGCTGCGGGCTCACCACAGACAAGTGTAAAGTACGCCAGGCCTGTGCCACGCCGTGCACCCACCAGCCGCCTCTGCCGTCAGCCAGTGGCCAGATAGTGCCAGTACAGGGCGCTATCACCATTTCTGGGCGCGAGCTGCACGCCAGCCATAAGCTCCAATTCATGCAGAAATACCGCCTGTACTTCTGCCGCGGGTGCGGCAAGACGGCAACCGAGGACCCACGCCACCTTGCCGCACCCTGCACGGGAATCCCACCAGCCCTTTGGGCGTGAGTGGTTTAGAGAGCTCTCTCTGTTCTCACCCCCCCTTCTTCCCCTTCGGGGAGGGGTTTACCCCTCCCCCTCCCCCCTCCCCCTGGACCTGGAGAGGGCGGGCCGAGTGGTGTCAGGGGGGTCCATTTCGACTCCTCGGAGGGCCAAAAAACGACTACCCTCACGAGGATTCTGGCCCCGACGGGGGGGGGAGTTTGGCCCCTCTGCTCGTCTTTGAAGCAGAAATCATTGATTGTACGAGGGCTTGGGCTCCATTTTGGCCTTCTGAGGGGGCCGCGCTCGTCTTCCCTCATAGCAAAACCATTGATGTTACGAAGGTTTTGGGCTCATTTTGTCCTTCTCAGGGGGCAGCTCTCATTTGCGCTTCTGAGGAGGTCGCAAGAGGCCCCAAGATGGCCCCAAGAGGACCCCAGGAGGCTCCCAAGAGGCCCCCAAGAGGCCCCCCAGACGCCCCCAAGCGGCCCCAAGAGGCCCCCAAGAGGCCCCCAAGCGGCCCCCAAGAGGCCCCACGAGGCCACAAGAGGCCCCCAAGAGGCCCCCAAGAAGCCCCCAAGAGGCCCCACGAGGCCCCAAGAGGCCCCCAAGAGGCCCCCAAGAGGTCCCGAAGAGGCCCCACGAGGCTCCAAGAGGCCCCCAAGAGGCCCCACGAGGAGCCCGAACGACTCACACCAGGACGAGGGGCCCGAACGACTCACACCACGAAGAGCCCGGACGACTCACACCACAAGGAGGGGCCCGAACGACTCACACCAGGACGAGGCGCCCGAACGACTTACACCACGAGGAGCCCGAAGGACTCGCACCACGACGCGGGCCCCGAACGACTCACACCACGAAGAGCCCGAACGAGTCACACCAGGAGGAGGGGCCCGAACGACTCACACCAGGATGAGGGGCCCGAACAACTCACACCACGAGAAGCCCGAACGACTCACACCAGGACGAAGAGCCCGAACGACTCACACCACGAAGAGCCCGAACGACTCACACCAGGAAGAAGGGCCCGAACGACTCACACCAGCACGAGAAACCCCAAACGACTCAAATCACGAGGAGCGCTTTCTCTCCCTCCTCCTCCGCCTCGTCCTTCTCCCGCTCCCCTCACAAGGAGGATATACAAGGAGGCGGGAGGAAGGAGGAACAGGGGAGATATGCGGGGCCAAGCGGACACACGCCTGAAAAACACGACTGTCGGCATGCTTCGCGAGAATTGCTGCTGTGAGATGGGCTGGTGGGGATACGCGAAGCGTAAAGAATTACCTAGAAAGGGCGAGATAACCTCGCCAAAATAGACAAAGGAGAATACACGCGCGCCCACGCTGGGCGCGATGGCCTCACCAAGTTTCTGCGCGCAGCTACCCACGGCATGGCCGTGGAAGAAATTTCAGCTGCCTCTGCGCCTGCCGCTGCAAGCGCCGCTCATAGTCAGGGCTAGAATGCACGTGGCATCGCCCGAACAACGCACCTGGGTGCGCTCGGTCTGTTCCTGTGTTCCTCTCCCCCATCTTGCTCCTCCTCCTCCTCCTCCTCCTCATCCTCCTCCTCCTCCTCCTCCTCCTCCTCCCCCGCCTCCTCAGTCTCATCCGCTTCCTCCTCCTCATCCTGCTCATCCTCCTCCCCATCCTCCTCCTCCTCCTCATCATCATCATCATCATCCTCAGCATCATCAGCATCAGCATCAGCATCATCGGCAGCAGCATCACCATCATCACCAGCACTATCCTCATCAGCAGCATCAGTAGCATCAGGATCATCATCATCAGCATCATCATCATCGTCATCATCATCATCATCATCATCATCATCATCATCATCATCAGCAGCATCACCATCATCATCCCCATCCTCCTCCTTCTCCGCCCCCTCCCCCATCCTGCCTCGTGCTCATCTCTCATGCGCTTACCTCCCCCTCATCACCCTCCTCACCTTTCTTCTCCTCATCCGCCTTCTCGCCGTCGTCATCAACATCATCATCAGCATCATCAGCAGCATCATCATGAGCATCAGCATCATCAGCATCATCAGCAGCAGCATCGTCGTCATCACAACACGCGTCAGCAGCAGCAGCAGCGGCATCACCAGTGTCATCAGCAGCATCATCAGCAGCATCAGCAGCATCACCATCAGCATCATCATCATCATCATCAGCAGCAGCATCCTCATCGTATCATACCATACCATACCATATCAGATCGTATAGTATCAGATCAGATCAGATCATCGTCATCATCCGCATCATCCTCAGCGACATCAGCAGCCGCATCATCATAAGCATCATCAACGTCGGCATCATCATCGGCATCAGCATCGACATCATCACTAGCATCTTCATCAGCATCGTCATCATCAGCAGCAGCCAAATCAGCAGCAGTAGCGCCGTCAATACCAGCCTGATCATCATCCTCATCAGCAGCATCATGATCGCCATCATCATCATCATCATCATCATCATCATCATCATCATCATCATCATCAGCATTAGCAGCATCACCATCATCAACAGCATCGTCGTCATCATCAGCACCAGCATCAGCGCCAGTATCATCGCCATCATCATCAACAGCAGCAGCAGCAATTTAATCAGCCTTACCGTCGTCATCATCATCAGCAGCATCATCACCATCGTGATCATCATCCTTGGTCATCATCAGCATCATCAGCATCATCAGCAGCATCATCATCATAATTACAACCAGCGTCGTCACCACCATCAACATCACCATCAGCATCATCCGCATCAACAACATCACCGCCAGTGTCGTCATCACCACTGTCACCATCATCATCAGCATCATCATCGTCGTCCTCATCATCATCACCGTCATCATCGTCATCATCATCAACATCATCATCATCATCATCGCCGTCATCATCATCGACAACATCAACATCACCGCTATCCCTCATAAATATCCTGCACCCGCCTTATCATCTCCATCCTCCCTCTTTTTGCGTTGAGCGGACTCTGAGTGCTATGCTTCTAGAGTTCACTTCTCTGCAGCATGAAACTCAGAGATTGCGACAAGCAGAAAAGTCACCTGAATGCAGACAAAGCGGAGCAGGAGGTGCACAGAGACACTGGAAAGTGGAGGAGCCAAGAGGGAATAGAGTGTTAGATCTGCAAGCGACGGCAAGGTACTCACCTCCCACTCAATAACCTCGCAACCCGCCCTTCACATATCAAGGCTGGCCAAGTCGGTCTGGCTGGCCTGGTGTGGCAATGTGAAGCAAGCGAATGTCTGATGTGTAAGGTAGCTGACTCAGACGGCATTGACTGGCCGAATATCTTAAAGTATGGCCGAGTGGCAATGTGACAATGCCCTAGCAGCAAGGATGGGCCGATGTAGAGACGATCGTGTCTTGCGCAGCGCGAGTGTTTCACAGCCAGTCGGGCATAAGTAAAGATGCCCGTATCGCGCCCGCCCTGAGGGTCAGAGTAAAACTCCCAACCGCTAACTTCGCCACCCATCCCCTCCATAATGGTTTTCCTCTACATCCGAAGTGTCCACGCGGCACTTCTGTCGTAACGGCGTTGGCTGCTAAAAGTAATCGGGTGCTCAAAAGCGAAAGCGTGGCACGGGGCACGCGAACGGTGTGGGAGTCATGAGGTGCACTGGCAGCATGCTATGCGGTCCAGCTTTGAGCTGCTGCCGCACGCAAGTCAGAGACACGCGCCTACCTCCAGGATGACGCCATCTCCTCCTCCACCTCACGACTAAATCAAACACACCACCACCTCTCCCTCCACCAGCATAGCAAGCGAGCGCGCGGCAATGGCAAACTGCCCTCACCGAGGGTCTGGAGGGCTCCCATCGTCGAGGGTCAAGTTAGTCGCAACTCCCCCGCCACACACTCCTCATAACAGAAGTGTCTCATCCCTGAAGTATCTACGTGGTTATTATGTTGTGCGGCGTTGGCTGCTGGAAGTAATCTGGTGCGTAAATGAGAAAGCGTGGCACTTGGTGCGCGAACGGTGTGGGATTCATGATGTGCATTTGCGGCATGTTTGCTATAGGGTCCCTCCTCCCCCTCCCCCGCCCCCTCCTCCTCCCCCTCCCCCTCCTCCTCCTCCTCCTCCTCCTTCTCCTCCTCCTCCTCCTTCTCCTCCTCCTGGCTCCTGGACCCACATGACCTCAGGATGCCGCAGAGCACGCGGGCGGAGGCGAGAGGCAGGGGAGGCGGCGGGGCGGGGAACGGGGTGGTGAAGCGGGGGGGGAGGGCGGGCTCTAGACTTGCGGATGCCATGACAATGGACACTCTAACCATCCTAGAAACATGTTCAAAATATAGCTGAAACATCTTTTTAACATCTGGGAATTGCTTGGCAGCATGCTTCTTCTCCATTAATCGACTTCCACAACTCTAGACTCCAGAGCCGCCTGCGAGGACGGCAAGCGACCACAACCACATCGGGGACGCACCCCTGGGGGGATGTCTTGCGCGAGCCGACAAGTCGTCAGACCACCGAGAGCAGCTCAGTACAGCACTGGTCGTGGTCGATGTGGGCACCTCGGACGGCCAAGTCGACCACAACCACAATCAGATTGCTCATGCCGAGGTCGGTGGTTTCTCCCCCGAGGGACCTTCCAGAAAAATCGACCCAATTGTGGTTGTGGTTTCCTGCTGTGCCCGGACCGCTGCGTCCTGCGGCTCGGAGATGCGAGCACATGCTGAGGAGAAGGAGGCTACAGGGGAGGACTAAGGAGCGAGAGGGGAGGAGAAGCTAGGTGCGCTTACGTCACATCTGACGTCCTGCCCATCCCGCCCATCCTTTACCATTGCGCAGAGCCCCTCTCTACTCGCACAGTCGGATGTCGAAGAGGACAACCCAAAGGGTTCGCGATGCAAAGCATGGAAGACCATGGCCTAGGAGAGCACGGCAGAGAGTAGCATGGCATAGCATGGTGTGGCATTGCGTAGATAAGCATTGCAAAGCATAGCATTGCAGCGCAAGGCATGGTATCGCACAGCGGTGCATAACATAGTATTGCATGGCAGGCCATGCCATGTCATGGCACGGGACAGTATAGCATGGTATGGCACTGCGTAGCCCAGCATTGCATATCACAGCATTGTAGAGCAAGGCATGGAATCCTATAGCACAGCACATCACATACCAATGAATTGCGTACGTACCATGGCTGCACGAACGTTGAGGCCGGAAAACCAAGTGGAACACCGACAATTTGGAGATGAGACCACTGCTACAGCAGGAGCCGCGTTTGTAAAGACCGAAAACGCGAACATTAGGCCACCGCTGCAGCGGGAACACCATTCGGAAGGACCGAAAACAAGGAAATGAGACTGGCGCTGCCGCGGGAGCACTGTTTTGAAGGACCAGAGGCGCGACAATGAAGCCAGCGCTGCAGCGGGAGCACCATTTGAAGGACCGAAAACGATCGGATAAGTAAAAACACATACGAACGACCAATTAGTTGAATCGCGTGTGTGTGTGTGCGTGACAAACCAAAAGAGAAAAACAGATGCGGAGCGAGCGGTACATCTTCCGAACAGAGTCCGGGCAGGGAGGAGCGTAACATTCATCAGAGTGAGGGGGTGAACCGAACGGTCATTCACTGTCCCTGGGTGCGTGGCTGAACTGGAATTCCGCGATGCGGATTGTTGTTGCTGTTGTTGTTGGTGTTGTTGTCGTCGTTGGTTGTTGTTGTTATTGTTATTGTTAGTGTTGTTGTTGTTAGTGGTGGTGGTGTTGTTGGTGTTGGTGTTGCTGTTGTTGAACATTATTACTTCTAAAGAATAATTATTGTTGGGGCCCCTGGTGCATGGCCCCCCCGCCGCGCCTAGGCCGCAGCCTCATTTTCATCATTTTCGTGAGGAAGTCTCAGGCAAAACCGGGGGTACCAGATCCGGTTGTTTTGTTGTCCCCCGCTTTCCCTTGCAAAAAATAAGCTAAAGTGGACATTTCTTGTTCTAACATAACCAAACTTCAAGAATCCCTTGCAAAAAAGTAAAGTAAAGTGGACATTCGCGCGCGCAAGACGAAATCCTTCCAAAACCTTAGTGTTCGTAGCGATTTTAACATAAAAACATCAAAAAGCCAATGGTTTCTTCAAAAAAAAAAATGTCAAAATTTCATCCCGCGCGCTCTTGCGGATTCGTAGGAAACCAAACATTTTTTAAACATTTCTGTCAAACGGGCTTTTGCGAGCAACTTTTTCGAACTTCTGCAACAACGGTTGCGCACCTGCCACGGCCATCATCCCTGTCAAATAATACCATGCGGGACACATTCGTTTTTCTTCGCGCGCGCACGCCGTCGTCGTCGGCCGCGGGGCCCTGAATAGTAGCCACGGTCGTCCGCATGCCACGAAGTGAAGTGTCCCAACGTTCAAGGCGCGAAGCTGGGTTGTGTGTGGTGGCGAAGATCGTTTGAAAATATGTAGAGCTTGTAACCCCGCCCCACCCACAAAGTGGGGGTATTGCCCGCCTCCTTGAAAACCCCTGCACTGGTGAGAACGATGTCCCCACGTGCTAGTAATTGTTGTTGTTGTTGTTGTTGTGGTGGTGTGGTGGCGTTGGTGTTGTTGTTGTTGTTGTTGTTGTTGTTGTTGTTTGTCGTTTGGTTTTTTAAGTTGTCGTCGTCCCACCCGCGACCCACCCGCGACCCACCCGCGACCCACCCGCGACCCACCCGCGACCCACCCGCGACCCACCCCGCGACCCACCCGCGACCCACCCCGCGACCCACCCGCGACCCAACCGCGACCTACCCGCGACCCACCCCGCGACCCGCCCGCGACCCACCCCGAGACCCCACCCGGCGACCCACCCGCGACCCGCCGGCGACCAACCGCGACCCGCCCGCGACCCACCCCGAGACCCCCCAGGCGACCCACCCGCGACCCCCATACCCCCGCGACCCCAGCCCCGAGATCCCACCGCGAACCCACCGCGACCCACCCGCGACCCACACCCCCCGACCCACCCCACCCCCCGCGACCCACCCAAAATTTTCTCGCCTGCGGCGGGTTTCTTTTGCATTCGTTCCAGGTGGAGAACCTGCGACCCACCCGCGACCTAAACTGCGTTCGGTATACAAGTCAAAGTGTTCGGCGCCTGCGGTGGGCTGTTTTTGAATTCCTTCGAGGTGGAGGTGGAGACCCGCGACCCACCCGTGACCCAAGCTACGTTCACTTGAACAAGCCAAAACTTCGGCGCATGCGGCGGGCGTTTTGCATCGGCGACCCACCCGCGACCCACCGGCGACCCACCCCGAGACCCACCCGCGACCCACCCGCACCCCGCGACCCACCCGCGACCCACCCGCGACCCACCCGCGACCCACCGCGACCCACCCGCGACCCACCCGCGACCCACCCGCGACCCACCGCGATCCACCCGCGACCCACCCGCGACCCACCCCGCGACCCACCCAAAATGTTCTCGCCTGCGGCGGGTTTCTTTTGCATCCGTTCCAGGTGGAGAACCTGCGACCCACCCGCAACCCAAACCGCGTTCAGTGTACAAATCAAACTGTTCGGCGCCTGCGGCGGGCTGTTTTTGAATAGATTCCAGGTGGAGGTGGAGAGCCCGCGACCCACCCGCGACCCAAACTACGTTCACTGAACAAGCCAAAACTTTGGCGCCTGCGGCGGGTTTCTTCTGCATTCGCTCCAGGTGGAGAACCTGCGACCCAAACCGCGTCCAGTGTACAAGTCAAAATGTTCGGCGCCTGCGGTGGGCTGTTTTTGAATTCCTTCGAGGTGGAGGTGGAGAGCCCGCGACCCACCCGCGACCCAAACTACGTTCACTGAACAAGCCAAGAATTCGGCGCCTGCGGCGGGCTGTCTTTGCACTCGTTCCGGGTGGCCGACCAGCGATCCCCCCCGCGCTGAACTTGTCAGAGCACGCAAATCGGCGCCTGCGGCGGGCTAGCTCGCATTGGTTTGAGAAAGCACCCTCGTGCCATTCCCCCGATCCGGCCCACGTTGACTCTACAACAGCAATCGGCGCCCGCCACCTCACTCTCATCCGCAATTGCGGGGTGCGACGTACTGTAATGTGTAGGTGTAGATGACGATGAGGGGGGGAGGAACATGAAGATGCGGGGAGGGGGAAAGGAGGAGGAGGACGACGACGACCACGATCACGACGACGACGCGGACGACGACAACGACGATGACAACGGCAACGACGACAACGACGACCACGACGACCACACACACGACCACGACCACAACAACGATAACGACCACGATCAAGACGACGACAACGACGACGACGACGACGACGACGAGTGCATCAGTCGCGGGCGACAAGCCTGCCCGCAGCTCCAAGATCGAAGGATGAGCAGGAGGAGCAGAAGGAGGAAGACGGCGAGGGGAGAGGGAGAAGAAGGAGGATACAAGGACGGAAGAGGAGGAGGAAAGGGGAAGGAGACGGAGGGGAGGAGAGGAGGAGGAGGAGGAGGCGGGAGGGGGAGGACGAAGCAGGAGGAAGATGTGGGGGATGAGAGGGAAGGAGGAGGACGGAGGAGATAGGACGAGGAAGAGGAGAGGAGAGGAGGGAGGATGAGGAGGAGGAGGAGGAGGGAAGAGATGGGCGAGGAAGGAAGTAGGAGGAGGAGGAGAGGAGGAGGAGAGAGAAGGTAGGGAGGAGGGGGGAGGAGGAGGGAGGAGGGGGGGGGGTGGAGAGGATGGAGGGAGGTAAAGAGGAGGGAGGGGGAGGGAAGGAGGGGGAGGAAGGAGGAAGAGGACAGCAGAGGGAAAAAGAGATGGGAGGAGGAGGGAGAGATGGAGGTCGGAGAGGAAAGGGGGAGGAAAGGCATGAGCGCTGAGGCGGGCGTCTTGCGTGCGTCGCGTGCGGCTGCGGCGAGAGCGGCGTCTGCGCGGCTCCCCCCTGGGGCTGCGCGTCCGGCCGGCTTCGTTGCGCGGCTACGCGCTGTAATGACCTCTCGGCGTGCGTCGTCTGCTCGTCTTGGCGGCTTGTCGGCTGAGCGTGATCCACTTTGTCCGCTGCGGCTTACTGCTTCCTTCGGCGCGGTCCGTTGTGTCGCTGTCTCGTCGGTCTGCGCTTCCCGTCCTCTGCGGCTGCGGCACCCTCCTCCCTGTTTTGGTTCTTCTTTCTGATGCCGGCTCGGCGGCGCCCTTCTGCGTTTTTCTTCTTCCCCTGGGCGACCTACGTCAGGCGCCGGCCGCTGCGCCTGGAGTCGGCGCGGCGTTCGTCGTCTCGGGTGGCCGGCGGGCCCCCCCCCCCCCCCCCCACCCCCCCCCACCCCCCCCCCCCCCGCCCCCCCCCCCCAGTGCGCTTCGTCGTCTCTCCTGGTCGCCATGACTCATCCGGTGCGGTGCGCGTGGCGGGAGGGGGTCTGGCGCAGCGGCTGCTCCTCCACTCGTTCCTCGCAGCTTCAGGGGTCCCGCCTCTGCTGGTCACCAGCAGCCTCCCCCACCATGGCGTCAGCCGCCTCCTGGCGGCAGTCCCTCTCCCTCCGACTCCTCCGACCCATCCGACTTCTCCGACTCCTTCGACTCCCCCGGCTCCTCCGACGTCTCCTCCATCCCTCTTCTCCATCAATAACCCCTCCCTGCCGCACCACCAGACGTGTAGGTAGGGCGGGCGATGCGTTTCACATGAGACCGCACCACCATTCATGATCCAGACTACTGAAATCTGCAACAGCTTCACGGATGGAGGGCAGGTCCTTTTCAAAATGCGGCTCTCGCCCTTGCGCCGCGCACATTCTCAAAAGTGTGCAGCCGTGTCACTGATGGAAGGCGGGTGGTTTTCAATACGCGGTTCTCGCCTAAGCGCCACGCACATTCGTCTGGAAGTTCGGAACCATGGTTGGAGTCCCTGGGATGGTGTTCGAGCACGGTTTCGGAGTCCCAAACGGCACAGTAAAGTCGATTCGCGCCGCTGGAGTCCAAGGAACGGTTTCAAGGAACGGCTGTATGGCCCGACTCGGGCTTGCCAGGACGCAACAATCACGTCCATTCGTAGCGCTGAAGTTCCAGGAATCATGTGTTGGCACGGTTGCCGATTCTCAGACGGTTGCCTTCCAATGGGGCACTTCCCGCAGTGAAAACAATGCCTAACACGGACCTGTGAACAGAAAACTTGGACGCAGGGTTCAAAGCAACATCGATGGTGTGTCATGGATTCGTACTGGTCCTCCTATCTCCTCCTCTCACTCCCTCCCCTCCGCCCCCTTTCTACTCTTCCTCCCTGCCCTCCTGCTCCCACAACTTCTGTCCCCCGACTGCTCACGACCTCCTGCTCCTCCCTTTCCTCACACGTTCCCCACTCATCCATCCTCCTCCTCCTCCTCCTCCTCCTCCTCCGCCCTCCTCCTCCTCCTCCTCCTCCTCCTCACTCCTTCCTCCTCCCCCGCCTGCTCCTCCTCCTCCTCCTCCTCACCCTCCTCCTACTCCTCCTCCTCCGCCTCCTCCTCCTCCTCTTCCTCCTGCTCCTCCTCCTCCTCCTGCTCCTCCTCCTCCTCCTCCTCCACCTCCTCCTCCTACTCCTCTTCTCTCTTCCGCCTCCTTCTCCTCCTCCTCCTCCTCCTCGGCCTTTCCTTCCACCATGATCCTCATCCTCCTCCTCATCCTCCTCCTTCTCCCTCTCATCCTCCGCATCCTCCTCCTGCTTCTCTTCCTCCGCGTCTTCCTCCTCCCCACCACCACCATCACCATCCAGCCATCCATCCATCAATCAATGCATCGTCATCATCATCATCATCATCATCATCATCAGCATCATCATCATCAGCATCATCATCATCATCAGCATCATCATCAGCATCATCAGCATCATCATCAGCAGCAGCCTCATCATCATCAGCATCAGCATCAGCATCATCAGCAGCAGCCGCATCATCAGCAGCAGCAGCATCAGCATCATCATCATCATCATCAGCAGCAGCATCCTCATCAGCAGCAGCATCACCACCATCAGCATCATCATCAGCAGTCATAGCATCAACATCATCATCATCATCATCCGCATCATAATCAGAATCACCCCATCACCACCATCATTGGCATGATCAGCAGCAGCAGCATCATCAGCATCAGCATCATCAGCATCACCATTCATCATCATCATCATGAGCACCATCATCGTCATCAGCATCAGCAACAGCATCACTGTCAGCTTCATCCTGATCGCCTTCCTCCTCCTCCGCATCATCAACATCACCAGCATCAACATCAGCATCATCAGCATCATCAGCATCACCACTAGCATCGGCAACATGATCTGTCTAAACAGCAGCAATGGCATCATCATCAGCAGCATCAACATCAGCAGCAGCAGCATTACCATTACCATCCTCTGCATCATCATCATCATCATCATCATCATCATCATCATCATCATCATCATCATCATCATCATCATCATCAGTACCATCATGGGCATCTTCAGCACCAGCATCAGCATCAGCAGCATCACCGTCGTCAGCATCATCACCATCAGCAGTAGCAGCAACTGCAGCATCAAGAGCGCCAACATCACCAGCAGCAACAATAGCATCATGTGCATCATCATTATCATCATCATCATCATCAAAATCATCAACGTCGTCATCCCCATCGTCGCCGTCCTCAGCATTATCATCATCAGCAGCATCGCAACCATCACCAGCATGATCATCAGCAGCAACATCATCATCAGCATCATCAGAATCATCATCAGCGTCGTCGTCGCCATCCTCAGTGCCATCCTCATCATTATCAGCGTCATCAGCATGAGCAGCAGCATCCGAGTCTTTATCATCGTCGGCAGCCTCAGCATGATCAGCATCATCAGCATCATCACCAGCATAAACATCAGCATCAGCATCATCGGCAGCATCATCATTATCATCATCAGCAGCAGCAGAGACATCATCATCAACAGCATCCTCAGCGTCATCCTCATACGCATCAGCATTTTCATCAGCGTCAGCATCAGGATCAGCATCAGCAGCAGCAGCATCATCACAACCACCATCGCAACAAACCTTATCATCGGCAGCAACATCATCATTATGATCATCATCATCAGCATCGCCATCATCATCAGCATCCTCGTCATCACCATCATTATCATCAGCAGCCGCATCATCATCATCCTAATTATAGTCATTATCGTCGCCGTCGCCGCCATCACGTCAGCATCATGATCGAATTCCTCATCATCAGCATCATCAGCCTCATCGTTACCATCATCATCATCATCATCATCATCATCATCATCATCAAAATAAGCATCATCATCCTCATCCTCATCATTCTCATCCGAATCCTCCTCCTCCTCCTCCTCCTCCTCCTCATCCTCATCAGCATCAGCATCATCATCATCATCAGCAGCATCATCATCGCCACCATCAGCATCATCGTCAGTATCGTCATCACCATAATCATCATCCATCCATCAGTCCTGCTCCGCATCCTGCCTCTACCTCGCCCACCCTCCTGCCTCCTCCTCCCCCTCCTCCTCCTCCTCCTCCTCCTCCTCCTCCTTCTTCTCCTCCTCCTCCTCCCCCCCTTCATCCTCCACCTCCTCCTCCTCCTCATCCTCTCCCCATCATCCTCCTCCTCCTCATCATCATCACCCCCACCACCACAATCATCATCATCACATCATCATCATCATCATCATCATCATCAGCATCATCATCATTCATCATCGTCCATCGGCATCGTCATCATCCATCATCCTACCACCATCAATCATCATCAAGCATCATCATCATCGCATCACGGCTTCGGCATGCCCCGTCACAGCATCAGCACAGCATCATCCACAGCAGCATCATCATTATCGTGGTCATCATCAGTATCATATCATCAGCAGATCATCATCAGCTTCAGCATCATCAATCATCATTCAACAATTACGGGATCTTTCGCCATCATCATCACATCAGCATCCTCATCCTTATCTCCTCCCATGCCACCTCCAAATAACCACCTCCTCCTCCTCCTCCTCCTCCTCCTTCTCCTCCTCCTCCTCCTCCTCCTCCTCCCCACCCTCCTCCCCCTCCCCATCGTCCTTCTCCTCGTCCTCCTGGCAGATCGGGGATCTACAGTAGGGGCCGACCACAAGAAAGCTTCCACAAGCAACCCAGCCCTGAGACCCCAGGACGTCCATTGATTTATGGTGTGGGAACGTCACGCTCTCCATCGCAGAACCATCGAAGCCCAAGAAACCCAGGGCACCCTGGAGGCGTGCAGAGTGTTTCTTGGCAGGGGTCTCCACCGTACTGACCCGGGTCAATCCAAACCCTGGTCAGTCGGGCTTTACAGGATCCTGCAAGATCCTGCAGGATCCTGCAGGATCCTGCGCGCCAGCCTGGGTCAATGCACCCCTGGCCCTGCAGGATCCCGCAGGATCCGGCGCTCACCCCCGCTAGCGTGAGGCGGTCTTGGACGAAAAATAATCAAAAAATGATCAGAAATTGCCAAAAGAGTCACAAAAATCGTCCCCAGACTATTTGACGATTCCTCCTGTAGAGGGATGTGCCCGGCTCAACGCTAGCGCTGACCCTGCTGCGTGCGCCCCCGAGAGGCAGGAGGAGACCGGGGAGGAGGACAGAGGCCTTCCACCCACACGGGGTCCGAGTACACGGTGAGGGCATTGGAGAAGGAACCCTTAGATTTATGTTGCCCCCATCGCACTTGAGGACCACATCCCAGACATGACTCCGAGTACCCATTAAAGTGTCGCAACAATGTCGAAACAGCATCGCCTCGCTGGACCTGGCACGTGAAAACCCTCCTCCAGCGTCGGCACTTTGTTGATACTCTAGAGATCAAAACTAAAGTAGGTTGGAACATCAAAACCTTAGATTGGGAATCCAGGGTTGGAAGCTGGAGGAACACCACTTGACGCCTGGCCACGGATACCTCCGCCGCCCTCATCAGAGAAGGAAGCCCCCAGGATCTAAAGCCTCCTGGGCACATTCCTCGACCAACGCCCCCACCGTATGTGGTCGCAGGGTCGCGCCGCATTGCCGATGCATCGCTGATGCATCGGCGCCGTCGGCATTGAGAAAATCTGGCTCCACGTCGCGCCGCGTCGCCGATGCATCGGCGATGCCGCGCGATCCTCCGATTCCACCTGCTCGGACCCATGCCGGAGGCCTGTTAAGGCTTCGGGCTACGCAAAGACAGCCCCCCTCCCCGGTAGTTCCAGCTAGCCTCAACAGGCCCCCCGAGTAGATCCAGCTGGCTTCAACAAGCCCCCCGAGTAGCACGGGGTGGTCTCAAAACCCCAACCCTGGGGCGCGGAGCGCCCCAAGGGCGCCGCCGGAGGCGGCGCCAGGGTGTTGAGACCGCCCCGTACTACTCGCCAGCTGGAACTACTCGGGGGGCTGCTGAGGCCAGCCAGGACTACCCGGGCGGGCTGTCCGCGCGCAGCCCGAAGCCTTACTGGGCATCCTACGTGGCCACATGGGCCGAAAACAGCGAAAAACGTCCGTCTTCCTTTCTGTTCATGCGTTGGAGGTCAAGGATGTAGGAGGCCTGGAGGAGGACTTCCCCTGGGGGAGGCGTCGGCCTTGGACAGCGCCGCATTGTGCTCCGCGGCCCGCTCCGTCGCCTGCTCCCGCCGGGCCTCCGCGGTGGCCTGCGCCGCCTCTGCCGCGGCGCCTGCCTGTTTGTGGTGTGGAGGAGGATCGGCGGCAGCGGGGAGGACGTGGCTGAGATGACTGCCGGGGGGGGGGGCAGGCTGGAGAACTTGTCCTTGCCCTCCTCTTCCAATCCCGCCAGGCGCCCGCCAGGGCTCGACGCTCGTGCCACCGACCCGCCGCCGCCGCTTCATGCGCCGGCGCGCGGCTGGCCGGCAGCGCTCCGGGGCCGCTGGCATCCGCCGGTGTGATCTGTGGCAGTCCTCGGCCCCAGGAGGTCCCGATCCCTTCCTCTGGGTGTAGATTTTAGCGCTGGGCCCTTCCCTGATGGCCCCAGGGCCCGAAAACGGCCCCCAGCTGGTGAGGCCGCGGGTGGTGCTTGGTAGGGGGAAGTAGGAAGTTTCAAATGGATGCTAAGATGGGTTCCGTCTGGCCAGATAAGACCGCTTATCCGCCACCGTGCCTCTGGGCACGGAGTGGGCGTGTCTTCAGGTCCTTTGCCTAATCCCCTGAGCCTCAGTCCTCAATCCTGAGGATTCTTCATGGGCCCGGAACCTTGCCGCGGTCTGTCGGGTGATTGCCGCATCTCCCCGCGTGACTTTTTCGGACCCAAGAGGGACCCAAAAAGCCAAGAAAGCCCCAAGAGACTCCCAGGATGGTCCAAGAGGACTTCGAGACGCCTTATGATCGCTCCAAGACGGTCCAAGACGCCCAAGATGGCCCCAAGACGGTCCAAGAGACCTCCAAGACGCCCCAAGAGGCGCCCAAGAGTTCTGCGAAGGCCCCAAGAAGCAAAATCATATATTCACTTTGGGTTACACAAGAATTTTGACGTTCTCGCCTTTTCGGCTTCCCGACGCTCCAAGACGGCCCAAGAGGCCCCCAGGATCGCCCCAAGACGGCCCAAGAGGCCCCCAAGAGCCCCAAGACGGCCCAAGAGGCCCCCAAGAGGGCCCCTAAGAGGGCCCAAGAGGCGCCCAGGACAGCCAAAGAGGATCCAAAGACGACTCCAAGATGGGGCGCTGATCGAGAACCCAAACGGACATTTCGACCCCTCGGCCCCGAGGAGCCCCCAGGAGGCCCCAAGAGGCCCCCGAAAGATCCTTAAGAGGCCACAAGAGGCCCCCATGAGGCCCCAGGAGGCCCCCAAGTGGCCCCCGAGTGGCTCTCAAGAGGTGCCAAAACTGTCTCCAAGAGGCCCCCGAGAGCGCTCCGAAGAGACCCCAAAAAACATCCCTGAGAAATTTGAACCACAACACAGGCACGTTGGCGGGATGGGCCGAAGGCCATTAGATCCGCCGCCCCCTGCTGATTCATCAAAGGGCTGCCTGGCGTGTTAGACCCTCTCGGTTTTGGTTTTGATTCTCTGTCCAAAAAAACTCCCCCTTGGGCTTCGGCCCGTCCGGTCGGCCACCCGGAAAGGCGCTCAAAACGCATCCGTCGTGCCTCTGTTTCCTCCAGTTGGCCCAAGATGGCGTCCAAGACGGCCAAGATGGCCCAGGATGGTCTCCAAGACGTCTCCAAGACGGCCCCAGGTTGCCTCCAAGACGGCTAAGATGGCCCCAAGATGCCTCCAAGACGGCCCAAGATGTACCCAAGACGGCCTCAGATGGCCTCAGGATGGCCTCCACATGGTCCTAGACGGCCCAAGAGGTCTTCAATACGGCTCAAAAGGCCTCCAAGAGGTCCGCCAAGAAGGCCCGAAGAGGCCAAAATCCTTGATTTCCCCTTTGGTTTTTGAGGGATTTGGGAATTTGTCTCTTTTCGGCATTCCGACGGCTTAAGACGGCCCAAGAGGCCCCCAAGATCGCCCCATCGCCTACGAGGCTTCCAAGATGGCCCCAGACGGCCCAACAGGCCCCCAAGACGGCCCCAAGAGGGCTCCAACATGCTTCCAAGACAGCCCCAAGAGGCCCCCCCAACGGCTTCCGACGGCGTCAGACGGGCCAGGAGCCCACCAAGGTGGCCGAAGTTGGCTCGAAGCTGGCCCAAGACGGCCTCCAAGAGGGCCTCCAGGAAGGCCAAAAAATTGTTGCTCCTATGTCTTTGAAGGTGTTTGGCATTTGTTTCTTTTCGGCCAATACGGCCCAGGAGCCCCCAAAGATCGCCCAAAGATCGCCCAAGAGGCCTCCAAAATGGCCCCAGAACGACCCAAGAGGCCCCAAGACGGCCCAGGAGGCTTTTTAAGACGCCCAAGATAGCCTCCAAGACGGCCCTGGAGCATTCCAAAGGGACCCCAAGTCGGCCCAGAGCGGCCCCCCTAAACGGCTTCCGGCGGCGTCGGACGGGCCAGAAGCCCACCAAGACGACCGAAGTTGGCTCGAAGCTGGCCCAAGACGGCCCAAGAGGCTTCCAAGAGGGCCTCCAGGAAGGACCGAAAAGGTCAAAATCATTGATTTCCCCTGAGATTTTGAAGGATTGTGGCATTTGCTTTTTGTCTGCCTTCCGACGGCCCGAGACGGCCCAAGTGCACCCAAAGATCGCCCAAGAGGCCCACGACGGCCCCCAGAGGCCCCCAAGACGGCCCAAGACAAAGACGCTCAAGATGGCCTCCAAGACGGCCCAAGAGCCCTCCAGGACGTCCTCCAAGAAGGCCCGAAAGGGTCAAAATGGCCTCCAGGCGGCCAAGATGACTTTCAAGATGCCCACGTGTTCCCCGAAGGCTCTCCAAACCGATTCGGGGAACACATGGTCCGATAGCTTGGCAGGTCTGGCCTCAATGTTCGGCCACCTAGGCGCTTCCAAAAAGGCAGGAGGCGGCGGTGATTCGCCGTAGGCGTCTTCGACCCGCCGCCCCCTTTCGTTTCATCGCAGCGGTGCCTGGCGTGCTAGATCCTCTCGATTTTGGTGTTGGTTCTTTTTCCAAAAGAACTCCCCCTGGGGCTTCGGCCCGCTCTGCCGGCCATCTGGAAAACCCATCTGTCAATGCCTCTTTTTCCCCAAGATGGCCCAAGATGGCCTCCAAGACGGCCAGGATGGCCCAGGAAGGCCTCCAAGATGCCTCTTAGACAGCCCAGACGGCCTCCAAGACGGCTAAGATGGCCCCAAGATGCATCCAAGACGGCCCAAGATGGCCTAAAGGCCCGCAAGAGGCCTCCAAGACGGCCCAAGAGGCTTCCAAGAGGTCCTCCAGGAAGGCCCGAAGAGGCCACAATCATTGATTTTCCTTCGATTTTTGAAGGATTCTGGAATTTGCGCCTTTTCGGCTTTCCGACGGCCCATGACGGCCCAAGAGGCCCCCAATATCGCCCAAGAGGCCTCCAAGATGGCCCCATGACAGCCCAAGAGGCTCCCACGACGGCCCCAAGAGGGCTCGAAGACGGCCCAAGAGGCCTCCAAGACGCCCACGATGGCCTCTAAGACGCCCAAGACGGCCCCGAAACGCCCCAAGACGGCCCCAAGTCGGCCCAGAAAGGCCCCCAAGACGGCGCCCGACGGCGTCAGACGTGCAAGGAACCCACCAAGATAGCCGAAGTTGGCTCGAAGCTGGCCCAAGACGGCCCAAGAGGCCCCCAAGAGGGCCTCCAGGAAGACCAGAAGAGGCCAAAAACATTGATTGTCCTAAAGTTTTGACGGATTTGGGACATGTGCTTCTTTTCGGCCTTCCGACGGCCCGAAACGGCCCAAGAACCCCCAGAGATCGCCGAAAGATCGCCCAAGAGACCTCCAAGATGGCCCCAGAACGGCCCAAGAGGGCCCCAAGACGGCCCCGAGAGGCCCCCAAGATGGCACAGGTCTTTAAGACGCCCAAGATCGCCTCCAAGACGGCCCTGGAGCATTCCAAGATGGCCCCAAGTCGGCCCATAGAGGCCCCCTGAACGGCTTCCGACGGCGTCAGACGGACCAGGAGCCCACCAAGACGGCCGAACATGGCCCTAAGATGGCCCAAGACGGCCCAAGAGGCCTCCAAGAGGGTCTTCAGAAAGGCCCGAAAAGGCCAAAAACCTTGATTTCCCATTGGTGTTTGAAGGGTTGTGGCATTTACGTTTTTTCTGCCTTCCGACGGCCCGAGACAGACCAAGTGCCCCCAAAGACCACCCAAGAGGCCCGAAAAAAAGAAGACACTACGGCCCAGAGCCCCCAAGAAGAACGGCCCAAGAGGTCTCCCAAGACGCTCAGAACATGGCCTCCCAAGAACGCCCAGGAGCCCTTCAAGACGTTCCTCCAAGAAGGCCATAGGGTCAAAAAAAAATGGCCGCCAGAAGAACGCCAAGATGACCTTCAAGATGCCCACGTGTTCCCCGAAGGCTTTCCAAACCGATTCGGGGAACACATGGTCCGATAGCTTGGCAGGTCTGGCCTCAACGTTCGGCCACATAGGCGCTTACAGAAAGGCAGGGGGCGGCGGTGATTCGCCGTAGGCGTCTTCGATCCGCCGCCCCCTGTCGATTTATCGCATGGGTGCCTGGCGTGCTGGACCCTCTCGATTTTGGTTGTTTTTCTTTTTCCAAAAGAACTCCCCCTGGGGCTCCGGCGCGTCCCGCCGGGGTCCCGGGAAGGATCTCAAAACCTGGGTGCAAAGGTTTTCCCTTCTCCAGGCGGCTCCAAGACGGCCCAAGATGGTCTCCAAGATGCATGCAAGACGGCCAAGATGGCCTCCAAGACGGCGAAGATGGCTCCAAGATGCCTCCCAGACGAGTCAAGATTCATCCAAGACGGCCTAAGATAGCCTCAAGATGGCCCCAGACGGCCCAAAAGGCCTCCAAAAACGCCCACGAGGCGTCGAAGAGGTCCTCCAGGAAGGCCCGAAGAGGCCAAAATCATTGATTCTCCTTAGGTGTTTTTAGGATTTGGGGATGTGCGCCTCTTCGGCTTTCCGACGGCCCAGGACGGCACAAGAGGTCCCCAAGATCGGCGCAACATCGTCCCAGAGGCCTCCAAGATGGTCCCATGACGGCCCAAGAGGCCCCCAAGACGGCCCCAAGAGGGCCCCAAGACGGCCCAAGCGCCCCAAGAGGGGCCCAGAAAGGCCCCCAAGACGGCTCCCGACGGCGTCAGACGTGCCAGGAACCCACCAAACGGCCGAAGTTGGCTCGAAGCTGGCCCAAGAGGGGGGGGGGCGAGGGCCCACGCCGATCAGCAAAACAAGGAACGAGAAAACGACGATTTGTTTTTTGCCGCGTCTCGCTCGTGGCCGCTCGCGCGCCCCAGGGGCTCGGCAGGGAGCGTTCCCTCGCTCGGCCTCGGCCCCCGGCCTCCTCGGACTCGCTCCCAGTTCCTCGGAGCTCGGCTCGGCCTCGGCCTCGGGAGGGTGGGCATCTCGTCCGCGGGCCGACGCTGCCCGATCGCGAGGCGGGGATTCGTCCGTGTCCACTGCCTGGGGAACCGACGTCCTGGGGCCCTTGGGGGTGGCGAATGTGTGTATATATATATATACACACATACATACATACATACATACATACATACATACATACATACATACATACATACATACATACATACATACATACATACATACATACATACATACATACATGCATGCATGCATGCATGCATGCATAGCATGCATGCAAGGTACATACAAAATACATACATACACACAATGCACACATACAAACATACATACATAACATACAACATACATGCTTGCATGCATGAATGCATGCATGCATGCATGCATGCATGCATGCATGCATGCATGCATGCATGCATGCATACATACATACATACATACATACATACATACATACAAACACATACATACATACATACACATATACATATATATATATATATATATATACACATCCATCCATCCATCCATCCATCCATCCATCCATCCATCCATCCATACATACATACATACATACATACATACATACATACATACATACATACATACACATACACATACACATACACATACATATATATATATACAGAGAGAGATGGTGGCCCCGGGGGGGGGGCGAACCTATTCACATCCACCGCCTGCAGGGGCCCTCGCAGATCGACCCCCCCTCCAGGCGGTGAGGAGGAGGAATAGGAGGAGGAAGACGGAGGAGGAAGAAGGAGGAAGAAGAAGGAGCAGGAGGAGGAGGAGGAGGAGGAGGAGGAGGAGGAGGA
>CAUYUJ010021058.1:0-66279 GCA_963575745.1 Prorocentrum cordatum | reverse complement strand
CTCCTCCTCCTCCTCCTCCTCCTCCTCCTCCTCCTCCTCCTCACCCGATGGTGGAACTGACGGCCCCCGCGACGGCAGCCGAAGCGGGGGGCGGCGCGCGCCATTGTGGGCCGCGCGGGAGCCGCCCTCGATGCCAAGCATCGGCCACGCATCATCCTCTGCCCCAAACCCTTCCCCGCCGAGGCCAACCTTGGTAGCTGCGTGCAGCCGCCCTCTCTCGCTTGGCACCGACTCCTCGCCGTCCTTCTCTCCGTGTAATTTGTGTAGCTCAACAGTCTCGCTTCGTGCCAGAGAAAAGAAGGCATATCATCGCCTCGCGTGGACGGTACTGTCTTCCCCGCCAACCCCACTCTCCCCTCCAACTGTCGGCCTTTCCAGCCCCACCGATGTCCCCATCTTGTGGATGCCCTCTCTGGCCTGGCGGGTTGCGCGAGCTCCCTGCTCGGGCTCCAATCTCGCCTTCGACGCCCCTTTTGAGACATCGGGGTTGTTCCTTCCTTTCGCCACTGCACTGCACTGCGATGCCTGGGACCTGGGCCTGGCACTGGCGCGGCGTTTCTCCAATCCGCCCGTTCAGCTGGGCGCGCCCTCAGATCCTGGCGTCGGGACAAAGCATCCAAACTGCGTTATTGCTGGCCGTTTGGACAAAGGTTCGCCAAACCAAGGGGCCCCCTCGCTCCCGAGTGGGATGGTGGGGGGGCTGCCACCCCCTCGCGGGCCTCGCGAGCGGAGGTTGGAAGCGCTGCCACGGCGCGCGCTCAGCATTCATTGTTGAAGTACTGTGCGCGTAAATCGAGTGCACACTAGCGGGTGCCAATCAGAGGGTGCAAACCATGGATCTCTCTGCAGGTGTCTTATGACTATCCGATGAGGCCGCTGCTCATTATGGGGCACTCTCATGGGTTGCTGCTGCGAGGTCTTTCTCACGTGGTGTAATTGCTGGGGGGATCCTGTGGATGTGATCCCATGGGTGGGCCCCCATGCCTGACGGGCAACGTTCAGGGGGAACCAGCTCAGGGGGGGAAGCATCGAGCTGAAATCGGCGATACGTCGCCGACAGATCGGCGATAGGCTCCCGAGAGCGAAACGGAACGCTCCTGGGCGGGGTGTGCCATTGGGCCTCTCTGGGCCATCCATGGGCGATCGGGGGTGCCGACGCATTCACCCCTGAGTCCGTCCTCCTCACGTTGCCCCCTGATCTGTATAGGACCCTGTGGGTGGACCCCCAAATGGTTGCGTGATAAGCGACCCCTAAACCAAAACAAATGACGACACATGCTGGACATAACTCGACAACGCTCTGTCGCTGTATTAGAACCATTCGGAGGAAGAAACGCATAAACATAAACTTTTGGCGCTCCGCGCGGATTTCTTGGATCTGCGCTGGACCTGCTTCCCTGGTGCGCGGAGCGCGCCAGGGGCCTCAGCGCAGGTCCAAGACATCCGCGCGGACTGCCATCACTTTATGTTTACGGCGTTTCTTCTGCTTCTCCTTCGATGTATGGCTAATCGTAATCCGCGCCTGGGCGGCCGGGAAATGGCATGCCACACCTTGCCAAACACCTGGCGCCAAACTGTGGCCGCCGCGATCGCCGCGGCGACCTCCAACACCGACCCGACCCAGAGGCTTGGTCTGGGGCCAGGAAGGTCTGGCGTCTATCGTCGGGACCTGCGGTGCCCAACGCCAACACTGCAACACCCGGCGAGTTCATTGCAGACAGGCAGCCAGGCAGGCTGAGGCCGTGCACGCCAGAGGTGCGTTGGCAGAAGGGTGACGCGAAGATGAATGGGTGAAAACCGCGAGAGCTCTGATCATTGCGACAATGGGTGAAAACCTTGCGAGTGCTGTGCATGGAGTGTAGGCTAGCACGCAGGGGCCGATGCATGAGAACAGGCGCCTAATCTGCTGCAGGCGCGACATCTGCTCCAGTTTAAACAAGTTTAAGCCCAGTTTCGAGGACGGCGACCAACCACAGAGGACGGCGAGTTCATTACAACGCGATCAGGAGAACCGTTCGTGCAAGCTCGTGCACGCCCTGCGTGGGGTGCAATATGTGAGGATGTCTCGGGCGCGATCTAGATCTTGAAAACTGTTTGCTCTCCATCGGCGCAACTGCTGGAAACCCAGGCCCTGGAAATAAAGCATACATTGCGCCACAAGGCCGACCCCAGAAACCTTGGACAAAAAACCTTGCCAACTCTTGGGGGTGCATTGGTCGACCCCAAAGGTCTGGACCCCTTCCCCAGGACCGGTTTTTGCTCCTGAGCTGTTCTTTGGCGGTCCCCGAGGCCCGGCGAGGGCCCCCAGAGGCCGAACATAGCGGAAAAGCTCCCGTCGAGATCCTCTCACGACGCGAAGGGGTCTGGGCCCTTGCCCCCAGCCTTCGCCCCTGCTCGGCCAACACTTCCGCCGGCTTCGGCTGGCCTTCCACCGGCTTCCGCCGGCGAGCTCGCCGCTGTTTTGCATCCGCCGGCCTCCCGCCGAGGACGGGCTGCCAATTCCTGCGATCCCTCGAAGGCGAGGCTTTTTCTGGCACGTCTCATCATACCTCCTCCTCCTCCTCCTCATTCTCCTCCTCGTCACAGTCTTCTTCATCCCCCTGCTCCTCCTCCTCCTCCTCCTCCTCCTCCTCCTCTTCCTTTTTCTCCATCCTTCTCATTGTCTTCATTCCTCTTGTCCTACCTCCTCCCCTTCTCCTTCGTCTTCCCTCCATGCCCGCTCCTCCCTCGTCCTGCCGTCTTAGCTCCTCGCCTACCGCTCCATTCTCCTCCCTCCTCCCCCCCCTCCTCCTCCTCCTCTCCTCCTCCTCCTCCTCCTCCTCCTCCTCCTCCTCCTCCTCCTCCTCCTCCTCCTACCATTGGGTCTTTCTTTCGGGCCTTCCTGTGGGGTCTCTGGGAGATGGGTTTTGATGGGTTGTGGCGTTGTTGATTTTTGGTGGCCGTGTTTTACTTGTTGTTCACATTGAGAAATCTTTGATGGGCAACTTTTTACAATTTTCGCAGACGAAATTATTTGATCGATGTGTGAAGTTGCATGAGGCTACGGCTGGCACGCATGAGATTTTGTCATGCACGTTGCCCCGCGCATATTTATGCGTTTTCTTGGCGCGACTGCGTTTTATCCGCGCCGCTATGCGTTTTGAGAACGTTGGCGGCCGCGGGCGAAATCGCTCCTTGAGTTCGAATCAGCCAACGAAGCCATGCATTCCACGCGCCCTCACTGGCGCTGGGCTGGCATGCCACGCGTGAAGAGCAGCCCGCTGACGAACGGAAGGCCATGGGCGATGTGAAAGAAACCAAATGCCACTTACATCGGACGCCTTCCCATTTTGCGGGGCCCAGCGCCATGTCTTGACTGGGGTGCAAACCCTGGAATTAATGACAGTGGTTTTGCGTGGCGCTGGCAAGCGGGGTTTTGTCCTGGCGGATGGTGGCCCACTGCCTCGAGCGCAACGAACGTGGCATCTAAATTGGTGTTCGGGTTTGGACAACGTTCGCCGTCACGGCGATGGTAGGGCAATGGCCAAAACCTAGACGCGGCTTGGATATCGAACTCGGGCCGCGGCGGCGCACGCGGGGCCCATGTTCAAGGACAATTGGCGAACGGGCTCTAGGCTGCGTGGGTTGCCGATGAGACATGGCGCGGGCGCAGGCGCGGGGAAACATGGTTGGGCAACAGTTATCGTCAGCGCTCGATTTACGAGCACAACCAACAAACCACGCAAGGGCGCACCGCAACAAACCAAGTGCTTGCTGAATGCCGCTGCACCGTCGGTCACGGTCCAGCCCATGGCGAAATGCGCGCATTGTTGCCACGTCGCGCCCATGGCAACGCAGCCGTTGAGGGCGACGGCGTTCCCCCTCGAACCCAATGCCGCCCCTCTCGGGCAACGCCGCTCCCACGACGACTGCCTCGCGCGTGGACGCGCGCGCGAGACATTGTCTCGGCAGCGGCGCGGGGGCGGCGCTGGCTCTGCGCCGCACAGCGCCGACATTCGGCCACGCCCGCCTGGCCCGATGCGTTAGTGTTGGGAGGGCGCGGCGACTCGGGGTAGGCTGGTTTAGATGGCGTTGCGGCCCGCGCGATTGTTTGCGATTCGTGCTACATGCGGGGTGCGTGGCCGATTGCGCGCGACGGTTGCCAATCTGGATCTGGTGTTGCTGGCGGGCCATGGTCAGGCATCGCTGTCGCGACTGGCCGAATTGCGCGGCGCTGCTGCCCAGAGTTGGGCCAGGGCCAACATCATAGCTAGAGCAATTGGTCGGCAGTCGACTGGGGTGCAGGTTCACACTTGGTGAAAGGTGCCTGGTGAGACAGCGGTTGCGGCCAGGATCGCAACTTGAATGCGAGTCAGACCTACGACCGTTGCCAAGCTCACGGTCAGATTAGAACTCAGGGCTGGCATTGTTGCTTGTGACGTGGTTGACCTCGTTGCGATATGCAACGTTAAGTTTGAGCCAGTAGCAGTGGCGAAACACATGCGATGATGATGATGCTGGAGGCGGGGGGATGGGGATGATGAGACGGACGGCGGTGGGGGAAGCGGGGTGGTTACGAGAAGAACGCCGAGGCGGACGAAGTGGAGGATGGACAGGGATAGTGGAGAGTGGGGGAAGGGAGGGCGGAGGGGGAGGTGGATGATGAGGGCGATGCCGACTTCCTCTCCGATCGCGCGAGCGGCGGACCTCCTCTCACACGGTGCCGCTCGAAGAAAGGGCACCGCCAACGTTGCTCAAGCAGCGCTCCCTCCTTCTCCCCCCCCCTCCCTCCCTCCTCCCTCCCTTCCCCCCCTCCTCCTCCTCCCTCCTCCTCCCTCCTCCTACCCCCTCCTCCTCCTCCTCCCCCTTCCTCCTCTCCAGCCTTTATCCTCTCCCCTCCTCCGCCCCCTCCTCCCCCCTGCTGCTGCTCCTCCCCCTCATCATCCCCTCCCCCCGTCCTCGTCCTCCTCCTCGTCCTCCTCCTGGCTGGGGGCCCAGGGGTGGCGGGCCTCCTCGAGCCCGTCCACCTGCGAGCATCCACCTGCGAGCGTCGCATCGCCCGTTCAGTGCTGCTCGTTGTTGGCCTCCGCCTGCATTGCTTCGAACTTCATGGTGACCATCGGGTGCGCGTCCTTCTCGCTGAACAGCTTCGCGTCGTGCAGTTCATCCCTGAACGCGAAGAGCGTCTCCTTGATGTCGGCCGCCTTCTTGGCCCCCCTCATCGCTTGCAGCAGCCGCGCCTAGAACATGCTAGCGTTAGCGATGCCGATGACGGCATTCGCCTTCTTCTCGAACTCTGTGTACTGATCCTTGGCACCGTGATCAGCAGCGATCTCCTTCAGCGAGACCATGTGGTTGTGCAACTCCTTTTCGCGATTGCGCACCGTGACCGTGATCCCCTTCTGCTTGAAGAGCGTGCGCTTCGCGTGGTCGGACAACTGCTCCCAGGTCTCAAGCTCCGCGCCCTTCGACCAGTGCTCGCCGCCATTGTTGAACATCCCCCCCCTTGCAGTCGGCCAGCGCCGCCAAGATGTTCAAGCCTGCCTCGTGGGATGCATCCCAGTGTGCCGTCGAGAACTCCTTGATCACGGCGCGGGCCTTCTGGACAACGGACTTTGCCAAACCCGCGAACTCCAGCATGGCGGGGGCAGGCTTGTAGTCCTCGAGGTTCGAGCCGCGTGGGGCTGTCGGATTGCCTGGTTGAGCTGGGTTGTCATCGGCCGACGCCTCGATGACAGCATCGTTCACCTCTGCATTTGCACCAATCTCCAAAAAGGCAGCCAGTCCTGATTTTACCAACTGCCACCCCTTCGAGGCGGGGGAAGCATTGCCAGCATCTGCCACCCCCCCTCCCCCTGGCACTGGCGCCTGCCCATCCAAAGCTCGGGGGCCAAGAACCCCCGAGCACCAGGACGACGTCAAAACCAAACCACATATCTCGCATCCAGCCCCAAGAACCTGGCCCTCCCCAGCACCCACCCCAAAGACAGTGTGTGGCAATGCTTCGCACACCCATGCCGAAAGATGCTTCTCGAACGCATCCGCGGGAACCTCGGAGAACGGCTCGACCTTGACAAGCTCCCCGACCTGAACCATCAGGGTCAGCAGGATGCGCAAGCACTTGCACGTAGTCATCATATGCTTGGCCTCAGCGTTGGGATCGAGGATGCGGTTCAAGAGTGCGGTGGCAATCATCGCGATGGTCTTTATCTTCTCGGCATAGTCGGCTAAGTTCGATGTGAAATCGCACCTCTTGGCTGAGTCGGCACCCACAGCTGCGGCGTGCGACAAGCAGACCTGAGCGCAAGAACCCATCGCGGCCACGCAAGCTTGTGAACCGAACAATTCGCCCATAGTGGAGTTCAGCGCGCCAGTGATGGTCTTCACGGAGTTCGCGTCAGAAGGGTCGAACTGTGAGCACGCCTCGCGAAGCTTGGTAGCCTGGCCGTGGATGTGGAACTTAGACCCCATCGCCTCCACGTTGCTCTGCAGCTTGTTGAACTTCTGAATGGCGACCTCGTCCACGCCGCGGATCTTCGGCATCTCGGAGATGAGTTCGAGGAGCTTCAAGTTCAGGCTCTTCGAGAAGTCCATGGTCGGTGTGTGTCCTCCCTGTTCCAGCTGGGCGGTCTGGACGCCAATCCACCCGACCACCTGCTCGTGGAACGAGTCCAGCATGCCAGAAGCGGCGCCCTTGCGGAGGAATGCGCCCCATTCCAGCAGATTGCCGATGACATCCTGAATGCTAGCATCGCTAATGGGAGTGGGCCCCGATACGATATCCATGACGTGCTTGACCTTTTCCCCGTACTTCACGTCGGAGAAGTAGGCGCGATTGTACTCAGCCAGCACCTCCTGCCACTCAGCACCGAAGGTGGTCACGACGGTGCGCCGCGTCGCCCCGAACTCCTCTCGCAGGAGCTTGCGCACATCAGACCTGCACGTGCACTCCAGCAACGCCGTGGGTGATGAGTCGAGCAACACGCGAACGGCCTCGGTGAACACGAAGATCTCGTAGGCGAGGTTCTTGCACGGGCCAGCCTCCTCGCGGATCGTCTGGTCGCCGACGCGCACGAGGAGGGCACTGATCAAGGCACTCATGTACTCCGTGTCGACTACGTCCGCCCGAGTCAAAGGCAAGACCACGTTGCTGATGAAGAAATCCCTGCCCTCGTCGATGATGCGGTCAGCTGCGATGCCGACTTCTGCCATCGACGGCGCCAGCGGCGAGAAATCTCCAACCTCGGGGCCTCCCTCGCCGACGCCAGCATCAT
Organism: Prorocentrum cordatum; assembly: GCA_963575745.1. Taxonomy (NCBI): domain Eukaryota; class Dinophyceae; order Prorocentrales; family Prorocentraceae; genus Prorocentrum; species Prorocentrum cordatum. Next base: position 59,026 of record CAUYUJ010021058.1, on the reverse strand, counting down.
CGAAGTGGGGGGTGGAAGGAGGTCGGAGGTGAGAATGGAGGAGGTGCGTCGGGGGAGTGAGCAGTCTGGGGGCACGGCAGGATGGGGAACGACTTAAACGACACTAAGGGGGCAGATGTTGGCATCAGCTTGGGAGCCGCCCACCGTATAAGACTTCCACGGCAGTGCGATGTCAACCTTGATGCTCGGATCGTTGGCCTCCCTGGTCGCCACCGCGCACAAGTTGATCATCCACGACTCGGCGCCGTCGAGCTTCACGCGCCTGATCTTCTTGAGCAAGCGGACCCGCGTGTCCAGCGACATGACCTCCAGCGCGTTGCCACCGAGAGAGGTGCAGGTCTCGATGTCGGCGAGTGCCGTCCGCTGGAGGCTCTCGATGAGCTCGCTCTTCGGCTTGAAGCGCTTCAAGGCGTAAATGCGATCGCCGGTGCTGTGGTTGGCGCCCTTCGTCAAGAGGAGGCCCATGTTGATGCTGGCGACGATCTCCTGGTACCGATCCCTCTCCTTCGCATCGGCTGGCGGGGTCTTCCCCTTGGCGGACGGTGGCGTCTGGCACGCCGCGGCGCTTGCGCTTCCTCGACGGTCGCTGCGATTGCCCGCGACCGACGGCTCAGCAGTCACATCGAGCCTCGGAACGCTTGCACCATCTCCGTCGAGTCCGTCAGGAACATGTCCGCACGCCTCGGACTCGGGCTGCTGGGCAACGACAGCCCCGCCACTGCGAGTCGCCTGGCCGCCGCGTGGCCCTTGTGCAGCAAGCCCTGAGTCGCCGACGGTGCCGTCAACGATTGCGTCAGCGATCGCGAGCGGGCCCCCGCCTGCCACCTGGGAGAGCCCGTGAGGCCCATCGGGCCCGACCAGCCCGAGCGCCCTGGCTGCGCCGACGGCTCGAAGCTTGAGCTCGGACACCGTAGGGATGTCGACGTGCCCCCTCAATGAGACGGGCAGCCCCTCCCGCAGCAGCCTGTTGATCACGTCCTCGCAAGCGATGCCTGCGCCGTCCTTGCAGTAGTCCTCTGCGCTCAGCGCCTTCTCGACGCGGCTGCCCATCACCGTGCTGAACCTGCGCGCCTTGAGGTAGGGCGACTGCGGGTCCCTCGCCAAAATTCCTGTGACGGACTCGCCCTTCATCTCGTTCTGGAGCGTCGTCTCGCGCTCGCCAGCCTGAGACGGCAGCAAGGCGGAAGCCCCTGTCGGGGCGATGTCGGCCTGGTACTGCTTCTCCGTGATCAAGATGCAGTCTGGAAAGACCATGATGCCTGTCTGGTGGTCCGTCGATACGGCCTGCGGCAGGGAGGAGGCCTCGCGACTGCCGTCGATCGTCTCGCAGGCCGCCTCGAAGCTCTCGGCAAGCTCCTCGTCCTGCTCGCACGTGGCACACATCGAAGACCAGTTGAAGTCCATCCAGAACTTGCCCTTCACGTAGCCGCAGAAGTGGTAGGAGCACGCGTGGGCGAACTTCTGGATCTGCTCGTTGGGCATCTTCGCGTCGGGGAAGGGGTTGTCACTGCTCTCAGTGGCCCCGCAGCGCCCGCAAACTCCTCCGCCACTGGTGTCCGTAGTCTTCTTCCTGATCACCAGCGGCCCCACCAAGGTCGCCTCCCTCTCGCTCGCTGATGCCGTCTTGGCGCGCTTGCCACGCCCGCTTCCCCGACCGCGAGCGCCGCCGCGCGCTCCGCGGCCGCCGGCGTCCCCAGAGGGGCCGCCAGCGGCTGGGGCGGCCGCGCTGGCAGCACGCTTCCTGCCCATCCTGGCGGCGCGCTCGGAGCTCGGAGCGCTGATCGCTGGACAGTGTGACAGCACCAAGCCTACAGCAACTGGCTCAGGCGGGTCCACTCAAGATCGTCATCTAATGCCTGAGCCAGAAACTACGACGGAGACCCTCTTAGTAAAGCCCTCTTGGGGCCCTCCTGGGGTGCTTTTGGGGCCTTTTAAAGACCGCAAGGGGTTGTCGCAGGAAGGGGCCCTGCGTGACAACCCCAGGGAGCCCTCTTGAAGCCATCTCGGGGCCCTCTTGGGCCCTCTTGAGCCCTCTTGGGGACCTCTTGTCTCTTGGGCCCTCCTGGAGTCCTTTTGGGGTCTTCTTAAGACAGCAAGGGGTTGTCACAGGAATGCGCCCTGCGTAACAACCCCAGGGGGCCCTCTTGGCTCTTGGGGCCCTCTTGGGCGCTCTGGGGCCCTCTTGGGGCCCTTGCATGGCCCCTTTGGGTCCCTCCTGGGGTCATCTTGGGGTCTTCAAAGGCCGCCATCAGGGGTTGTCACAGGAAGGAGCCCTGCGTGACAACCCGAGGTGACCCTCTTGGAGCCCTCTTGGGCCCTCTATGGGCCCTCTATGGGCCCTCTTAGGGGCCCTCTTGGACCCCTCTTGGGGCCCTCCTGACGTCCTCTTGTGGTCTTCTAAAGATCGTAAGGTGTTGTCACAGGAAGGGGCCCTGCGTGACAACCCCAGGGAGCCCTCTTGACACCCTCTTGGGGCCCTCTCGGGGCCCTCTCGGGGCCCTCTTGGGGCCCTCTTAGGGCCCTCTTGGAGCCACCTCATGGGCCAACCAGGGGCCCCAGAGGGCCCCCAGAGGGCCCCAAGAGGGCTCCAACATGCGCCCCAGAGACCACTGGGAGGTCTCATCCAGATGCGCTGTTCGATGAGACCTACCAGCGGTTTCTTGGGTCCCGTTTGGGCCCCTCTTGGGGCCCTCTTAGGGCCCTCTTGGAACCATCTTATGGGCCCATCAGGGGGCCCAAGAGGGCCTCCCGCACTTCCCTGCTCACCTCGACGCGCCTGGGCGTCGTTCCTGGATGGGCTGGTGGGGACACGCGAAGCGTCAAGAATAATCCCACCAGCCCTCTGGGCGTCGGTGGTTTAGAGAGTTCCCTCTTCCACCCCTGATTCTTCCCCTGCGGGTAGGGGGTTACCCCTCCCCCTACCCCCCCTGGGCCTGGACGGGGGGGGGGGGGTCGCGAGGTGCCAGGGCGTCCTAGACGGCCTCGGCGAGGAAGCCACACTCATTGGTTTTACTGTGATTGTGTCCTCATGTTGGCCTCCTGAGGGGGGGACCCTAATCCAAGCTCCCCTCTCGCGTGATCGATCTCCTCCAAGATGGCCCCAAGAAGCGCCCAGGAGGCCCCGAGAGGTCCCAAGATGGCCCCAAGATGTCCCCACGGGACCCCCAAGAAGCCCCCAGGAGGCGCCCAAGAGACCCCCAGGAGGCCCCAAGAGATCACCCAGAAGCACCCACGATGCTCCAAGAGGCCTCGGCGAGAATGCCAAACCATTGAGTTTACGAAGGTGTTCGCCGTTAGCCACACGGTGGCCTCTTTGGGGGGGGGGCACTGATTAAGATGGCTCGATGAGCGCCTGGAGAGCCCAACATGACCTCCACGATGACTCAAGATACCCCAAGATGTCTCATAATGGCTTCCTCGGCGCGCTGCCCACTTCCCTGATCGAGGCGATTCCTCTGGGCATCGTTTCTGGATGGGCTGGTGGGGATTCGCGAAGCGTCAACAATTCTATTATTCACTGCGTGTAACACTTACTGGGCATGGAGCCCGAGAACAGCCATGCGCAGTGAACGCCCTCCTCATCCTCCTCCTTGTCCTCCTCCCCCTCGCCCTCCTCCTCCTCCCCCTCCTCGTCCTTCTCCTTCCCGCACCGCGGGCGGGCGTCGAGTCAGGGCCATCTTCGAGCCTTGACACCTCAGGCTGGCCAGTGGCCGATGCCTCGGACCTCTCGACCCCTCCTCCCAGCGGCACCTGCTGGGAAGGCCCTGCTGCGGGTATCTCTTTTTCTGCCCCAGGTGGGCTCGGAGAAAACGTACCCTCTGAGATTGACCGCAACACATTGGCCACGTATTCTCGCTAGCTACGGCTCGTGGCCTTGCAGATTCGGCACAGCCCACTACAACGCGCAATGAGTCGATCCAATCATTTTTAGAAACAGAACGTGCTATGTCAACTCAATTGCACTGTCAATTTAATCATTTCTCTGAGGGGTCTGCACTGGCACTGGCGCTAACATACGCCCACTGTCTCATGCTACGGCACACTCTGGCGCAGCACCACGCACGAAGGCATCCAACTATCCAACTACTCAGAGCTGTGGCGAACATCCCCCTCCACCGTGTACCGCACAGTGTACCTCGCCCTCTTGACGTAGACAGTGCGTTGGCCGTCGGACACGAACTCGCACGGGCGGAGGCGCTGGAAGACGCTCAGGACATGCGGAGGCATGCTGCTGAAGTCGTCGTACTGGTGCACGATGCTCTTCATGTACCTCTCCTCCGTGAAATCCGACCAACCGATCCGTGGCAGGGCAGGTAAACCAGACGCCGATGATGGCGCCGCGCGCATCGGGAGCTCCGCAAACGCCGCTTCGCTCGCTGAGCCCTCTGCCTCAGCTGCTTCCTGCGGCTCTGGAGCCCCCGAGCTGGCTGTCGGCCCCGTATCCGCATGCTCCTGCTTGTCATTCGGGTCATCATACGCTGCTCTCCACGATTCCTGCGGAGGTGCCGTCCGACGCTCTGAGAGCGAGCGGCGACGCTTGGGGCCGACACCTGAATTGCCCGTCATTGGGCTCCCCTCGGAGCAGCTGCCGTCGTCTGAATGAACGCTGTGGACCGACATCGCTGGAATGAGACCTCGCGCGCAGATGTCTGAAATCGAACTCACCTGGAACCGAACCGTGTGAGCACAACTGGCTACGGGAGGTGCAATGGGGGGGGAGGGTAAACGAACGGCCAGTTCCGCGCTAACGCGTGACCCAGGGACCCCCTCCAACAAACGCGGGACCCACGGACCCAGGGACCCCCTCCCCCGCGATGTCGTGCTGGCCGAGGTCCAGCGATGCCTTGGGGCCCTGAGGCCCTGCTGCCCTGCGATCTCGGGCCACGCAATACCAGTTCGCGTTGACGAGCGGTCGGGGATAGAGGGCAGATCACGTTCAAAACCATGCTATGCTTTCCCATGGGGCATTCGTGGTGCCTTCATCCTGTAGCGCCCCACTGGGCCTTTTTGTGGGCCCACCACAGGGTCCCTTATTGAGTCCACCATGGGGCCCCGCAGGGCCCGCAAGCGCACGCGCGCGCACAGGCGCGCACACGCGCACGCAAACACGCAAACGCGCGCCCGCACGCACACGCACACACACACACACGCACACACACACACACACGCACGCACACACACCAACCAACCAACCAACCAACCAAACGCAACCACACACACACACCACACACAACCACCCACACACACACAAACATACACACATGCACACTACCACAATCGAACACACACACACACACGCGCCCACCAACGCACACCACCACCACACTCACCCACACATACACACACATGCACACACACACCCACATGCACCCACAAACACACGCACACCACCACTACCACCACCATCATCCACACCACCACCACCCTCCCCCGCCCCCCCCCCCTCCCCCCCCCACCCCCCCAACACCACCACGCACGCATGCACATGCGCACCACCGCCCCAACCGCCCGCAAGCCGCCCACTGCCAAATGGGCGCCCACAGTTAGCGCGCACCCCAGAAGGCCGCATCGTCTGCCAGGTGCGGGAGCGCCCATTTGGCAGTGGACGATTTGCGGGCGTTTGGGCGGGTGGTGCGCATGTGCACGCGCGCGTGCCGGTGGCGGTGCGGGGAGGGGGGGGCGGGGGGGGGTTCATGATGGCGGAAGTGGTCGTGGTGGTGGTGTGTGTGTGTGCGTGTGCGTGTGCGCGTGCTTGCGTGTGTGTGGTTGTGCGCGTGTGTGTGTGTTGGTGGGTGTGTGATGATCGTGGTGGTGGTGGTGGTGGTTTGAATAATGGTGGTACGTGTGTGTGTGTGTGCGTGTGTGGTTGTGTGTGTGGGTGTGCATGTGTGTGTGTGCGTGTGTAAGTGTAAGAAGTGTGTGGGTGTGTGTGCGCGCGCGTGTGTGTGTGTGTGGGTGTGCGTTCGCGCGTGCGTCTGTGCGTGTGGTGTGTGTGTGTGTGCGTGTGTGTGCGTGTGTGTGTGCGTGTGCGTGCGTGCGCGTGCGCGTTGTGTGTGTATGTGTGTGTGAGTGTGTGTGTGTGTGTGTGTGTGTGTGTGTGTGTGTGTGTGTGTGTGTGTGTGTGTGTGTGCGTGTGTGTGCGTGTGTGTGTGTGTGTGTGTGTGTGTGTGTGTGTGTGGCGTGTGTGTGTGTGTGTGTGTGTGTGTGTGTGTGTGTGTTTGTGTGTGCGTGTGGGGTGGGTGGGTGGGGGGGTGGGGGGGTGAGCGGGGGGGTGGGTTGGTGGGTGGGTGGGCGGGTGGGTGGGTGGATGGGCGGTGGGTGGGTGGGTGGGTGGGTGGGCGGGTGGGTGGGTGAGTGGGCGGGTGCGCGTGCGTGGCGGTGGTGGTGGGAGGGGGATGGGAAAGGGGGTGAGGGGGAACGGGGGGGGGTTCGAGTCCGCGGGCGACGCCGAACCCCTCTGGCCACGCTGGCAGGCGCGCCAGGGGAACGGACGCGACGCGCGCTCCCGCGAAATGATTCCAGAGACGGGGGCAGCATGAGAAGGGCGCGATGGAAGAGGGGGCGGCTGGCGGTTGAGAAGGAGAACGGCGGCGGGGAGGTGGTGAGCGGGGTGGGGCGGGGGGGAGGGGGTGGGGCGAGATAAGGGAGGGGGAGGGGGGGGTGGAAGGGGGAGGTGGGGTTGGTGGAGGGCGGGGCGACGTTGGCGGTGGTGGTAGGGGAGAGGGTCGGGGTGAGGGGGTCGGGGGGAGGCGGCGATGCGGGTGTGAGGGGCGGGTGCTGATTCAATGGGAAAGGGGGTGGATCGACAATGCGGGGGCCACGGCGATGGGCGAGAGGGGGTGGGTGGGGGGGGGGGGTCGAAGGGGGAATGGGAGGGGAGGGGGGGGGAGGGCGGCGGCGGGGGAGGGGGAGGCGAGGGGGCGGAAAGGGATCGCATCCAAGAGCCGCAACAAGCCACGAGCCCAGCGCGGCGACGTCCGCGTGGCGATGTGGCTCAGCTGACGCGCACTGGATGCTGCGCTCGTCGATTCGGGGATGCCGACATCATTTCGCATTGCGGGTTGCATCGAGCCCGCCCGCTCGGCGCTGCTATTTGGCAATCTCTGTGTGGCGGCGCTCTGCGCTAGGGTAAGGGCTGCGACAGCTAGGATCAAGGATGGGAGGGGGGAGGGGGGGGGGGTCGGGCGGCGCGGGAGGGGGAGGGGGGGGGGGATTGCGAAAATCCGAGGTCGGGAAGGAAAGGGGGGGGGGGTAGATAGCGAAAATCGGATGGCGCAGGGCATCAATTCACGCGGGGGCATCGCAAAAAAAGGTACCATATTGATGGACACTAGACTGCCCGACTAGGTACGTGATGACATTTGGATGGGGTTTTGATGGGGTTGTGATGGGGTTTTGATGGGGTTTTGATGGCCTTTTGATGGCTGTTAGCGGTGGGTGAAAAAAACGTGATGACATTTTGATGGCATTTTGATGACCTTTTGATGACCTTTTGATCGCTTTTGGTGACGCTCTGATGGCCAGACGGCGGTGAGCAGTTGTTTGCCGCGAACTTAATATAAAATCAGCTGCGCCCGCGCAACAAAATGAACTCTCCGTCGGCCCATCCCTAGGCAATCGCCTCCCTTGTACCAGGCAGGCGGCTGCCTCCGATGCACTTTTGATGACCTTTTGATGACGTTTTGATGGCCCTTGGTGGTGGGCGAAAAAACGTGATGGCATTGTGATGGCTTTTTGATGACCTTTTGATGACCTTTTGATGGCCTTCCGATGGGTTCTTGATCGGGTTGCGATGCCGCTGGTGGACCCACGACAATTCCGCGGTCGCGTGGCGATGGGGCGGCAGGCGGCGTTGGGCTGCGGCGCGCTTTGAACCATCGACGGGGAGCGCGCCGCCGAGTGCGCATCTCGGCATACGCTGACCCAGCGCTTCGTCTGACCAGGAGAACAGCGGCCACCGCCAACGCCGATGCCCCCGATGACCCGTCCCCAACCCCCGTCAGCAACGCAAGCTCTGCCCCCCCCCCCACCCCGTCGCTAACGCAGCCAACATCACCAACACCACCCATCGCCAACACCACACCACCAATACGACTCACCGAAATGAGCTCACACACACACAAACACCACGCACACGCGTGCGCGCACACACACACACACGCGCACGCACGCACACACACACACACGCACACACACACACACACGCACACACACACGCACGCACACTTGCACATACACACACGCACACACACACACACGCGCACACAACCACCACCCCCATCGCCACCACTTCCACCACAACCATCGCACACACACCCACACAGACGCACACACACACACACGCACGCACACCACCACCACACACACACAAGCGCGCACACGCAAACACACACACACATGCACACCACCGCTACCAACACCACTGCCACCATCAACACCACAACCCCGCCACCCCGCCCCCCCCCCCCGCCACCACCACGCAAACCCACATACACACCACCCACCCGAGCACCCGCAAATTGGGCAATCCCTTTTTATGTTCCGATACCCCAACCGCCAGCCGCGACGACCCCAGCCCCAACAGTTGCCCGCGCGGCCGAAACGCCTCACGGCGTGCCCACGTACGTCCCAATATTGGCTTGTTCGGCCAATGTGCGTTGCAACGCCGCGGCCTTTTCGGCCTCCTTGGGAAGCTCCCGTCCACGACCTGCTGTCCTCCCAAGCTTCTCCTCAGTCCTCTCAAGCTTCTCCTCGGGTTCATGCACTTACCAACTCAGTTCCGCGACTTCTCCGCACAGCCGCTTCTTCGCACCGAGGCCCTCGTCGGGCCAGTCGGGCCACTGGGCGGAGGAGGAGGATGAGGCGTCGGCGCAATGATCCATTGCGGCGCAGCGGGCGCGGCTGGGGGCTGGGGGCGGCCCGCCTTGAGTCAAAATGGCTGCGGAGACGCCTCTTGGGCAATCTTGAAGCCCGTGCGCGCGTGCGCGCGTGGCGCGTGGCGCGCGCGCGTGTGCGCGTGCGTGTGCGTGTGCGCGTGCGTGTGTGTGTGTGTGTGTGTGCGTGTGTGAGTGGAGGGGAGGGGGGGGAGATGCGTGTGTGTGTGTGTGTGTGTGTGTGTGTGTGTGTGTGTGTGTGTGTGTGTGTGTGTGTGTGTGTGCGTGCGTGCGTGCGTGCGTGCGTGGGTGTGGGTGTGGGTGTGGGTGTGGGTGTGGGTGTGGGTGTGGGTGTGGGTGTGGGTGTGGGTGTGGGTGTGTGGGTGTGTATGTGTGTGTGTGTGCGCGGGCGTGCGTGCGTGCTCGCGTGTGTGTGTGTGTGTGTGTGTGTGTATGTGTGTGTGTGTGTGTGCGTGCGTGCGCGCGTGCGCGCGCGGCGGTGGCGGCGGTTGTGGGGGCGGGGTGATTGGAGGGGTGGGGTGTGGGGGCGCGGGCGACGCCGAACCAGTTTGGGCCGCGCTTGCAGGCGCGCGAGGGGAACGGACGCGATTCCACGAGGCGCTGCCTCAACGTCCTCTGGACAGGCGCGCGATTGACATCGCTACCACGATGGGGGGACACGTTGCGCACCTGTGCTGTGCCTTCGCGCGGGCGCTGCGCAAAAGGAAACGCGCGCTGTCACATCGGCCCTCCCCCTCCACCTCCGCCGCCCTCCCTTCGCCCCCCCGCCCTCCCTCGCCACCGCCACCGCCGCGCACGCGCGCACACGCGCAAACGCACGCACACACTCGCACACGCACACACACACACACACGCGCACACACACGCACACACACACACACACACACGCACACGCACATACAAACACACACCGCGCACACCACCACGACCCCGAGGCGCACTGCTGGCAATGATAAAATATGAAGGGCCACGCCGCGCTGGCCGCGCGACCGATGCCAACGTTCAACGCGGCGCCACAATGATGCGCGCGCGCCGCGCACACCGCGTGCGCACCGCACGCAAGATGCACTTTGCAATGCGGTTAGCCTGCTGCATGGGCAGGAAAGCTGGACCAGGGCAGCACAAAGGCCAATGCACATACTATCATATATGATCGTTGCGCGAGTTCGTGGCGCACGCCTGAAGGCGCGACTGCGCGTGGCAACACGGTGGGAAACGCAGACGCGCTCAAATACATTGTTTTGTTGTTGAGGCATGGCTGTCGGCACGACGGGCGCGTTTGCGCCATCATCACAGGGCGCGCTTGAAGTTTGGTTGGCGGTATTTTCGATGCACAGTTCAGCTCAGTTGTTCTGGAGCCGCAGCGACAAGCTGGAATGGATGTTCGCATTGAGGCGAAAACCCGTTCCAACCACCATTCTGTGCTTGGGGGTATGTTGGAGGCGTCGTGTCATGTGGGTGTTCTTTCAGCGCCCCCCAGGGCCGCGCTCGAAGTTCTGGTAGCGCCATCGTCGGCGAACACTTCAGCTCAGCTGCTCCGAAGCCGCAACGACTAGCTGAAACTGGTTTCTGCACTAAGGCGAACATCAGTTCCAGCCCCCATTCGGTGCTTGGGGCCATTATAGTATTGACGCTTCGCGTATCCCCACCAGCTCATCGAGGAACGACGCCCAGGCGCGTCGAGGTGATCAGGGAAGTATGGGAGGCCCTCTTGGGCCCTTGATGGGCCAATAACATGGGTGATGCTGACGATGACGATGCTGCTAACTATGGTGGCGAGTGGGGGATGAAAAGGAGAATTGGCGCACGAGGGGGGGGGGGACCGTGGAGGTGGATGGGGGGAGGTGGAGGGGTGAATATTCTCGCCCAGCCTCGACCCCATTCAAGCAGAACCTCATGGGCGGAGCGGAAGGGCCAGAAGGGACGAGCATCGCACTAAATCCCACCAGCCCTCTGGGCGTGGGTGGTCTAGATGTCTAGAGGGTTGCCCCTTCCAGCTTCTTAATCAAACCCCTCCCCCATACCTTCTTACCTGGGGCCCTGAGCCAAAACTACGGCGCTTGAGCCAACGCTATGACGAAGAGGCCCTCTTAGGGCCTTCTTGGGCCCCTCCTGGGGTCCTTTTGGGGTCTTCTGAAGACCGCGAAGGGTTGTCACAGGGATGGGCCCTGCATGACAACCCCAGGCGGGGCCCTCTTGGAGCCCTCTTGGGTCCTCTTGGGGCCCTCTTGGTGCCATCTTGGGGCCCTCTTAGGGCCCCCTTGGTGCCCTCCTGGTGTCCTTCTGGGGTCTCCTAAAGACAGCGAGGGGTTGTCACAGGAAGGGGCCCTGCGTGGCAACCTCAGTGGGGCCCTCTTGGATCCCTCTTGGGCGTCTTGAGGCCCTATTCTGGCCCTCTTGGGCCCCTCCTGGTGTCCTGTTGGTGTCTTCTAAATGCCACAAGAGGCTGTCACAAGACGGTGCCCTGCGTGACAACCCTATGGTGCACCCGTGGGGCCATAGTGGGGCCCTCTTGGGGCCCTCTTGTGCCCCTCTTGGGGCCCTCTTAGGGCCCTCTTGGAGCCATCTTATGGGCCAACCAGGGGCCCAAGCGGGCCTCAAGAGGGCCCCAAGAGGGCCCCAAGAGGGCCCCAATACTCGCCCCAAAGACCACTGGGAGGTCTCATCCAAACGCGCCGTTCGATGAGACTTACTGGCGGTGTCTTGCGTCCCTCTTGGGCCCCTCTTGGGGCCCTCCTGGGGCCTCTACCATCGGCGGCAATATGAGCTACTCAAGCCATTGGACTGACCGAGGCGAGCCAGGCAGGCGGAGACGGACGTGTTCCGTGCGCCCCCCCCCCCATCCCCGCGCGATATCCTTTCGACGTCGCGCGGCGCTTCGGCCAGCCAACCAATGATGGCTAGACTGCAAGTCGCTATAAGCTAAGCTACGCTGCAAGCTAACACAGCGGCGCATCTGTGCATGCCACGCCTAGCTAAGCAATGCCGCAACCCAGCCCCACCAACGCTACGGCCAGCAAAGCTGACCAGGCGGACATGCGCCCGAACTCAGGGCGTGAACACAGCGAAGCTGTATGATATCACCCTATCTGATGGCACTGCGCCTCAGCAACGCCATGACGCGCTCCCCGCAGGGAGTTGGCAGATCTGCTGAACAGCAACAGACAGCAAGGGGAGACCAGCGGCAGAGGCAGCGATACACCAGAGGAGGTGGCTAGGGTCGGACAGGCGCCAGGCAAAAAAAAAAAAAAAAAAAAAAAAAAAAAAAAAAAAAAAAAAAAAAAAAAAAAAGGAGCCTGTTTTTTCGAGAACTCCGACATGCGCCAGACCAACAACAACCAACTACAACGCCTGCGTTCCGAGAACTCCAGGGCCTGGATACGTGTGTGTCGCCGACCCCCTGCACGGCCCTTGGTACCCAGCTGGCTACAACATCCCACTAGCCTTCTGGGCGTTGGTGGTTTAGAGAGTGTCCTCTTCCACCCCATCCTTCGTCTCCTTCGGGTAGGGGGGTACCCCTCCCCCTACCCCCTCCCCTGGGCTTGGACGGGAAGGGTCGCGAGGTGTCAGGGCGTCCAAAATTGTCTCGGCGATGGAGCCAACATCATTAGGTCCACCATGGTTTTGGTACCATTTGGGCGTCCTGAGGGGGGGGGGGCTAATTAAAGCCCCCATCTTGGTTGATCGATCTCGCCCAAGATGGCCCCAAGAAGCGCCCAGTAGGCCCCGAGGGGTCCCAAGATGGCCCCAAGATGGCCCCAACAGGCCCCCAAGAGGCCCCCAGGAGGCGCCCACGAGGCCCCAATAGACCCCCCAGCGGCACCCAAGATGCTCCAAGAGGCCTCGACGAGAATGCCAAACCCTTGACTTCACGAAGGTGTTAGCCACATGTTGGCCTCTTGCGGGGTGTGCACTGATTAAGATGACCCTAAGAGCGCCTGGGGGGGCCCAAACTGACCGCCACGATGGCCCAATCTGGCCCAAGACCCAAGATGTCTCATACTGGCTTCCTCTGCGTGCTGACCACTTCCCTGATCGAGGCAATTCCTCTGGGCATCGTTTCTGGATGGGCTGGTGGGGATTCGCGAAGCGTCAACAATTTATCATGTGCTGCTTATGTGGATGTTGCCTCGTAGGGCCTGCCTGCTTTCTGACCGTGACTTGGCATTATATCGTTGCAAACTGGCCTCGTTGAATCATGCTTGTTTTTTTTGTTTTCCTCCAGTGCACTCACCTCGGGACGTCGTAAGGCTCGTCGTCCTCACCATCCCTCTGGGACGCTCTGAGGCCAAGAGCGCGCGTACAGTCATGTCTCCACCAGCGGCGAGCGCGAGCAACTGCCGCCTCGCCTCGCGCCTCGCCGCCAAGGTGGGGTGAAACATACGCACGTGCTCGTGCTGGCTGACACAGGAGTCCTCCAGCAGCCAAGCAAACAATAAGCCGAGCGGCCTGCCCTGGCCAGCGCGGTGAGGCACCGCACTAGGCCTGCTGGTGCGAGAGAGCACGCAATTCCCATGCTCGAGGTGCGCTCCCCGTCTGCACTCGGCCGTGAAGCGGCACGTTCGGATGTAAAAGCGAATGCTGTCGTGCTCGGTGTGGAAAATTGCCAAGGCAAGCGCTCGACCCTCGGGGGGGCCCCCGCCTCCTCCAGGAAGCGGCCCAGCCCCCCCCTCAGCTGCCGAGCTCGCAGCTGCCGCCTGGAAGATGCAATCATCCTCTGGAGGCGGCAGCGCTGGCTCAGGGGACTCAGCGCGCGGCTGTGGCTCAGCTGCGACGTCGCCGTCGCCGCCCCCCAAGTGTGGAATGGCGGCGGCGGCGTCGGGGCCGCCCTCGCAGTCGGACGGCCCAAAGAGGTCCCACTCCTCGTCGGACCCCATCGGCGTCGCAGGCACCATCGGCGCAAGCCCGTCAGACTCGGACTCCACGACGTCACCCTCGACGGCGCCATCCTCGAGCAGCTCGGGGTCGCGGCCGTCCTCGTCGTCCTCGTCGCGAATGGGCGCACAGCCAGACTTGGATGGGCCCGTCGGCGGCCCCCCGCCCCTCTTCCTCTTTCGAGGCTTCGGCGGCGGGGGCTTTACAGACCACAGGTCGCACTCCACGATCGGTCGATCCCGTACTCGTTGCAACGCGGGCTTGAACTGCGCGACCTGTCGGCCATCTGCGAAGAGCTCGTATCACTTCACCTGGAACGGCCGCTTGTCCCAGGAGTCCTCGAAGCACGCCGTCGTCAGCTCCGACAAGGTGTACCTGCCCAAGGTGGCGTCGGGGCCGTCGAGCTCCTTGGTAGGCGACAGGCCCAAGCAGCCTTCGCGATCTTGGGATGGTTCACGATCCATGGAAATGAATGTCGGCCTCCAAGGGGTAGCGTAGTGCAGCGCGATGTGGAAGAACAGCGTGACCTCATCGCCCGCAGGAACCACTTCCAAGCCAGACCCCGCCACGACATCATGCGAACACATTGCAGGGGCCTTCCTGAACGAGAAGCTGATCACGTATTTGTTCGCCGCCATGGTTGCCTTGAAGAGCTTCTCCCCGACGGCGTGCTCCACCACGCGCCACACGACGGCCAACTTGTGCTTGAAGGTCTTGGAGATCTGGGCAGGCCCCTGGCAGATGCACCTCTCGGCTTCCCAGCAAAGGCGCCGAAGCCGACGGGGTGCGTCCAAAGGCTTGCAGTCGACCTCGCGCGCGTGCGCATGCTTGGCAATCCACTTGGCAGACTCCATCTCCACGCTGCTGGCGTCGAGAGCCCTCAGGACCTCGGACATCACAGACTCGCGCCTCCGCATGAACACGGCCGTCGGCAACATGGAGCGCTGGATGGCTAAATCAGCGGGCCGCTCGTCGGCAGCAGAAGCATCGTTCCCAATGAAATACCAGTCCCTGGCATGCCGATCAGCCTCTGCGTTGGATCGTGTCCTCAGGTCCGCCTCCGCCGCCTGGTCAGAACGCCTGGTGGCAGCCGCGGCCCTCTTGTGCGCCATGAGCTTGACGGTCGCAGCCTTGAAGATGGGGCTCTCGAAGACCGACGACGCCGCGTCCTGCTCGCCGTCGGCCAGGGCGACTCCGTTGGGGGCATCGCCGTCGACCGCGCGCACGGTCGGCATTCCCCTTGCCGCGCGCGCGGGCGAGCTCCGTCGCGGCGGCTTCCCGAATGCAGGTCGCCCATTCCGATATTCTTGCAGTGCGGCAGCTGCCAAATCTTCGTATGGTTGCCGCTCCTCGGCGGATAACCCAGCGTACCTGGCAGATAACTCGGCCCCCAGAGCGGCGTCGACGAACACGCCGTTCGCCTCGATATGCACGAACGCCCGCCACACCCACGGCCCCATCGGCGTCGGCCTGCTCGTCCGCTGGGCTCGCCGCACCTCCACTCTCTTCTCCTCGGCGGTGGCCTTGGGCAGCCCGCGGAATATAGCCGTCTGCCACTTCAAGTATTGCCTGAAAAGGGCGAGGCCGCTCATCGATGGCAGGTCGATGCCCCAAGAAAGCTTGCTGTTCTCGCTCTGCTGCAGGTTCTCGCTGTGAGTGCGCTCGGCGAAGGCAGTGCTGGTTGTCATTAGCGGGAGAATCCCCGCAAGCTCGGCCTTCGCCATCCTGCCGCCGATCCCACCGCGGGAACTGTAGTACTCCTTCCAGGACGCCGTGTAGGTATCAAGGACGCACTCGCTGGTGTTGGCCAGGTACTCTTCTGTGGCGCCGTCGTCCCTCAGCACGTTGAACGTCTTGTACGGGGTCTTCCTGTGCCTGACCTCCACGAGCTCGTAAGCGGCCGCTGCCAGCCTCGAGCATGCACGGTGCGCGTCGAGCTGGAAAATCTCCGTCACCATGGTCGCCAGGGGCCAACTGCCGTCGTCGAAGATGAGAGCCGTCATCTGCTTCGTGAACTTCGCAACCTGCTTGGCATCACTGGCGGCCCAAATCGGGTAATCCCTGGAGCCGCTATCGATCAACTTCTTCTGTTGACGCACCTCCCATTCTGCTCCAGAACGCGACAACTCATCCAATATTAAGTGGTGGCACGGCCCGTGGGTCCTGAGTGTGGGGGCTCAAGTCTACGCCGAACTCGCCGCCGACCGATGGCGAAAGGGCGCGGCTTCGCCCCCTGGGCCCACGGCCGCCTGACACGGCGCATCGAGGCGCCCCCGCCCTGTCAAGCAGCCGCGGGCCAGGTCGAACATCGCCATGGCGAAGCCGAGTCCCCGCCCCGTCGGTTGGTAGAGGCAGGTCGGCGTAGAATTGAAACCTCGGACCTCGAAAACAAGTAAATGTCATCGCGGAAGCAACCGCTCTGCAGCCAAGACAACGTTTGCGTCTGTCGGGACTTGTTCTCCTCTCGCCACACGCTCGGGTCCTTCGGCTCGTCCACGTCGGCTCCAGAATCAACAGCCCGATCGACTGCTGGCTCCTCTGGATCCGCTGTGCCACTGGCAGCTCCAGCGAAATATGTAGAATACGCACTCGGGAAAATGTTGTGCACAAACGTTGCCAGCCCAAGCCCGCAAACTGAATAATGAGACCCCGTCCAATTGCTCCTGTCCATCACGTCGGCCAGGCGCCTCGTGAGCGCCCGCACGCCGACGGTCATCATGATGTGCAATGTCTGAGCCCGACTTCGGCAGCATCCGTTCTCATAGTGCTCGATCCTGTCAGCCCTGCGCCAGTCGCCGTTGAAGAGATTGCGCACTACCTCTCGCATGCGCACGTCCTCTGCGCGCTCGATCGGCATGAAGGTGTCGATGACGTCGGAGCGGTGCCGAGAAGCCTCCAAGTCACTGCAGGCGCCGTGGATTATGACCAGCCTTTCTCTGCTGAGTTCTCGCATGGCGTGTCGAAGGCCCATCGTGTTCCCGCGCAGGCTCAGCTGGGGGCGGATGATGCGAGTGCTGACCTGGCCTTGCGCAGCCGAGCCCAATGTCGCCACCTTCGCTTTCTTGTGGGCATCGCAGACTAGGTGTAATGAATCTCTGGCCGGGTGTCGGCTCCGAACTCCGTTCTCGTACCTGATGTTTGCTCCAGCTTCGTCGCTAATGATCAAATCCACTGATCGGTGAAATGTATCGTCTAAATTCTTATCTAATGCTGTGTCCCCAATGTGGTTCATGAACGCGGTGATGTATTCAGCGCCTGTGCCGTCACCGCTCTGCAGCAGCGTGGGCTCATGAACTGCGAAAGTCATGGTGCGGACTGAGTGGTCGGCCAGGTGCTGCTGCAAGCAGTACGCGCGCATGGATGATGCAACGTGCACTTCGTACTTGCTCTTGCTGGCCTCCACGATCGCCGCTGGCCCTGTACTCGGTGTCGGAGAGACGACCCTGATGTGGTGCTTGGTGCCGTCGTACATCCGCATGCGGAACTGGACAATGGGTATCGTACGTATTGGATCTGCATCGCCGACTGAATGTGCAGGCGTGCGGACCGAGTGCAACATGAACTCTGAGAAGGTGTTTGCAGTCGTCTTCAACACCTCGTAGAAACAATTGCTAAGAGCACCAAGCACCTCTGATAATTTCGATTGGTGCACACCGCTTTCATGACTGAGCCTCGTGAAACTGCACATCGTCGAAGTGGCGCGGGAGCCGTCACTGGCGCAAATCAACATGTCCAATAGCAGCGGTACACCAGGCACAATATCTTGATCCCTGAGAGGCTTCAACTGCTGAACTATTGCTCGAGCCTCTCTGGATATGAGTCGGGCGCCCCGCTTGTTGACTGCACGGGGCGTGTAGCACTTCATGGGCAAGGCTCTGAACAACTCTACGCGGTCGGCTGCATGGGCTGGCGCAGCTACAAGAGACACGCTGGGCAACGGCAGCGGCCCTCCGAAATCTTCGTCGTCGGAAATGATGGGCATGTGCGGCCCTCCGAAATCTTCATCGTCGTCGGAAATGATGGGCGCCAGCGGCCCTCCGAAATCTTCATCGTCGGAAATATGGGCGCCAGCTGCCGCTGCCATGGCAGCAATGGCGATCCTCAAGAGGATCATCTCATATGAAGCGTTCGCACTCCTCTGCGAATCATATGGAATATGAAACTGATTGGCCAAAACGGCTTCGGCGGAGGGAGGAGGACAAGACAACATTCATGAGAGCGACCAGGGAATGGACAGCACAGAGGGGAGGAGGGAGGAATGAAATGTGGAGGATGACGATGCCCTGGCAATCAACTCGGGCCCAAGGGACAGCAGGGCGATGACAAGGCGACGGGGGGAGGGGCGAGGGGGAGGAGCGAGTGCGGAGGGGCAAGAGCGAGGAAGACAGAAGGAGAGAGAGAGAGAGAGACCGCGATGAGGAGGAGTAAGTGATGGGAGGAGGAGGTGAAGAGGGAAGGGCACGTACGTGCTGCAATGGTGTTTGGCATGGCCCCGCCACGCCAAGAAGGCCCCAAGACGGCCCAAGAGGGTCCCAAGACGGCCACTGAGAGCCCCAAGGCGGCCCAAGAGGGACCCCAGAGCGCCCCGCGAAGCCCCCAAGACATCCCCGAGAGGGCCACAGGGGGCCCCCAAGACTGCCCCAAGGGAACCCCGCGATAGCCCGAGCCCTCCAAAACGGCGGTTGTCCCGAAGGTTGCCCCAATGACCCCATCTCCCCCATCACCCCCTGCATCCTTATTCTGCTCCGTCATCCTCCTCCTCCCATATTAATCCTCCTTTTCTCCTCGTCGTCGCCGTCGTCGCCCACCGTCGTCGGTGTCGTCGGATGTCGTTGCCGTCGTCGATCGTCGTTCGTCGCCGTAGTCGTCGTCCATCGTCGTCGTCACCGTCGCCGCCTTGGAGAACGGAGGGGGAGGGTTAAAAGGAGAGGCGGTGCGTGAGTGCGAGGGAGAGGGACGGCGATGGCCCACCAAGAATGCATCAGCACAACCGTCGGGGCAACCATCGGGACAACCGTCGGGGCAACCATCGGGAAGATCATCGGGACACTTATCAGGGCAACTACTTGGACAACCATCGGGACATCCATGTATCTCGGTTCTGTTTTGTTTTGTTGCCGAGACCGTGCGCCCGTCCAAAGTTGTTTGTGTTCGGTTGTTGTTGGTTGACCTTGCTGTAGTGTTGCCTTCGATGGTGTAGCAGTAACTGGTACTCCGCGTGGAATCGCCCTCAAAAGCTTTCACCCATTCAGTAGTCCGATCGTGCTATAATGGTTGCCCGATGGTTGTCGTTAAGGTTTCCCCAATGGTTGTCCCGATGGTTGTCCCGATGGTTGCCCAGATGGTTGGCGCGACGGCTGCCCCGATGGTTGCCCCGATGATTGCCCCGACGGTTGTCCCGATGGTTGTCCAGATTGATGTGCCCGATAATTGGCCCGATGGTTGTCTTATCGTTCATACGGTCTGCTTTCAAGCAATGATCATTAAAAAAACGCACTTTTTCCGCGAACAGAACCCCATCAACGAATTTTCGGGGGGGCGCTGCGCCCACCAAAACACCACCGCCGATCTTTCCCCGCGGAGGGCGCGCCATCGCGCCCTGATGAACGGTTCCACGGCTGAAACCCATCAAAACCCATCTCCCAGAGACCCCACAGGAAGGCCCGAAGGAAAGACCCAATCCTACCACCATAGGCCATACTGCGCGCCATTTCGGTCAAGAACTTTTGCTCAGCGTGTCGAGAAGGCGGCCTGGGTGACACGCTATGCCCTGCTAGCTGGTAGAGTGTCGCTCCGCGAGGCGGGAGGCTGGGAAAGGCTCGGGACGTTGACGCTCGGCGATGGGGAAGTGGCTAGCGCGTCGCTTCGTGGTGGGCCAGAACCGGCGAAGCGACACGCTGAGCCGAAGTTCCCGACCGCATGTTGCTCGAGATCGCTGGGCAACGTTCTGATCCTAGATGTATTACCCGTAACACAAGCAGAAACTTTTGCAGGCCCGCGCGAATGTCTTGGATCGGCGCTGGACCACCCTCCCTGGCGTGCGGAGCGCGCCAGGGGCGGCGCCGGAGGCGTTGCCAGGGGTCTCCAGCGCCGATCGGAGACATCCGCGCGGACCTCTGGAAGTCTGTGTTCATGCCATGATATGCTCTGATGGTTGCTCTAGATCGCCGGGCCACGTTCTGATCCGCCTTGCCCCCCTTCTGGATGCTCTTGACAGATCTGCCGCGCCCGGGCGCCGATACGTCGGCCATGGGCCCCCGATAGCGGATCCGCAGGGTCCTGGGCGGGGCGGGCTATCAAGCTTAAGTCGGGCCTGTCCCCCTACAGGGGGATTTTCGGCGAAAAATAAAAAATCCCCCAAAAATAATCCAGAAATAGTCCGGGACTATTTTTGGAGTATTTTTTCACCTTTTTGGCATATTTTTTGGGGTACTTTTTATTTTTCGTCGAAAATCCCCCTGTAGGGGGACACGCCCGACTTCATATCAAGCCCCAATCGATGCATCCCCCCTGAGCCTGTCCCACCAAAGATCCTCGTCGTCCAGTGTTCGGGTCATAGCTCGGCTCTCCGGCGCCCGTTCGGGACGATCGGGGCAGGCCGGGAACGCCCTCGGCGAGGCGCAGCTGCCGGAGCGCACCCCGAGGCCGGGCCCCGAGGCTGGAAAACCGCCGATGCATGCCCCCCCTGGGCCTGTCCCCGCCCTGACTAGAGGCCTCCCAGATGGGGTCCGAGTGGATGGGGTCGGAAGATCGCGCGGCATCGCCGACGTATCTATCGCCGATGCATCGGCGATGCATCTGAGCCGTCGGTGGTGCATCGGCGACGCCGGCGTGGAGAACATCGGGCTCAACATCGAGCAGCATCGCCGATGCATCTGCGATGAGGCGCGATTCTCCGACCCCGTCTACTCGGACCCCATCTGGGAGGCGTAGACTAACGCTGCCCTTCGGGCTGCACGTAAGAAAATGTAAGAATGACCCTAGGCAAGATTGACCTTTGGTGCGCGGCTTTGGGGGGCCGGGAGGGACGCCACATCCAAGCAAGTCAAGCGCGCCAGCCTGTGCTGGGGGGCCCCCTGTGAACCCGCACAAAGGTCAGTCCGGCAAGAAGGGTCACTCTTGCGGGTAGGCGCATCGCCGATGCTGCGCGATTCTGAAACCCCATCTACTCTGACCCCATCTGGGCGGCTCAGATCGGGCGTTGCTTAATAAAGGGACTGTGAATTTGGGGGAGACGTGTGCACCTTTCGAGCCTCTTTTGGGTCCCAGTGGGCCCCCTCAGAGCACAAAAGATGCAACTTTCTCCCCCCTCATTTACGGCAACGCGCCCGTGGGGGAAGTGAGAAGGAACGGACCTTCCCAGAAGGCGGCGGAGCTTCTCAGAAGCCCCGCCGGCATTCTGAGACGTCCTCTGTCCCATCGGGGAAGACCGAGAAACCTTTTCAGAAGGCCGGAGGCCTTCCGAGCCTTCTGGGAAGGCCCGCCCCTTCTGCCTTCCCCCCAGGCTCACCGCCGACATTTTATCGCCCTTCCATCAGGCGGATTTTGGGCGAAAAAATAAAAATAGTTAAAACAAATGCCCCCCAAATAGTGAAATAGTTTAAGAATCGTCCCCAGACTATTTTTCAAACTATTTTTCAATAAATATTCCTCCTGTAGAAGGACAGGCCCGACTTAGCGCAACGCCCGATTCGACCAGCGCTGCCCCCATCCGGAGGACTTCGACGGCTCCACCGCGCCCGGGGCGCCTCTTCGAGGGCGCAGAGCCGCACCGCCGCCCGGAGCTCCGCGGCCGCGCCCGCGGCGCGCTTGGCCACCACCAGCAGCTCCTGCGGGGGGGGGGCTCCCCAAGAGTGAGGGGCAACGATAGAAAGGGGGGCTGGCATAGGGGGGGGGCTGGCATGGGGGGGGCCGGCATACAGTCAACCAGTATAGTACGGATGGGCAACCTTCCCAAGGGTACCCTTGCATCCTTGCCTCCTCGGTCCAGCCTTCGCCGCTTTGGCTGGCCGCGCCCCGCTCGAAAAGCTTCGAAATGGGCGTCCAAGGCCCTTGCATCCTTATCGCGCATCCTTACTATACTGGTTGACTGTAAGGTCGATGCATGCCCTCCTGTACGCCTATCCCCCTCTATCGTTGCCCCCGTAAGAGGGGTGGGGTCGGAGGATCTGGCCGCATCGCCGGTGCATCGGCTACGTCGGCGTTAGTAGGCCGGGCTCCACGTCGAGCTGCATCTCCGATGCACCGCCGATGCGGCGCGACTCTCTGGCCCCATCTACTCCTCCAGCCCCATCCGTGAGGCCCAGAGCCCCGAAGCGTCAGAGCCCAGCGTCTCCAGAGCAGCAAAAGCCAAGACCCTCCCAAGGAGGCCCCCGAGAGGCCCCCGCGAGGTGCCCCCAAGAGGCCCTGCGAGGCTCCCAGAATGCCACCGCGAGCCTCGCGAGCACGCAGGCAAGCGCCAACGCTGCGTTGCGGTGAGCCCCACAAGATGCTCCCGAGACGACCCTGCGCGGGGCCGCTCCCCGAAACGTCAGAGCCCAACGCTTCCAGAGCAGCAGAGACGTGATAATGTTTGCGATCTCCCTGGTGGCGCACCGATGCTCACCGAGGTCCTGAGAACTGGGTGCTCGACTGCCTGCAACATGGCAAGCACAGCAGCTCTCTCCTCGGGAGAGAGCGGGACGGCAGGTCCCTCCCCCAGTCCGGCGGACCGAAAAGGAAATTCCACGTTCTCTGCCGTTTTCGTTAGTTTCTGGGGCTTTCCAAAAGCTGCACCTCGCCGGGAGCGCTCCGGGGGTGCCCAGATCGTCCCGGCTTAATTCGGCGGCTCGCCCAGGGGGGGAACACAGAGGGGCCAGGCCTTCTCAGAAGGCTCTGGAGGCTTCTGGCCGTCTGGGAGGCCGCCTGAGCTTTCTCCGAACACACAAGCGTCCTCTCAGAAGGCGCAGTGGCTTCTGAGAAACCCCGCCGCCTTCTGAGAAGGCCCGCGCTCTCTGACTTTCCCCGTGGTCTCGCCGCCACTATATTACAACTTTCGGAAGTCTGCGCGAATCTTTCGGGTTGGGGCTGGACTCCGCTCCCCAGCGCTCGGAGCGCGCCTGGGATGACGCCCGAAGCGCCGCCAGGAGTCCTCCAGCGCCGACCCGAAAAACCCGCTCGGACCTCCGAAAGCGTGTGCTCATGCAGTTTTTGCCTTTCTCGGCTGTTTCTTGCAAGGCCAGGTGACCTACCAAGGTTCCATCCTGGGCCCGTTCGGCGCCTGAGCCCAGTCTTCGGTCGAGCGGTTTCAAGATCGCGCCCGTTTGCCTGTCGGATGGGCCAGATTCGCAGCATCCTGTTGGAGTTGAGCCCGCTCGGCAGCTCATTCGGCGGCCGAGCGGGCTCAGACGCCGAACGGGCGCCGAACGGGCTCGGTTGGGGCGGGGCACGCGTCGTTCATTTCTAATCGTGCTCATTTCTAATCGTGCTCGTTTCTAATTCTTCCTGGCCCCCTAGTGGCCAGGAAGAGGCCCAGGACAGAACAACTAGAAATGAAAGGATCTTGGCCCCCCGAAAAATCAAAGAACTTCAGAAGAATTCAACATGAACGCTGTAGAGGAGGGGGGGGGATTCTGGAAAGGACGCGCCATCCGTTTGGGAGGTGGGCACGGATGGGGGGAGGCCATCCATCTCCCCCGCCCCGCCCAGCGCGCGGGGCGCCCACGAGGCGCCCACGGACGTCCACGTGGCAAAACCCCGGCGGGCCGTTCGAGCTGCGTAGGGGGCAGCAGGAAGAAGCTCCGAGGGCAAACGCTGCGCGAGGCATGTCCAGAGCTGGGTGCAGGACGCACGTTCGATCTCGCAGCCCCTCCAGGGCTTTTCCCACACCGCCGACCACGGCACCCCCCACGCAATTTGGTGGGATCGGGTCGGGTAGATATTTCGGCCAGCGCCTATATATATATATATATATATATATATATATATATATGCTTGCACTCCCCCTGTTCTCCTTGAGCCCTAACTGCCCTTTCTCACCACACCATTTTTCAGAGACAGTGCCATTCTTTGTCTGCGCCGGTCTGCCGGAGGGTTCGTGCCCTCACGGCAACGGCCCACCTCGGAACTATACTAAACTACCCTCGGTGGTGAACGGGGAAGGCGGGGGGTGTGCAAGGCAGACATGTCTTGCAGGTGCCCCTCGTCTCTGTTGTGGGGCACGCGCTTGCCATCAATGCGCGCATCAGGGCCGACAGTGCAGCATCTGGCGGCACTGATCCAGCAAAGGCTCAGCAATCGAAGCGAAAAGACCTATGCGTTCGCGTACTTGGGGCGGCAACTCCGGGAGCAAGCTGGCCGCAGCCACCTCTTGAACATAAATCTCCATCGTGCGGCTGGCTTGCCAGCGCCCCTGCCACTGCAGCATCGGCAAATTCTCCCACTGCTCGAAATGCCATGTCGCACCGCCGGCCTTCAAGCTGGCGGGGGTGAGGCCCACGCCATCTGCCGTGGAAATGCCTAAAAACCTGGTGACGGCGTCGTGCGCTGCTCGGAACTGCGCCGCGGAGCCTGTCCACAACCGCTCCTGGGGCGCCAATCTGGCCAGCCAGGCTTCCAAGAGAGGGACCGCGATTTCATCGTCCACCCGGACGTGCTGCAGTCGCGCCGCCTTGTGCCGCGTCTTCGGTTCCCGCACTCGCGCGTAGAGGCGCGGCGCGGTCGACAGCAACGCCTCCGGCAACAGCGCGTCCTCCTTCACGAGCTTGGTCAATTCCCCTGGCCGCAGCATTGCCACGAACCCCAAGAGCAGCAAGGCCGCCACATCATGCCACCCCCACAGCAGTGCGACCGACACCTGTGCCAGAAGCACTGGTACTGGCGTTGGACGGTGGTGGTATGCTGGAACTAGCTTCTTCCACGCCCACGCGACATCCCAGGCAAGCTGCAACTGCCTCTTGAGATGCCTATGCTGGTCGATCCAGCCGTTGATGGTCTCGACATATATCCCCAACGGGCGCTCGCTGTCAAACATGTGCTGGCAATAGGCTGCAAGCGCCTGGGCGACCTCCCGGGGCTCCGCCTCTGACAGATGCTCGAATGTAAGTCGCAGGAAATCCCCCAACCATTGCGCAAAATCCTGCATGTAACGTGCCCTCCGTGAGATGGTAAGAGGCTGGAGAGGCCTGTAGGAGGCAGGGGACGCGCCTCGACGGTGCACGAGCGCCTGTCTCCTCGGGCCCTCGCCGGGGAAACCAAGCGTGCCGTCGAACAGGCCCCAACTCCATGGCCACGCTGCCCGGGGCTCCGGCAGCAATAACTTAAAGAGGAATCTTGCCCAATCGCTGGTCGTCCGGGACTGTCTCGGCAAACTGGCCCACTGGTCGAAAGCTCGAGCAAAATCGTTCCCCTCGTATCCCAACCACGCAGGGCCGTCCCTACACGGTCTCACCTGTCTGCCCCGCGTCGGGTCGTCGGCCACATTCAGCCTCGTGGGGGCGAAGTGCGCTCTGGGATAATGGCCGTGCCCCACGGTGTGCGGCAGCAGCGCGCGCAACTCCTCATTCACGTACCACGATGGCGATCGGCCCTTCGCCACCGCTCCAATTGTCACAGTGGGGTCCATAAAATATGTGGCCCGCGATTTCGGAAATTTACGTGCCACTCGCTCCATGGCCTCCCCATAGGCCCGCAGTTCTTTGATGTTGATGTGCGCGCTGTGGTCCGCAACCTCTTGGATGAGCACTCTCCAAGGCGCAGCCGCCATAATCTCATTGACGAGCGGCGCCTCCAGGTCGCCTGCGCTGGTGACCTCGCCCTGCCTCCCGGTGGGGGCCTCGCCGGGGTCGCCCGCGAACTCGCAGACGATCATCAACCTTGCCGCCCACTCCTCGGTGGACAATCGGCGGCGGCCGCATCGCCGTTCCGGCCAATCCTGCAGCGGTCGCCCATTCACCTCAATGCACCACCTCCTCTTCGAGACCTCTTTTCCTCCCATGCCAATGTGCAGCAAGGCCGAATGCGCCAAAGCGCCCTGTAGCTCCGCTGCGTGCCAGCCCCAAGACGTGGGGCAGAGGCTGAACGCCGTCGCATCCCACGTCTGCCTCCTGACGCAGCTCCTCAGGGACAGGCACGTCTGCAAGATGAAGTTGTCCCGCAGCGCTGCTGGCGACATGGGGCGCCGGCCCCATGGGTGTCTAGCGCTGCGGCAAGGGGGCCTCGAAGCCCGGCTGAACGTGCCACCGGGTACCTACGCGATCCAGAGCCTCACCCGGCGCTGCCCCCCCCTTCAGGTGAGCTTCGAGGGAATTGCGTGCCCGTCGGTCCCAGACGGTCCGATCCCTAGCCTCATCCTTGTATACGCTGATGAGCTGCATGCGTTGCGGCGCTGGCGCCTCGTCTGGAGCAGCCAAATACAAGCGTCCTGCGCGGTCCAGCTTGCGGAGGAATGCGACGATCTCTCTCCTCCTCCCTCGCTGCCGGGCTCGTGGCGCCGCAGCCGCCGCCGCAGGGGGATCCACCACCTCCAGCAACGACGGGTCGAGGAAGCATGCGGCCTCGAGCACGCCCAGATCCTGCACTGGGTTGTAATCGGCGTCCACGCTCAGGAACTCCGCGCGCGAGGCGACGAAATCTCCTCCTACAAGCTTCGCGGGCGCAGAAAGCTCGTCCCCCGGCTGCGCTCGCAAGATCCTGGCCGCGTACTCGGCCATCGCCTCCAGCTTAGCCGTCCCGCGGCCGCCCATTGAGATGGGCGGGCGGCGGCTCAGCTCCACCTTCCTCCTCAGCTCGGCTACGATCCATGTCTGCACGTAGCTGAGGGCCTGTCCGCTCCTAGCGCTGGGTGGGGCCACCCTGCGACCTCGCAGCGCCAACTGCGAAAGCATCCCCACGATGCAGTTGACCATCAGGTCGACGGCGCGGCGGCGACGCTGCCGCTGTCGGCGGCGTCGAGAGCGGGGAGCCGCGGCCGGCCTCCAAGAGTGCGGAGGCGGGCGCGGCCAGGGGCTGGAGCTGGAGTCATGACGCTGGTCCGTCCTTGGGGCGTCATGGTCGCCATGTCCCTGACGATGTTCAAGTCCAAAACTGCCCCAGTGCTTGGCGGCCCCGGTAGAGGCCAACCACGCTCCGAGTGCCGAGCGCGAGCTGAGCAGGCAGGCTGGGAGCGAACAACACCACTCGTCCAAGCGATGCTGCCACGACTCCTGGTCGTCGCCTGTGGTGCCCAGCACGCTCATGAATTCTGGTGCATTGCAGGCCTCCTGCCTCAGGCCTGCGCTCGCCCGCTGCCCGCGGCAGCGGTTTCTCATTTGCCTCCCTTCGGGCCTTTCGGGCGCCCGCTGGCCTCGTCTCCTTCCTGGCCTCCTGCTGCCGCCCCTCATCCTCCTCCTCCTCCTGCTCCTCCGGCTCCGCGGCGGCGGAGCTCGCTGAGTGCAGCGGCGTCCTTGACGAAAACCATCGCTGCCGCGGTCCAGCTCGGACAGGACAGCCGGCCGAACGGGCGCAGTGGGTCCTGCGCTGGGATCTGACCGAAGGCGTTCCAGGGGGGCTCTGGGAGGTGCGTCAGCAGCCATGCCATCGACCAGCGGCCCTGGTCGAGCGAGGCCTGCTCGACTGCGCAGAGCAGGAGCATCAAGGTGGCCTCGGCGCGCTCCCATAGCTGGGCCTGCATCTGGTTTGCCGCGGTCGCCAGGCCGTACGCAAGGTATGCGACACCCCGTGCCTCTCGAAGAAGACACGCATTGAATTGGCCCGCATGTCGGACTCGCCCGCGTCCGCAGCCAATGCGCGCCTCGCATTGGCCCTCACGGTGCTGGTGAAAGTCGCCGGGTTGCTCTCGAGCTGCCTCCTGAACAACTCCATTGCCGCCGCCCCCTTTGCTCCAGGAAGCTTGGCGCTTCCTCCCGCTTCCTCGGATCCGGCCATCAGCGTCTGCAGGGGGTCCCCTGCTGTGGCGCCCTGGCGCGCGAGCAAGGACGTCGTGGCCTGGCTCTGGGCAGCCAGCGCCTGCAGAGCTTCGACGATTGCGCTCTGCCCGTCCAAATTGCTCATCCCTAGTGCGGTCCTCGGAAGACCCGGTGCCCTCCCTGGGCTCGCCGTCGGCGGAGCCGCCTTGGGCGGTGGAGAGTGTAGCATTGCACTGGGCAGCGGCGTCGAAGGCAATCCTCCGACGCCTCCTCCGGCGATAGGCGTGGCCCGCGCCGGCGCTGCTCCAGCCAGTGCACGCGCCGCGCCTAGTGCTCCCTGCGGCGCCGGGGGCGAGTTCGCGAAGAGGC
Organism: Prorocentrum cordatum; assembly: GCA_963575745.1. Classification (NCBI taxonomy): domain Eukaryota; class Dinophyceae; order Prorocentrales; family Prorocentraceae; genus Prorocentrum; species Prorocentrum cordatum. The sequence goes on along the minus strand of CAUYUJ010021058.1, from coordinate 31,005 downwards.
CGCGTCCTCCGGCGCAGCGTGCAGCAGGCGGAAGGCCTGGCGCTGCTGCCGGTCCTTTCGGCACCGCCCCACACGCCGTGGAACCGCCGGGCGGCTGGATGGCGCGCCCGTCCCCGGGAAGGCCAGGAGAGCCCGAGCGGCTGCGGCCGAACAGGGATTGCAAGCCGCCCGAGGCCACCGCGGAAATGGCGGACCGGAAGCCTCCTGGATTCTGGGCAGGTGGAGGTGGCCCAGCGCCTCGCCCGGCACCGAGGGCCCTCTCGATCCTTGCAAGGCTGTCGACGAGAGCGCCCTGCTGCTCCAGGACGCCCTCCACTTGGCCCCTGAGGCTCGCGATGTCGGCGGCGTTGGAAGCAGCGGTCGGCCTGGGCTGTTTGGCCTTGGCACCGCGGCCGGCTCCTGCCAAGCCAGGGGGCTGCCCACCAATTGCGCCAGCTGTGATGGCGCTGGCGGCAAGGGCAGGTGGTCCCAACGACGGCGGCGCAGCGCCAGCGAACAGCCCCGAACCTACGGCGAACGGGTTGACCCCCTCCTCTCCTCCACGCAACTGCTCCTCGCCTGCCTCCTCTTCCTCCTCTGCCTCGCGGCCCTCCGCCAAGAGGCGCGCGCCCTCGTCGAAGTCCCCGTGGCCCGGCGGATGGAACCCAAAAGGGGCCGCCATCCATACCGACGATTCGTCGGGCCAGAGGCCCGCCTCGCCGAAAGGCGCGGCATCGCCGGTCTGCATCTCCGAGCTGAACGTGGCGAGGGAGTGGGGCAGCACGATGTACGCGATCGCGATGATCTCGTCGCCCACCGGATCCCCATTGTCGTCGGCTCCGGCGACCTCCGCAGCCCCCACCACGAAGGCGGGATTGAAGACGTCGGCTGGGACCACGTACTGGCCCTCGTGCTCGTCCATCGCCAATAGCAGTGCGGCCATCTCCCGCCCTGGCTGGTTCGACACAGTGTCCACCACGGTGAGGAAGCCCCATCGCGGCACAGCTTGCGACATAGGCTCGATGCGGGGGTGGTCTCCAGGAACGGGAGACTGCACGCGCTTGCTAGAGCCTGGACAGCTACGGAATCGGCGGGTGAAAGCATAGAGGAGACATATATACACAAATATATTCCAAGCAGCGGTTGCGGCCTTTTGTGTTCTTTGCTTTCTTTTCTCTTTTTTTATAATCTCTACGGCTACCCAAATCTCAAGTCGGGCACGTCCTCCTACAGGCGCATGTTGGAAGAAGAATGGAACAGAGTTGGGAAGTGTGCAAAGATAGTGAAAACTAGTCGGTCAATCGTGCCCGTCTGATTCTTCGACTATCTTTGTTGCATATTCCTCCGGTAGAAAGAGACGTGCCCGATGTGACCCAAGTCAGTGGATGGGTCCGCCGAGGTGTCGCCCGGTGCCGGCCCAGCGGGAGCCCCGTGGGCTCCTCGTGCGCTGGGCGGGTCGACCGAGGTTCTTTCCCTGGCGCCCGCCCGCGGGCGCCTCGCGGGCGCCTCGCGCGCTGGGCGGGTCGGCCGAGGTTTCGCCTGGCGCCCGCCCGCGGGCGCCTCGCGGGCGCCTCGTGCGCTGGGCGGGTCGGCCGAGGTTTCGTCTGGCTTGCACCGCGTGTATCGCACCACGCAGCCTGTACAGCATAGCTTGCTCTGCACAGCATGCACCACATCACTTATCCCACGCAGCTTACAGCACATATATTACACCGCATAGCTTGCACCACGTACCTTACACGACCTATATTGCATTGAGTAGCTTTCACCCGCACGACATAGCTTGTACGACATAGTTGTTCCACACGTCCTGCACCAAACACATGGCACACCATAGCGTATCACACGCACGCCGCATAATATTTATTTTGCCGCGTAGCCTACACCACATAACTTACGCACTGTTCTTTCACACCGTAGCTTACACCGACACGACATATCTAACACCACATAACTTGCACCACACAGCTTGCACCGCATAACCTGCGCGGTCTCGGGGTCGAATCGCCCCCATCCAAAAATCGTAATTTCATTGTCCTTCCCTTCTCTCCGCTTCGCGCTCTCTCTCCCTCTCCCTCTCTCTCTTTCCCCCTCTTCCTCTCTCTCTCTCTCTCTTCCCCTCTCTCTCTCCGCCTCTCTCCGTCCCTGCCTCTCGTGCTGGGCGGATGCGGCGACCCCAGGAGTTCGCCGGGCGGTCGTCTCGGATTCGTTTTTTCGGTAAAGGCCTCTGGCGTGACCACGGTCCCAGTGCAGTGCTACTTGGCGGTTCGGGGGAAAGGGGGAAGCATTTTGCCCCCCCCTCCCCCCCAAGGACGACCACGACGACGACTACGGCGACGGCGGCGACTGGGAAGCTGAGTGCAAAGCCAAGCACTTCCACAAGCTCTCCCGAATAACCCTAGAGTCCTTACGACAGGGACCCTTACCGAGTGGGGCCTTCTAAAGGTAGCACCACTAAGGAAGCCTAATTAAACACATCCTTCGTAAGGATCCCATGATACTTGCATCCCACTACGATAACGAATCCTTATTGAACTATCCTCACTAGAAGGCTCCTCACTGACTGGGCCCTTACTGAGGATCCCGTGAAGAAAGGCCCCTTCCTGACGACCGCGTGCAAACGACATCCGCAAGCAGATCGCCCCCCGCTGAGCGGGATCCTTTTCACGGATGCCTTGATCTTTCTGTTTTTTGGTTTGAGAAGCATCCTTGCGAATATTTGGCGCCACGTGGGCGCCCCGTGCACTGGCTGGGCGTGGAGAGGCTTCGCCGTGCGGGCGGCCGTGGGCGCCTCGTGGGCTGCTTGTGCGCTGGCTGGGCGTGGCGAGGCTTCGCCCCCGCGGGCGTGGCGAGGCTTCGCCCCGCGGGCGGCGGCCCGTGGGCGCCCCGTGGGCGCCGCGCGCGCTGGCTGCGTGTGGAGAGGTGTCGCCTGCGGGCGTTGCGACTTTTCTGCCCGGGGGGCGGCCGTGGGCGCCTCGTGGGCCTCCTCCTCCTCCTCCTCCTCCTCTCCTCCTCCTCCTCCTTCCTCCTCCTCCTCCACTCCTCCTCCTCCTCCTCCTCCTCCTCCTCCTCCTCCTCCTCCTCCCCCTCCTCCTCCTCCTCCTCCTCCTCCTCTCCTCCTCCTCCTCCTCCTCCTCCTCCTCCTCTCCTCCTCCTCCTCTCCTCCTCCTCCTCCTCCTCCTCCTCCTCCTCCTCCTCCTCCTCCTCCTCCTCCTCCTCCTCCTCCTCTCCTTCCTCCTCTCTCCTCCTCCTCCTCTCCCCCCCCCCTCTCCTCCTCCTCCTCCCCCTCCTCCTCCTCCTCCTCCTCCTCCTCGTGGACGCCACAGACCTTATTCCGCATGGCTTGCGCTACGCAACTTGCACCTCATGGTTCACACCAAATATATACGCCCACGCTGGAAATGTATGCGCCATCGACACACGTTCGGTGATAATAACTTGAACGCTAATGGCTGACGCCTTCGCTGAGTTGGACGAGCCTGCTGGGAAGAAGTGTGTGTTTGTGTGTGTGTGTGAGAGAGCCATACTTTTTGTTCACCTACTCCTGCTCCTCTTGCCTTCCCTCTTCCTCTTCCAATCCGTCATTCTCCTTTCCCCCCATTCCCGTGCTCCTTCTCCTCCTGCCCCTTCCGCTGGAGGAAGAACAAGCTGCATATACACAAACCCTCGCAACTCCGAACAATTGTGTCCGTGTCGATGTTTCTCCCTCGACCCGCTCATCCTGCTGAGAGGGCTTGGAAAAGATGGGCCCCCAGCGGACAAGGGAGGCCGCGCCCCGTCCTCGTCGGACAGGGAGGTCATCCCCGCCAGCGCCCTCCGGAGCTCGGCCGCCGACTCCATGGCGGAGAGCTGCGCGAACTCCGCCTGAGCCCGCCTCACCGCGGCGTGGTTCTCGCCGATGGAGGTCTGGAGCTCATGCTGCCTCGGCTGAGGAGGAGGAGGAGGAGGAGGAGGAGGAGGAGGAGGAGGAGGTGAAGGAGGAGGAGGTGAAGGAGGGTGAGGAGGAGGGAGAGGAGGAGGAGGAGGGGGAGGAGGAGTAGGAGGGGGAGGAGGTGGAGGAGAAGGAGGAGGAGGAGGAGGAGAAGGAGGAGGAGGGGGAGGAGGAGGAGGAGGAGGAGGAGGAGGAGGGGGGAGGATACCACGATGCATCCTCGCCGCCCTGCACGGGCGCGCCCCCTCGTTCAGCTCTTCGTCGCCTGCTTCTCGAGCGCAGCTCTTCTCGGAGCTTGTGGGGCCCCGAGACAGAGGGCCCTGAGGCGAGGAGGCCTTGAGCAGTGCAACTTCGACCTGGAAGCCCTTTCCTAATTATCCTGAGGGCCGCGTCCCTCAGGACCCCATCTTCGGAACACAGATGTTGCACCTTTCCACTCCTTCAGGGCCACTCCGCCCTGGGTCTGCGCTGGCACGTTTGACGCTCCCCCATCGTTTGCACCCCCTCCCTAACACAAACACAATCTCAAGAAAATGGGCAAACCGCCTGTATGGCCGATCTCAGAAACCCCGAATCCAGAGATGCCGGCACCTCTTGGGAGGCGCATCTGCTACTTCCGCCAGCTTCCGTCTGCCTTCCGCCGGCGACACCGCCCCCGCTCTACTTCCGCCGCCTTCCGCCAAGGATGAGAGCCCGTAATCGGAGCCCTCCAGGCGGCCAGAGCCGCGGCAGGCGGCAGAGGCAGCCGCGCACGCCCCGCGGCAGCGGGCTCTCTCTGCCGGCGGCGCGTCGGCCTCTTCGTCGGAGGATCGAGGACCGACCTTCGACCCTCGATCCTCGAGCCTCGACCCTCGATCTCTCGATCTTCGACCCTCGATCCTCGACCTCTCGATCTTCGACGATGCCATACCATGTCTCAGCCCCTCCAAGGCGGAAGCCATGCCTGCATCGCCCCGCATGGGGCCGCGTCAGGCCCTCTGCTGAGGAGCTGCGTGGGGCTGGCTGGCAGGCCCCTCCTCTTGCCCTGCGCCTCGGGGCAAATCCCCCCCCCCCCCCCCCAAGACTGAGGGACAAAGACATGGGGGGGGACTGGCATAAGGGGGGACACATCCACCTGGAATCGGCGATATGTCGCCGATAGATCGGCGATGGGCCTCCAATAGTGGGTCCGAACGTTCCTGGGCAGGTGGGGGCTATCGAGACCCTGTCGGCGAGCAGTGGGCGATTGGGGGTCGATGCGTCCCCCCCCCGCCCCCTGTGCCTATCCCCCCCTACCGTTGCCTCCGAAAAGCTCGCCCAAGAATATCCAAGAATCTGTGCTTCGCTGGGCTGCGCCGGACTACAGGCCAGAGGACGCCGATGAGGACCCAAAGAGGCCCGTCCCCTGCCTGCTCCCGCCGCCCCCCCTGACATCCTTTCGTCGTGAACAAAAGTCACGATTAGAAATGTTGGGTGTTTCGGCTCCACTGGGCCCGGGGACCATCAGAAAACGGCTCGGGTTGGAAAGTCGATCCCTGGGAAGAGGTCCAGACCTGTGAAGAGTCACGTTGTGGCAACAATCACGTCGGATGTCTGGACCATTCGCAAATTTTAGCAGAGGCGACGAGTTGAGAACAGCGGGGGCCTCATCAGGCACTGGTGCTGCTCGAGAGCCTCGTCGATAGTCCAGCCCCGCTTGTACACAACGCTGCCCTCCATAGGAGGCAACTGCGCTGCCAGCTGCCGGCTGCGCTGATGAGTTTCTTGTTTGCAGAAGCTGGAGGGTAGCTTGCTAGCCTGCCGAACACTGACCTTGGAACACGCGCGGCTGTGCACGCTCGAGAGCAAACTTCAAACGAATCCGCTAACAGATTAGATGTCCTTCTTCAGACCAAGCCCGTCGTCCTCCTCTCCCCTGCTCCCTCTCCCCCTCCACCGTCTCCCGTTCCACGCCTCATACCTGAAGGGCCTTGCAAAAACGGGGGAGGCTCAGCCTTCCTTTCAAGACAACTGTGACTTCGTGATTGAGGGTGAGGACGGATTGGGTGGATAGCTTCGAAAAGAGACGGTCAACGGGAGGAAGTTGAAGAGAAGGATGGGGGATAGGAGAGAATGCTGGAGGGAGAGGAAAACGGGAGAGAGGGAGGGAGGGACGGAGGGAGTGGGAAGAGGACGTGGTCAGACGGAGAAGGGAGGGGATAACACCAGGAGACGGGATCCGACGAAGAGACCCGGCCAAAAAGAGTATAACCCAACGTGTCACGACATGTCTGCACCCAGAGCCGTGCGTCCCTTACTCCACGCCTCCAGCTCCTTCTTCCTCTTCCCGCGCCACTCCCTCTCTTCCTCTCAATGCTGTTGCTGATGTGATTCGCCTTCTCCCCCTCCTCCTCGACTCTCCTCTCCCCTTCTTCCACCATTTTCTCCTCACACCTCCAGTCCTCAACTCCATATACCCATCTCCTCTCACACTGCTCCTCCTCTCTGGCGCTGCCGCCCCTCCCCTTGCTACCCTCCTCGCTCCACCCATTTCTCCCCTCGCTTCCCCTCCGCTCCCTCTTCTCCCCCTCTCTCCTCTCTCTCTCTCTCTTTCTCCCTTCGGCGCTCCCCTTGCTTCCGCCCTCCTTCCCCCTGCCCTCCTCTCCCCACGGTTACTCAACACGAACACTGCTGTCTGTTCTCCTCCGAAGATGGCCGGGGAGTAGCCCACCTCCCTCCGCGCACTCTTTTCGCGCGCAGGATTCCAACAACTGTTTTTTCTGCAGTCCGGCCGTTTTCTGGCGGGTGGGGACACTCGCAGACATTCCAAAACGTGGGAAGCCTGTGACCCACGGCGTACAGTGCACGTCAGAACTGTTCAGAGCACCTCGTGAAACCAGAGCTGGCAGATGGAATTTGTGGAGGAAAAAACTGGCGGTGGGCGATGTGGAAACATAACCACGGCCCGGCGCCATGCGTTCCGCAAGCTCGCTGGCCTGGCAGGCGAGGAAGGAGTTCGTGTATTCCCCGAAATTGTTTCCCCGGCGGGGGGGGGCAAGTCCGAACATTAATCCACAAGGCCGCCAGATTCCCCGGCGAGTTCCTCTGTTCGGGGCGGGTGTCGAAAACGGCGTTTCCCCGCGGGGGCTCGCCACCAAACCAATGGGAGTGTCTGATCAATTCACGACAGATTCCCCGAGAAGTGGCCGGGGGGTGGGGAGACGTGTCTCCTAATCCCCCCCCCGATTGCAAAATGGTGCTGCGGCGCCGCTGCAGCGCGGGCCTCTATGCAGGATCGGCGCTTCGCTCCCGCTGGCCAGAACGGCACGCTCGCCCCCAAGGCGGGCCTCTCTTCTGCTCCCGAGTCTTTCCCCATCGTTGTCGCCACACCTCCTTTCCCCTCCCCCGGTTGCCCCTGGTCCTCCTGATCCTCCCGTTCCTTCAACCCCAGCTCCTTTTGCTGCTGCTCGTCCTCGTCCTCGTGCCTCCTCATCCTCCTCCTGTTCCTCCTGCCCATTCTCCTGCTGATCCGCCACTCCCCCCTCAATGTACGCAGCTCCCCAATTCCGATTGCGCATAACACGGCAAGTTTCTTTTCGGACTTTCAGGCCCGCTATGACACGCGTCGGCGGATTGAGAAAAACAGCGCAACGGGAAGGAATGGGTGGGACAGGTATGATGCCAGATCAGGTGCGAGCGCGCCTGGCTTGTCTGTCCACCTTCTCCCCTCCTTCTCCCCGCCCTTCACTCTTCCATCCCCCTCCTTTACCTCCATTCTCCACGGTGCCCCAGCCCCACTGTACTGCAATGGGGGGGGGGGGCACAGATCCGCGGGCGCGAAAGCCGACACATGGAGCGCCCGCCTTCATCGCCAGCTCCATCCCCGCGGGTCCTTCACAGGAGGAAGAAGGGTGAGGGAGGGAGGGAGGGAGGAGGGATGAGGAGAGGGATGACGATGATGATGATGACCCAATGCTGTAGAGACAGTGTGGAGATTATCCTCAGCAGCTGGCCAAACCCGAACCGCTTCCCTCGGCGCCTCGCACGCAACGGCAGACCGTGCCATCGACACATGGCACAAACGAGGCTCAGCACAAACGCACGAGGGCGGCGCCAACCATGTCGGCCGCGATCAATCGCCGTGGCAGACCTGAGGCGCCCAGCACCGGGCGGTGCTGCTCAGAGCCACCTCTGGACGGAACACGCGGCAGAGCCCAAAGGCTTTAGCCGGCTCGGCGCAGGCATTCGTGATGTAGCGAAGCCTGGCCTTTCGAACGCTATCGTTGTGTCGGGCGTGTCCCCCTACGGAGGAATGTTGGACGAAACATTCAAAATAGACAAAAGATATACCAACAACGCTCAAAAATACTCAAACATCGTCCCATACGATTTTTTTTTTACTATTTTTGAAACCTCGTACCCGCTTGGCGCCCCGAGCGAAGCCTCATTCCTCACGCGCGAGTGCACCTCAAACTGCGCGGAGGCGCAGCAGAACAAGGAGCGGCTACCGAGGCTCGGCCGCATCACCGAATAGCGCTTCGAGGAGTGCAGTTGGCGCCCTCGAGGGCCGTCCACGAGGCTGCCCCCGCCGCCTTAAGATCGACTTCGACGGGGACACCGCCCCCTGGTGCCTCTTCCAATGGATGTGCCTGCCTGCCCCTTCTCCACCCTCCTGCACGTCATCCCTGTCGACGCCGTCGTCATCGATCAGCGGGGCGGCGAGGTCCTGTCGAGCTCGTCGTCTACCTCCTCGCCTCCGCGTCGGCCGATCAGGACTCCGCCGGGGGCCGTCCTCTGCCGGGGGTGCACCCCGCAGGGGAGACCTGACACCAACGGCATGTCGGCCCTCCAACTCCTTCACCGCGCCCGCCAAGGAGAAGACGATGAACCCGCAGTTGCGCCGCATGCCGCCCTGCCTGGGCGAGGGCAGTGTCTCCCAGCGTCCAGCACCTGGCACGAAATCCGCGCGCCAGCGCGCAAATCACTCCGCGTCGCTCCAAAGCGCGCCTCTAGCCCTGGCGGTCGGGGCTTCGACGCCCTCGCCGGTGCCCTTGCACCGAGAGCAGCTCCGCGGACAAGCGCTGAACCAACCGATCTGCGGTCTCCCGCGCCGCACGCCGCGCCGCACCGTCATCGGCAACCGAACGACGGCACCCTCCATGGGGTGCCTCCCGCAGCCCTCACTCCGTGAGCCAAGAGCACTGCCTCCCCAAGGCCCTCACGCCCACCCAGGATGGGGGTATTTACGCCGAGGGACAAGGTCCAAGGGCAGGGGGCCTACGGAATGCTGATTATGATGATTTTGGTGGTGCTGATGATGATGATGATGATGATGATGATGATGATGATGATGATGATGATAATGACGACGACAATGATGATGCTGCTGATCATGATTATGATTACGATGCTGATGATGATGAGGATGATGATGGCGATGACGATGGTGATGATGCTGCTGATGCTGATTATGATGATGCTGATGCAAGTGATGAGGATCATGATGACGATACTGGTAATAATGATGATGCTGTTGATGACGATGACGATGATGATGATGATGCTGATGATGCTAATGTTTATGATGAGTAGGAATGTGATGATGACGATGATGCGGATGCTGATGATACTGCTGCTGATGATGCTGGTGCAAATGCTGATGCTGCTGCTGATGATGTTGATGCTGATGACAATGCGTATGATGCTGCCGCTGCGGATGATGATGATGATGATGATGATGATGATGATGATGATGATGATGATGATGATGATGACGATGCTGATTATGAGGATGATGCTGATGATGATGGTGATGATGGTGATGATGGTGATGAGGATGAGGATGCGGATGATGATGCTGATGATAACGACGACGAGGAGGAGGAGGAGGAGCAGGACGGGGAGGAGGAGGAGGAGGAACGTGGGAGACATCGGAGGAGGAATATGATGATGAGGACTATGGATTAAGAAGATGTGGGGAGGGGGTCCGGAACAACATCGAACAGCGCCTCACAACTCTCTTAGGTGCTCCCTTCTGAGCGCTGGGCCAGGTACCCAGGCGGCCTTCCGCATATGACCGGCGCCTGCTCACAACCGAGAGCCCAACAGCGTCAGCCCCCCTCCTTGCGAAGAGCGAAAACCGTGTCAGCAAGCGGGCCCCATCCGCTCGGCGTAGCCACGAGTGCACTTTCGGGCCATGTCTGGGGGAGATAGGGGAAATATGCATGTATATATAGAGAGAAGGAGAGAGAGAGAGAGAGACAGAGTGAGAGAGAGAGAGAGAAACAAAAAAAGCAAAAGAACACAAAAGAGATATATAGATATTAGATATATATATATATATATATATATAGATAGATAGATAGAGAGAGAGAGAGAGAGAGAGAGTGAGAGGCCGAGAGACAGGGGAGGACAGTGCGAGCGCGATATGGGACGGGGGCGTGTTTTTTGTGTGGGTCGGGCCGCATCGGATCGTCGGAACGACGGGACCGAATCGGATCGGGCTGGCCGATATCACTGTCGGGTCGGACCGAGTGGATCGAAATTCTCCCTGACCTCGGTGTTCGGGTCACAACGTGGGCCGTTCGGGACGATTCGGACAGCCTCGGAACGCTCTCGGCGAGGCGCAGCTGCTGGAACGCATCCCAAGGGCAGGGAGCAAACCTCCAGGAAGCGACACACAAATCCTGAAAGCATCGGAGACCGACGAAAACCTCCAAATCTCCGTTGCCTTTGCCCCTGAGTACTGCCGATACCGATGACGGGTGTTTCCAGCACTGGTTTTTCGAAACATAGGACCGGCGATTATCCTGTCTGGCTGCGTGAGCGTCGGTTAACAAACCTACGTTCACTCTATCTAGCAAGGCAGAGCCTCAAGCGCGAACATGGGGCGCACGGGTAAGGCAACGATGCCAAAACCAATGCGTGCTCACTATTGCGACAGAGTTGCGATGTACTTGCCCTGGTGCGCGCATTGCTTGCATGCGGCAGTGGTGAGTAAGCTGCGCGGGCGCAAGAGGCAAACTGTGCGCGCGTGTGTGCCTGTATTGAGGCGCGCTTCTTGCGCGTAAAGGCATTGACGTCGCATGTGCTGGCGTGGTCCAGGCGCTAATGCGCATGCGAAATGTCGGGCCCGTGGCGTCGTCGTCAGCGCCGTCGGATGCGCATTCGAGAAAGTGTTCGCTCATCGGCTTGCCTGTTTCCTTTTCAACGTTTCTTGCTGTGTGCGTGTAGTCGATGCGCACGCTCTGCGCGCACGCGCGTGTTGGGTTTAGTGGTGATTTTGGTATGGTCAGGGGATCTGAGGCGCGCAAACATGAGGCGCCGTGGCACGTGGCATGAGTCTGGGCAGTGGCTGGTGCCACATATTGCTGCCGCTCCTTAACGAGCCACACAAAATGCAAAAACGATACGTGTACCTTGTGTATGAAACTGGGCACGCTGTGATGCAACGCGTTTTGGAGATGAACGCCATCTGGCTGACGAGTCCCACCAGCCCTTGAGGGCGTATGTCGTCTAGAGAGGTTCCTCTTCCGAACCCCTTCTTCCCTTCCGGGAGGGGTTTACCCCTCCCCCTACCCCCTCCCCTGGACCTGGACGGGGGGGCGGGGGGCGCGAGGTGTCAGAGGGTACTTGTTCGCCCAAGGCGGCTCCAAGAGCGCCTCAGGGAACCCAAGACGATCTCCAAGATGGCTCAAGATAGCCTGAAATGCTTCAAGATGGTTCCCAAGATGCTCCAAAAGGCCCCAAGAACGTTCCAAGATGGCTCCAAGAGGCTTCCAAGACCTCCAAAGAGCTGCATTTTTGCTTTCTCGCATTTTCGCTTCCGATAGCCTCGCGAGGCCTCAAGATGGCTCCAAGATGGCCCAAGAGGGCCCCAAGAGAGGCCCAAGAGAGCCCAAAGACGGCCCCAAGAGCGCCCAAGAACGCTCCAAGAGCGCCCCAAGAGGGGTCCTAGAAACGATTTTGGGGGCTCCCGAAGGGGAGCGCGAATTGGGGGCCCCCCGGCTAAGCCCTCCTCTGGCCCAAAGACGGCACAGACGGGCCCCACGCAGCGACAACAGACCTCCAATATGGGGGTGAAAGGGCATCCAAGAGGGGCCCGAGAAGGGCCTAAGACATTCTTCATCATAATTACCAACAGCCCCTGGTACGATGTCGTTGGCCCAGCTGGGGGCCGTCACTCGGCCCCAAAGATGGCCCAGGACGTCCCCAGACGAAGAGATGCCCCGAAGGGCTCCGGAGAGACCCCAAAGGGCCCCCCATCGTTGGGGGGCGCTGGTTGTGGGCCCTCTGGTGGCCCTCCTGGGCATTCTCGGGGTCCCTTCCCCAACCCCATAGAGGGCACTGTAAGGCCCTAGACACCACCAACGGAGTTTCGAAGAGGGGTCCAAAAGAGTGAGCGAGAGGGGCAGAAAAAGGCCCCCATGGATATCATACGTACCAAAAGCCCTTGGCATGATACCGTTGGGGGCCGCCTTATGAGCACCCTTGGGGCCCCGCTGGGCCTCATTGAAGCCCCCCACTGGCTCCAAGAACGCACCAGGAGAGCCCCGCGCAGCCCCAGCGGAACTCCCACGAGGGCCCCCCAAAAGTGTGCCCCAGGGATATCCCTGCGAACACGTTTCGGCCCACAGTTGCCCCCGTCTCCCTGCGAGCAGACCCCTCTGCCCAGGCTTTGACATGATGTGCGGGAGCGCCGTCCCGACGCAGCCGACTTGTACGGTCGTTACTCGTACGCGCGATCGTGCAACGACGGCCGCGACATTGTTCGAACATCGAAAAAATGTTCGAACAACAAGAACGTTGTTCGAACATTGCGTGGTTGTTAGCACTAGTACAAAAACGATATGTACAGAAATGTTCGAACACCGGAAAAAACCGTTCGAACACCAGAAAATTGTTCGAACAACGGAAACGAGTGTTCGAACACCAGAAAATTGTTCGAACACCAAAAACGACTGTTCGAACACCGGAGACGTGTTCGAACACGAAAACGATTGTTCGAACACCAGAGAAATTGTTCGAACACGAAAACATGTGTTCGATCATTGATTTTTCGATCACCTAAACAATGCACCTCGCATAAATCCAACCAGTCCCTGGGTGTGTGTGTGTGACGTGGTTATGAGAGCTTCGCCTTCCAACTTCTCATAACCCCCATCTCCCGACTCTCTCCCCATGGACCCCCTGCAGTACGCTGCAGAGTTCCTCCTGCAAAGACCCTGCAAAGACCATCGCAATGACCTGCGAAAAAACATGCAAAGACCCTGCGAAGACCCTCCAGTGAGTCCTGGGTCGAACCCGTCGGAAAGAGTTCGGCGGGATGCTTGCTAGTACGTGCCTTGTTGGGGCCTCTTGGAAGCCGATGAAGCCCCAATGAGCGCCCCAAGATGCCAGAGGAAAACCCAAAAAGGGCCCAAGAAACACCGAATCCGTGACATGTTGCTTTACGTGTTTCGGAACGTCGTCACGCACCGAGTCCGTGACGCATCGGGCCCAAGAGCGCCCCTAAAGCTCCCAAGAGCGCCCCAAGAGGCTGCCAGAGGGTCTCCAGAGGCCTCCAAGAGGCTCCCAAGAGAACCCCTAAGAAGCCCCCAAGAGGCCACCAAGAGGCCCCCAAGAGGCTTCAAGACTATCCCCGAGTCACCCAAGATGCCCCCCATACCCTCCAAGAGGCATCCAAAATAATTCCCAAGAGACATCGTAGGAGGCTCTCATGTTCGTCAGTTTTGTTCTCCTCCTCCTCCTCCTCCTCCTCCTCCTCATCATCATCATCATCCCCCCTCCTTCTCCTCCTCCTCTTCCTCCTTCTCCTCCTCCTTATCCGCCTACCCAATCCCTCCTCTCCCTCCGCCACCTCCTCCATCCTCCTCTCCTCATCATATTCATCATCCTTCTCCCTCCTCCCTCATCCATCCATCCTCCTCCTTGTCCTCCTCCTCCGTCGAACGGTTCGGCTGTCCCTCTCTTTGCTCCTACACTTCCCTCATCACCTCAACTCGCCTGGGCGTCGCTTCTGGATGGGCTGGTGGAGATACGCGAAGCGTCAAGAATTTCCTTGATGGGCCCTCGCGCTAAATGGTCAGCCGAGAAGCAGCTCGACGGTGTGGAAATTCACTCGTCTGCTCGCGGCGGCGTCATGGTCGCCCCTCGGCGGGCACCGAAACCAAACTAATGAGGATCCGGTGGAGGTGGAGAGGCGGGATACGGAGGGATGAACGAACAGGGCGAGGTGCAGGAGGGGAAGAGGGCGACACGTAGGGATAAGTACAAAGGCGCGGGTTGCATATGTCTTCCAGCGCGCGCCCCAAACAGTGAGCTAGTGCGTTCAGTATGTGTCATATACGAAGCGCACTGCAGGCGGTGCAATTTCGGCGTTGTCATCTAAGCGGTTCAACTACTGTGGTGCAACCTACGTTGTACATGTTGCACCCCCAGGTTGCGCCAGAGGTTGCGGCATGGCCATAAGATGCGCCGTGGGTTGCCGCGTTGATTGCGCCATCGGCCATAGGGGTGGGCTCGGGCGCGAACGTGGCGGAACCTCGCCCGACCCATCCAGTGTGTCGTGCCGTATGCTGTGCCTTAAATTGCGCCATAGGGGCGGACTCTGGCGCGAACGAAGCGAGATCCTCTCAATCTGTTGCGCTATAAGTTCCGCCGTAAGGTCAGGGCGGGCGCGGGCGCGAACGTAGAGAAACGTCGCCCGACCCATCCAACTACTTAGCAACGCGAGTACGACCCCACTAAGTGAAGGCACGGTTTGGGGGATCTGTCCTACGAGTCGGCACGCGCGCGCGAGGCGCATCTACGGCTAACGCCCTTCGCGAGGACTGGGCCGTCCAATCTGCGACATCCGCCAAGCCCAATGCTTGAGCTCAAAACCCGCGGGGGACTTACGATAACTGGTTATCCAAAGATGCGAAACACCCGTGGTGCTAGCACCCGTGATCGAGGCTCCCGGGAGTAGAGATTTGGACTCCCGAAACGGGTACGGAAAAAACTAGTACGATGCCTCCAACAACATGCTGTCCAAAACCGACATCGGCCGCTGTTGGGCAGGCGGCCTTGTGTTTCAAATGGACAGGAGCTGACGTCGGTCTTCGCATCCTCCTCCCAAATGGGGTCCGGGTAGATAATTAGGGTTGGAGGATCGTGATGCATCGCCGATGCATCGGTGATGCATCGGAAACGTCGGCGGTGCATCGGCGACGTCGGCGTGGAGAACTCCGTCAAGCCGCATCGCCGATGCATCGACGATGCGGCACGATCCTCCGACCCGATCTGGGCGACCTAGAGCCGCAGATCCCGGCGTCATGATTTATTCACAACGTCGACCTCGAGAGGTCTCGACCCATTTCCCAGGACCGGTTCTTCGTCTTGAGCCGTTTCTGGACAGCCCCGAGGCCTGCCGAGGGCCCCCAGCGGCCGGAAATTTTGGGAAACCATTCCGTCGTGATCTTGTCGTGACTCGAGGGTGTCTGGTGTTCTGGCCATCACTCGGCCCTCTGGCGGCCCTTCGGGACGATATGGGCACCCCTTGAACGCCCCCGGCGAGCCGCAGCTGCCCGAGAGGATCCCGAGGCTGGAAAGCCTTCGAGAATTTTCAAAATCTAGGGGAACAAAAAGTGACATAAACATAAAAACTCGGAGGTCCGCGCGGATTTCTCGGATCCGCGCTGGACCCCCATCATTGGCGCGCGGAGCGCGCCAGGGGCGGCGCCGGAGGCGCCGCCGGGGGGCCCCAGCGCGGATCCGAGAAATCCGCGCGGACCTCAGAGTTTTTATGTTTATGCCACTTCTTGTTCCCCTAAAAACGTTCGAAAACCTCGAGCCTCGAGCCGCGTGCTCTCTTTCCCTGACCCGATCTCCTCCTCCTCCTCCTCCTCCTCCTCCTCGTCCTCCTCCTCCGCCTCCTCCTCCTCCTCCTCGTCCTCCTCCTCCCTCCTCGTCCTCCTCGTCCTCCTCGTCCTCCTCCTCCTCCTCCTCCTCCTCCTCCTCCCTGACCCGATCTGGGAGGCCTCGACCGTGGCCCCCGTGCCCCCGCGCAGAAGGGGCGTGTCCAGCGGGCGGCGCGCCGGCGGAGACCACCCTGGAGCCAGCGGCGCTCCTCGCCGCGCTCGTCAGCGCCAGCGCCGCGGCGGCGCCTCGGAGGACGACGACGACGACGACGACGAGAAGGAGGAGGAGGAGGAGGAGGAGGAGGAGGAGGAGGAGGAGGAGGAGGAGGAGGAGGAGGAGGAGGAGAAGGACCATGGCGACGACGTTGAGCGGCGGCCCAGGTCGGGGTGCGCCCAGGAAGGGGGGGCCAGGAGCCCCGCAGGGTTCGAGCTGGACAAGGTTTTGAGTTTTGTGTTTTCGTTCTGTTTCGGGGGTCGTCTGACCCCGGTCAATCCAGACATGAGTCAGTCAGGCCTGGCAGGATCCTGCAAGATCTGGCGCTCTGACTGACCCCCGTTTGCACTGACCCCCGCCCCTTGAGCCCCGATTGTTGTCGTCTGCCCTTGTGCTGGTCTTCTCTCCGCGTGTGCCGCAGAACGAGGTCATCACGAAAGCAGTCGACGGCATCGCCCAAACACCGTCTGGCTCGCGCCCCGATGCCCAGATCTCCGTCTATCTGATTTTCCTGCGACAATGCAAGACAACGCAAGACAATGCAAGACAATGGCTCTAGGCAGCTTGTCTGCAAGGGTTCCGTATAGGATTTCTGTCGCCGAATGAGGGGTGCCAACCCCCGAGCCCGGGCCGAGGAGTCGAGTGGCCTCTCCAGCCCTGGTGGTCGTGAACCTCTTCCTCCACACGCTGGGCGGCGAGACGAGCAGTGAGCCTGCAAGCCTGAGGCGACAAATCCAAGCACCCCTCAAGAGAAAATAAAGCACGTCCTTCTCGGATGCCGCTCCGTGGCTGGCACCGAGCTTGGTACACTTGTCAGTCAGGTCGTTTCCCTGGAGCTCGCACTGAGAACATGTCTTTCCGAACCTGGATCATGGAACTGTGGCTTTTCACGTGCCTGAGCCCCATTGGCGCGAAACCTGGAGGAGGGAGGCGGAGGCGGAGGAGGAAGAAGGAGACCAGAGTAAACTCAAGACTCATCCACAATGTTGCAATAACGCCCTCCCTCCAATTTCCCTCCTCACAAGTCCCTGCAGATGTTGATTTTCACTGAGGGAAGTGCCCCGTTGGAAGACACTCGTCTGGAAATCCTGAACTGTACCAGACCACCATCCTTGGAACTTGAATGCTGCGAGCTCACGTTCCTGTTGCGTCCTGATGGTCCTGAATCGTGCCAGAACATCACAGCCCTCCATCTCCATCAATGAAGCTTGTGTGATCTTTTAGGCGAATGTGCGCGACGTTAAAGCGAGACCCACATTTGGAAACGGCCCGCCCTCTATCCGTGAATTTCGTGCAAGCTTGTTCAGCAAACTGGCGCGGCACGAAGGCGAGAAACAGATGTTGAAAACTGCCCGCCCTCTATCTGTGAAGCTCTTAAGCCTGTTGAGAACGAATGTGCGCGACGCTATGGCGAGAGTCACATCTTGAACACGGCCCGCCCTGTGTGAAACTGTTGCCACTTACCAATTTAGGGATCATGCACGGTGAGGAGGTCTCAGACGGAACGCCTGGCCCACATTATCGACACGCCTCGAGGTGCGACAGGGAGGAGTTATTCACAGGGAAAAGGAATGCAGAGAGGAGGAGAGGGAAGGAGGGGGGGTGGGAGGCGGGAGGAGGGAGGCGTGAGGAGTAAGGAGGGAGGAGGGAGAAGGGGAGGAGGAGGGAGCAGGGAAGAGGAGGATGGAGGGGAGAAGGAGGGAGAAGGGGAGGAGGGTGGAGGAGGAGGGAGAAAGATGAGGGAGGAGGGGAGGGGAGAAGGAGGGACAAGGGGAGGAGGAGGAGGAGGAGGAGGAGGAGGAGGAGGAGGAGGAGGAGGAGGAGGAGGAGGAGGAGGAGGAGGAGGGACGAGGAGGAGGGACGAGGAGGAGGACGAGGAGGGGGAGGAGGCCCCTTGCCCCGCGGGCGCGCCCTCGGCGGCGACCGCGGCGAGCCCCCCCGCCGCCTCCGCGCCCCGCGGCGGCGGGGCGAACGCCGCGGAGCTCATCGCGGGCGCGGCGCGCGTGCTCCCCCGGGGGGGGGGGCCGCGGAGCCTATAGACTGCCGCGGCCTGGGCACGGAGGCTCGGCCCGCACGCAAGAGGTGGCCCTGGGCGAGGGAGCGACCGATGGGCCCCCCAAGAGGCCCCCGAGCGGTCTCAGGGAGCCCAAGATGGCCTCCAAGATGGCCCTTATAGCCCAAGCTGGCTCGAGCTGGCTCCAAGATGGCCAGATAGCCCAAGATGACCTCCAAGATGGTCGGATAGCCCAAGATGGCCTCCAAGATGGCTCGAGTTGGCTCCCCAACATGATCCAAACGGCCCCAAGGCCGCTCCAAAAACGCCCCAAGAAGCGCTCCAAGAGAGCCCCGAGAAGCGCCGCTGCGGTGCGCGGCGGTCGGGGGCCGGCGGGGACTACGTGCAGACAGGCACGTTCCGCTGCTCGCAAGGTCACTGCTCGCAAATGGCACGGATCCGCCACGGGAGATTTGCGATGAAATATTACATCGATGCAGACCTGTTTTTTCCTGAAGTTTGCGAGTAGGCACTTTGCGAGTAATGGAACACGCTCGGTGAAAATGCAAGCGCGCCGGTCGGTGCTGCGGGACCCCCGTGAGCCCGCACCAGAGGTCACTCCAGCGAAGGGTCACTCTTGCGTGCGCTCGAGAGGTGTCGGGGACGCACTGGCCCGGGTCAATGCAAGCCTGGGTCAGTCAGGCCTTGCAGGATCCTGCGAGATCCTGCAGGATCTTGCAAGATCCTGCGCGCAAGCCTGGGCCGATGCACCCCTGGCTCTGCAGGATCCTGCGTGACCTGGCTTGACCCCCGTTTGCATTGACCCCCGTCTCATAATGCTCCCGACGTGGACCGCCCTAGCAAGCTGTGGTCTGCTGACGGCGCGCACAAGCCCAGACATCCGGCGTAAACCACGATAACAACGATACCGATCAACGATATCATCGATAATAACGATACCAACGAAAACAATGATCACAACGATGACGATGACAACGACAACGATCGTTGTGATCGTTGTCATTGAAACTTATTTCTGTAATTGTGTTTGGCCTCGTGGGGCCCTCACTGGGCCTCGGGGCCGTCAAAAAGCAGCTGGGGAAATGGTCGAAAGGTCGGGGGCCCGTGTCTCGAACATATCGAAACGCAGGATGTCTGTGATGCGATGGTGTGAGGGGGGCGTCCTCCTAAGAAGGCGGGGCCTTCTTAGAAGATCTTAGACGGTCTGGAGGCTTCCAAGTTCTTAGAAGCCAGGAGGGTTTTTAAGTTGAGACGCCCCAGCCGCCCTCCCGTAAGATGACGACCGAAGCCTTTTTACCTAACAGCGAAGACTGATAGGTTTCTAATGGTTTCAAAAGAAAACATCATGACTCCCCAGGGGGGTCCGGGCAGGATCCGGGGAGAATCCGCGGAAGTCGTTTTAAGCAAACAGTTACGCACTTCGTGGTCTTCGAGGTCCCAGAACTCCATTCCCGGGCCACATTCTGAATGCCCGGAGCCAACTGTAGGCCACTTCGTGCTCTTCGAATTCCCAGAACTCCATTCCCGGGCCACATTTTGAATGCCCGGAGCCAACTGTAGGCCACTTCGTGCTCTTCGAATTCCAAGAACTCCATTCCCGGGACAAATTTTGAATGCCGGGAGCCAACTGTAGGGCACTTCGTGGTCTTCGAGTTCCCAGAACTCCATTCCTGGGCATGATTTTGAATGCCCAGAGCCAACTGTAGGCCAGGCTGAGGCTGAGGCAGGCTGAAGCTGAGGCTGAGGCAGGCTGATGCTGAGGCAGGCTGAGGCTGAGGCTGAGGCAGGCTGAGGCTGAGGCCGAGGCTGAAGGCAGACTGAGGCTGAGGCTGAAGCAGGCTGAGGCTGAGGCTGAGGCTGAGGCAGGCTGAGGCTGAGGCTGAGGCAGGCTGATGCTGAGGCAGGCTGAGGCTGAGGCTGAGGCTGATGCAGGCTGAGGCTGAGGCAGGCTGAGGCTGAGGCCGAGGCTGAAGGCAGACTGAGGCTGAGGACTGAAGCAGGCTGAGGCTGAGGCTGAGGCAGGCTGAGGCTGAGGCTGAGGCAGGCTGATGCTGAGGCAGGCTGAGGCTGAGGCTGAGGCTGATGCAGGCTGAGGCTGAGGCAGGCTGAGGCTGAGGCCGAGGCTGAAGGCAGACTGAGGCTGAGGCTGAAGCAGACTGAGGCTGAGGCTGAGGCAGGCTGAGGCTGAGGCTGAGGCAGGCTGATGCTGAGGCAGGCTGAGGCTGAGGCTGAGGCTGATGCAGGCTGAGGCTGAGGCAGGCTGAGGCTGAGGCCGAGGCCGACGGCAGACTGAGGCTGAGGCTGAAGCAGGCTGAGGCTGAGGCAGAGGCAGGCTGAGGCTGAGGCTGAGGCTGAGGCTGAGGCTGATGCTGAGGCAGGCTGAGGCTGAGGCTGAGGCTGATGCAGGCTGAGGCTGAGGCAGGCTGAGGCTGAGGCCGAGGCTGAAGGCAGACTGAGGCTGAGGCTGAAGCAGGCTGAGGCTGAGGCTGAGGCAGGCTGAGGCTGAGGCTGAGGCAGGCTGATGCTGAGGCAGGCTGAGGCTGAGGCTGAGGCTGATGCAGGCTGAGGCTGAGGCAGGCTGAGGCTGAGGCCGAGGCTGAAGGCAGACTGAGGCTGAGGCTGAAGCAGGCTGAGGCTGAGGCTGAGGCAGGCTGAGGCTGAGGCTGAGGCAGGCTGATGCTGAGGCAGGCTGAGGCTGAGGCTGAGGCTGATACAGGGTGAGGCTGAGGCAGGCTGAGGCTGAGGCCGAGGCTGAAGGCAGACTGAGTTGAGGCTGAAGCAGGCTGAGGCTGAGGCTGAGGCTGAGGCTGAGGCTGAGGCAGGTGATGCTGAGGCAGGCTGAGGCTGAGGCTGAGGCTGATACAGGGTGAGGATGAGGCTGAGGCTGAGGAGGCTGAAGCAGACTGAGGCTGAGGCTGAAGCAGGCTGAGGCTGAGGCTGGAGGCAGGCTGAGTGAGGCAGGCTGAGGCTGAGGCTGAGGCAGGCTGAGGCTGAGGCTGTGACTGTGACTGCCGTTGCCACTGCGACTGTCATCGCGAATGCGACTACGACTGCGAGAGCAGCAGAATTCTACAACTGGATTCTCATCTGAATCTTAAGGGGAATGCTTCTAGTTATGCTCCTACACATCGCTGTTAGGTTGCTTTGCCGGGATAATTGTTTGGATCGAGACAGATGTCATGAAGCGTTGGCTCAGGATGTGTTTCAAGAGTTCTGGAATATCTAGCGGTCATCGTTTCTGCGGCCCGTGTGGAGCAAGATCTGGTCACCTGGTCTGGGCTTGGGTGCGGTCAATCTGCTGCCGTGACAACCGTAGGGTGCAGAACGGAGCCCCCATTTTCTGCTCCCAGAGCGCCTTTGTACACGAGGAGCGCTGGAGGAACCACCACGAAAATGCTTCACTACGGAGCGGCAAGCCACTCCTTATCTCAGCGTAGTCGGCGGATTGGCCTGGAGCAGCTGGGCGCAGCTGGGCAGCGAGCAGAGGTCAGGGCAGAGGCTGCAGCCATTCCCTCCCTCACTCCTCCTCCTCCTCCTCCTCCTCCTCCCTCTCTTCATCGTGCGGGGGGGCGGGGGCGGGGGCACCACGGCGGAGCAGGAGGGGATGCGGGAGAACGATGAGAGTTCGAGTGCCACCCATACTCGCATGGCCGCGCAGGGAAGAGGAGGAGGAGGAGGAGGAGGAGGAGGAGGAGGAGGAGGAGGAGGAGGAGAAGGAGGAGGAGGAGGAGGAGGAGGAGGGGGGGAGGGGGAGGGTGGAGGAGGAGGAGGAGGAGGAGGAGGAGGAGGAGGAGGAGGAGGAGGAGGAGCAGGAGGAGCAGGAGGAGCGCGAGGAGGAACTCGCACTGGAGGGAGGGCAAGGGGGCACAGGATCTTACCGCCGTCGTTCGGAGGCGACGAGGTCTGCACTCGCACGTGAATCGGCACATCTGATTCGCGTGCACTCGGGGCACGCTGGGGCAGATCTGCACCATGGAATCGCACTGCAACACTTCTGGAAAACACACGACCACTCGCAGACACCGTGCCGAGGTGTCCGGAGGAAACGGCGCTCAAGCGCCATGCGATCCAGATCCCCTGGGCATCGCCACCCTCGGCCTTCCGCCCGACTGCCGACGATTGGCATGAAAGCGAAGGACCCTGAGGGGAACGGGTCCTGGACCCTGGGGACTTCCCCCAGGACTAGGGAAACAGCAGGCTGCACAAGCGTCATCTTTCGGAGGTCCGCGCGGAGGTACGAGAGAGTTCGCGCTCATGCTATCTTTTGCTCTTCGAGAGGCACGCTCTTTGTCCCGGAGGAGGAGGAGGAGAATGAGGAGGAGGAGGAGGAGGAGGAAGAGGAGGAGGGAGGAAGAGGGTGGAGGAGGGTGGAGGAGGGTGGAGGAGGGTTGGAGGAGGGGGAGGAGGAAGGAGGAGGAGGAGGAGAGGAGAGGAGAGGAGGAGGAGGAGGAGGAGGAGGAGGAGGAGGAGGGAGGAGGAGGCAGGAGAGGAAGAGGAGGAGGAGCGAGGAGGAGGAGGAGGAGGAGGAGGAGGAGGAGGAGGAGGAGGGAGGAGGGGAGGAGGAGGAGGAGTGAGGAGGAGCAGGAGGAGAGGAGGAGGAGGAAGAGAGGAGGGAGGAGGAGGAGAGGAGGGAGGAGGAGGAGGAGGAGGAGGAGGAGGAGGAGGAGGAGGATGAGGAGGAGCGAGGAGGAGGAGAAGGAGGAGGAGGAGGAGGAGGAGGAGGAGGAGCAGGAGGAGGGGCCCGTTGGGGGGGCCCCCGAGGGCCCGAGGACAGCGCACAGCCTCGGCACCCGCTGCTCCTCGGGACCCCTCTGCTCCCTAGCGGTGCCGCAGGGGCTCCTCCTCGAGCTGCCGCCGCGCGCCGGCACACTCCTCTCGGAGGGCGCCCGCCAGACTAGAAGGCAGAACATCCACCCCGATGATAACCACCCCGACACGCGAGGCCTTTGGTAAACGCGCCCAAAGAAGGACTCGATCAGGGCAAGGCTGTTTAGTAAACGCCCAGGGCCGTTTAGTAAACTAAACGCCGATTGTCCGGTCTGGGTGGTTTTTCCTCCCTTGACAGACGCGGGCCGAGGTCCTGGCCGGGCCGCTCCTGGGCCCAGGATCGGTGCAGACGCCTGCCTGGCCAGCGCAGGAGGGCGTGCGCGGGGGCCTCTCGGCTGGGGTCCAGGCAGATGGGGGGCAGAGCGTCGCGCCGTGTCGCCGATGCATCAGGGATGCATCGGCGACGTCGGCGTGGAGAAAATCGGCCCCCACGTCGAGCTGCGTCGCCGCTGCATCAGCGATGCGCCGCAATCCTCTGACCCCGTCTGCTCGGACCCCGTTTGGGAGGCCCGAGCGATGCCTCGATCCTGGGCCCTGGATAGGTGCCCACGCCTGCCCGTGGCCAGGGCAGGAGTGCTCATGGGGAGCAGGACGACTTGAGACAACAGCAGCTCAAGCTCGGTCCCGGGACCCCTCCTCGGGCCCAAACGCACCAGTTCTCCGAGCTGCGTCCAGCCGTGGCGACGAGGGGCCCCCCGAAAGCACACTACCGTTGTCCCAACTCGCCCTCCCCTGACGCATGCCAGGGCCGGCCTGGGCAGGCGTGTGTATATATATATATATATATGTATATGTATATATACAGTGGCGCTTCGCGCCATGCACCTTGTCCTTGAAGTTTGGTACGCATGCGGAAATGGCAGGAAGGTCAAGCCGACAATTTAGCGATAACTCCTTGTTGCCTTTTCCGGCATCGCTGGTATGATAATGTTACTCGTTATCCTTCCTCCATGCTTCTTTTCCTCATGTTCGCCATACCCTGCGCATTCTCCCTATCCTCCTCAGCTTTTTATGCGGCGGCTCCTCCCGGGAGAGCCTCTGGGGGCCAACAAAAAAATGGTTCAGGCTTTCTTCAGACCTTCTGGAGGCCTCCTGGGCGTATTCTGGGGGCCTCTGGGGGCTTCCTCGGGCCACCCTGCCTCCAACCACGGTCTCCCTGAACGTCCGGATCACAATGTGGAATGCTTCGGAGGGTGTCTTGGGGCCATCTTGGGCCGCCATGGGGCTCTCTGAGAGCCATCTTGGACCCGTGTTGTGCCGTTTTGGGGTTCTCTTGGACTGCATGGAAGCCTTTTCGGATGGTTGTGGGGCGATTTTGGAGCCTCCCAGGCGGCTTCGGACGCCCAGAAGACCGCCGTCTTGGAGCGTCGGGAAGCCGAAAAGAGGAGAACCCCAAAATTCACCAACAATCAGCAGAAAATCAATGATTTTTGCCTCGTGGGAGTGCTCTTGGAGGCCTCTTTGGGGCCGTCCTGGAGGCCTCTTGGGCCATCTTGAGGTCACGTCGGTCACTCTTGGAGCGCTCTTGCGCTGTCATGGGGGTCTCTGAGACGTCTCCGATGACCCCCCTGATCGCCCTAGGTTTGCTGGGAAGGCTTGGCAAAACGCCCTGCGAGGCCAAGGGGGCCGCTTCGAGGCCCGTCCGGAGGGTCCCAAAACCCCAAATCCCGCGAGTCCGGTTTTTTTTTTGGGGGGGGGTGACGGGTTTTCCCCCCGCCCGGGCTTATAAAAATATAGGAAGAGGAGAGTATATATATATATATATATATATATATATATAGCACCAGAAACGCTCCGCGACGCCAGGCTGGAGACTGAGAAAGCTCGGGACCCAACGAGACACCCCAAGGACTACAAGCTATGGTGCGAGGTTCACTTGGGGCCCCAACCTTTTTATAAAGACACTGCGGCGATGGCGAAGTCGACGCTGTTCGACCACCGGCAAGAGAAGAGGCCAGCAGGCTGGCGATCTGGACGCCAAACCCGCCCCCAATCTCCCGAGTGGTGAAATGGCCGTCAGGCCGCCAACTCCCACGCCTTTCCGAACGACTTGGAGGACTCCAGGTTCTGGGCAACCTCAAGCAAGTGCTGGGCCACAGCAGCAGCCATCTTCTTGGGGTGCGCGGCCGCGAGGGCCGTGCGCTTTGCAGGGGCCCCGGGATCTCGACCTACAAGGATCACATGCGGGCGCTTGGTGTGCCCACAAATTCCTCGGCGGCCACCGCAAGCCCGACAAAGATCATCACAGAGACCAGCGCCCCACAGCGCCACGGTAGTAGTCTTCTTCCAAGAGGAACCAAAAGCGCATTGGTCGAAATGGTGGATCCGACAGTCCTCGGCATTGAGGAGAGAGGCAAGGGGCGGCGCGAGCCACAGGATTGAGGAGCGAGGATTCTCCAAGCCAACAGGAATGCCATGCTTACGACAAAGGTGAATGATGGCAACTGTGAAGGTCAGAGACGCGTTGCCGATGTCAACCATGCGCCGGTGGCGCTCTGACAGGTCAGGCGCGCCCATGGGCTCACGAGAGGTGCGAAGACCAATCCGAACGGCGCGAGACCAGGACGTGCAAGGCGTTCCCAAAACACACACCATACAGCGCATTCGAGGTAATCCAACCTTTGACGACTCTGAGAAAGGCTGGCCGTAAATGATCCTCTACGGCACCGTGAGCCCAGTCCAGGGAAAGGGCGGCGCCGCCTCGCCGCCTGAAAGCCTGAGCCAGAGAGCCTGACCCACCGAAGAGCTCTAAGAAGCAGCGGTGAGGCAGGATGCGCTTTTGCCGGCCTGGCCGCTGGATCTCGGCCGCAAAGCGGCGGTGCAGGTGCCGAGTGACGTCGCCGTCGGAGGCGGTCAACGGCGCGGCCGCCTCAGCAGCGGCTGCCCGCCTGCCCGCGCGGTCGAGCCCTTCGCGAGCGGCGCTGGCGTTCCCCTGAGGAGCAGGGCGTCCACGGCGGGCCCCCGCACGATGCGACTCCTGGGGTCGGCCAGACCGTGCAGCAAGGCAGCCTCGAGGTTGTCCACCACCGACTGGCCGAAAGACACCGCCTCGGGGCTCACGAGGTTGAGGATATCCAGCAGCTTTGACTCCTTGCTGTACCTGCGGAGCGAGGTCTCGCTCTGCCAACGGCCTCGCCTCTGCGCGGCGGCCAGTGGTCTGCGCTGCAGAGCCAGGTCCTCGGAGGCGCCGCCGTGCCGCAGCTGGTGCAGGCTCGGCCGCAAAGGGGCTAGGCCGAGCTGCAGCGCGGCGCGTCTCGAAGCGCGCCTTCAGGTCCGCCGGGCACAGGTCGCAAAGCAGCGCGTCGGGGGCGAGCGAGCCCTTCAGGGCAGCCAGCGGCCTCAGGATCCAGGGGTCCATGTCCAGCAGCACCGACTCGTCCCAGACCCCCGTCTTGCCTGGCTGCAGGGTGGCCATGTCGCCCAGCAGCAGGCCCCGCGCGGAGTAAGCTGCCCCTGCTGAGGCCACCAGCGGCACGACGTGTCGGGCTCTCAGCCTGGTGAGCTCGCGCGGCCTCAGATAAGCGACCAGCGCTAGCAGCAGGAGAAGCCCCGCCCGCGGAAGGCCCCAGTGAATGAAGAGGCCTGCGATGGCACCCGCAACCGCCCGCGGCATCGGCAGCCGCGTCTGAGCCGGCACCCTCCGGCGCCAGGCTGCGCAGCACCTGGCGGCCCGCGGCAGCAGCGCGCGTGTGGAGCGCCTCAGCTCCGGCAGCCAGTGACCCAGTGCCGACAGGGTCTGCGAGCCCACGTCCGGCCCCAAGCCCAGCAAGAACAGGTGGTTGAGGAAGGACACCAGCGCCGCGTCCAGGGAGCCGGTGTCCGTCCACGAGAGGCCCTCCTGCTGGCAGAAGTCCACGAAGCGCTTCAGCACCGAGGCGTACAGGGCTTCCGTGGAAGGCCGGATCGCAAGCCGCTCCAGCGCGCTCAGCCCGCCAAGACTCGGCTGCGCCGCGACCGCCTCGCGAGCCGCGCGGCTCCTCTCCACCGCAAGCGCCGCGGGCGCTCGGCAGCGCGGCAGGCGAGGCTGGGGCAGAGGAGCCGCGCTCGGCCGCCGCAGGGCCCTGCCCATGCGCCTCTCGCGAGAAGCGCGGCACAGAGGGCACGTGGCCACCTGGGAACCAGCCCAAATGGCCACGGGGCGGGACATCAGCGACGTTCCATTCTGAAGGGATCCACCTGCTGACAAATCTGGTACCCGAACAAAGACTGAGACAACAAAGCTTGCGAAGTACGCGTTGGAGATGGACGGTATTCGCTCTGCCCTTTGCCATGGCGAGGGCCAAAGGAAGATTGTCCACAAACACGAGACAGCGGGTGCCAAAGTTGCTACAGCTTCGGAGCAGGTGTTTCACAGCAAGCAGCAAAGCGTCGCCCTCCAGGCAAAGGATGCTAGCTTCGCCCAAGACCTTAGCAGCCAAGATGGTAGACCAAGACTCCGCCTTGAAGATCCACTCGGGGACCTCGTTGAAAGCTCAAGCCCACTGTAGGATGTAAATGGGGTCCACCGAGGCCTTGGAGGGCAGGTCCGGGAGGTTAGCCCCAGGGTTCACGGAGATCTCAAAATCGTCAATGTTACTAGTCATCAATGTAGAAGCCGAAGTATCACCCACAGGAGGAGGAGGAGATCCGCGAAGGGCAGAGTGTCTAGCGCGTGCACAGCCCTCCACCTTGAAGCGCCACCTCTCCGAACAGCGCCCAATCGAGCCCACGGTGTCCGGATCCAGCAGGCGCGAACGGATACCGAGCCCATACTCGGAGGCGTCCGATGCCAGAACTCGTGGGCTCCACGGCGCCGACAGGTCGGCAGCAAGGAGCGGCAGCATACCTCTGATCCAGCTCAGCTCGCGCAACACTCCAGGCCAAAGCCGCGTCGGCCTGGGGCCTGCACTATGCTGGAAAGCGTACACATCTGAGAACAGAGCCAGACATTCGCGACGAACGAGACCGGCCCACGTAAGGTGCCCCAAGAGGATCTCCACCAACTTCCCACTAGCCACCCGTTTCCGAATGACGATGTCAAGAGCCCGTCTGAGTCGCCATACGTTATGACGCCGAATCGAGAGCCTCCGACCGCCCACGAGCTCGACACCCAAGAACTCGGCGTCATTGGACGCGTCCGACATCTCGTGGACCAGGAGCCCCAAAGTTGTGAGGTGCTTAGCGATGGCGTCACGGCCCGCCTGGGCCCTCGAAGCCGAGCGGCTGAACACGAAAAACTTGTCGACGTACCCCGCGACGACGCACGACTCCTCATCCTTCAACTCCTTACCGGGCTCCCCGTCAAGGATCATCTGAGGCTGAGGGAACCCAGACACCACCGAGCTGTTGACGAGCACAGTCTGAACGAGATGCATAGCCCACGACCATCCCATGGGAAGCGCCGAGAGCACCGGCGTGAGCGAATCTCTGGGGCTCACCGCGCGCCCCTCGCACGTGGAAAGCCCAAGATACCCCGCCGCGATGTCAGGCAACGGAAAGTACTCACACAGCTCGCTGGGTAGGCCAATGCGGTAGAAGCACTTGTCGATGTCCCCGCCGGAGACGTACATGCCCTCGGAACCCGGCTCGACGGAACTGAGGGCTGAAGAGGCGGGGAGTCTCGTGGAAAAAGGGCCCCGGAGAAAAAAAACAGTTTACCTGCCTGGTATCGAAGATTAAAAGCAAAGCTCCTGACTTCTTAGCTACGAAGAAGATGCCCACCCTGGCGCGAGCTGTGCAAGAGCGCCTAAAAGAAATCATGTTCCTCTGAGCGAGGTCCTTTAAAAAGTCAGCGTAACAGAAAGGCCTGCCCGTCAGTGCCCTATCCGTGTAGGGGCCGCGCGGGCAGGCCTCCGCCACAAGCGAGAGGGCCTCGCTCTCCGGTCTGATCAGATCGCCGCAAGAAGGCCCCAGCCACTTGCGGTCGCCCTCGGCGAGGAAGTCCAGCAACGGCACGGGCTTGCCAGCGCCATCGGGCAGGGAGACGTTTCCCTTGGCGTAGGGGCGAGTGCTGGAAGGCTCCGAGTGATACGGGCCGCCAGCGGCGCAGAGCTCGGCGAGGGCTCCCGCGCCTCCGGGTGAGTCCGCAGGGGGCCCACCCAATTGCAAGAACTGCGACTCGACGTGGGCCAGAGCCGCGCGCTGACCAGCGTTGCCAGCTGATGACGGCTGCTGCTCCTACTTGCAACCCATGCAAATCGGGCAAGCACAAAGGCAGAGTTGGGGGAGGGTCGATATGCAGCTGTTCGCCCCAATCGATCTTCTTGGAACTCCTCTGCGTCGCCTGCCAACGACGCGGCTGCGCCCAGGCCCGGGCCCTCCTGCACCGCAGCGGAGCGTCAGCGGCGGCTGCGGGAACAGGTCACGCTGCCGAGGATCAGGGAGAGGCCCAGCCGAAGAGGAGTCGCATGCATCGCCAGGAAAAGCAGCGCCGGGGTGGCGAAGCCCGGGCGGGGGGCCTGAAATTGGCCGACGGGGGTGGCCCTGTCCTCGCCGCCGGGCAGCCTGCTAACCATCATCGCCGGCCGCCGCTCTTCGCCCTACGACCCGTTGGCCTCGCTTTGGGCCTTCGTGGCGTCTGGGCGGCGGCGCGTTTCTTTCTCGGGCCTTCCTCTCTCCTTCTCCGCGAGGTCAATCGCGTGCTCCTGAAGCCGATTTCCTGGCTGACCCATGCCTGCAAAGCCGGGCACACGCAGCAGTTGCCGCGCACCAGCCCAGTCCCAAGGTACAGGTGCTGATCCATGCGCACGGGGTCCGCAGCGCCTGCCGTCCTCTCACGATACTTCTCCTCGATGATCTGCAGGCTCCTGCCGAGAAGTTCGAAGCTGGCCATCTCTGTCACATTCAGTTGGTCGAAGCAAACGGCATTCTCGAGGGCGGTGCAGATTCGCAGGTGCTCCTCAACACCGCCCTCGTTTGTCAACCTGCAATCGGTCTTCCACCGATGGTGGCGCGCGATGGGACTGCCGCCGTTGCCTGCTAGAAAGTGACAGACCCACTTCAAAGTCCGAGGGCCTCTGACCGGCCAGTCGGCCCAGGGCGTCTCCGTCAGCATGGGCAGCGCCTCCGCGAAAGGACAATGTCGCCTCGCCATGGTGTCCACCACGATGGGGTGCACCCTCAAGTGGGAGACCATGCCAGCTCCACCTCCAGCTGGCGGCGGCGCAGGCGGCGCCACTGGGCCAGGCGCCAGGCCGGCCACCAGGGCGCCCGCCACGGGGGCGACCGGAGCGAGCGGCGCCGCAGGGGCGGCCCCCACCAGGGCGCCACCAGGGCCAGCACCCGGCGCCACGACGCCACCAGCAGGTCCCAACACCGCGGCGAGTGCCCCAAGCCCGCCTCCGACGCCAGCACCCGCGGGCACAGGCGCGAGGGCCCCAGGAACCCCAGCAGCGGCGGCGCCTCCGGCCACAGCGGCCGCGCCAGCGGCAGCGGGCGCCACGCCTGGCATGCCGACCCCAGCAGGCGGTGCGCCAGCACGGCCGACCGTGTTCGGCGCCAGTGGCAGCCCCGGCGCGGCGGCGCCAGCCCGCTGAGCAGCTCGGTCACGCGCCTGGCCCACCTCCGCGGCCAGCGGGATGGCGCGGAAGCGGTAAAGGCGAACACCAGCACCTCCCGCCCCAGCCGGCGCCGCTCCTCCTTGAGCTCCGCCTGGCAGGAAGCACCACTCTGCGGCGTCGCGGCCAGCCCCGAGGTCCTTAGCTGTCCCCGTCTGGCGTATAGCAAGCACACACCGCGCCGGCCTGCTGAGGCAGGTAAACGCACAACCGTTCATGCCAGAGAGGCGGCCCCGGCACCTGAAAGCGCACCAGGTAGAAGTCCCCCTCTGCGAGGCCTGCAATCTCTAGGCCATTCACCGCCATGGGAACGATCTTACTGCAAGTGACGAGCTCTCACCTGCCGCAGCTGTTCCTGAGCCTCGCGCTGTAGATCCAGTCCCTGGGCGGCGTCCTCGGGCGACCTGATCGCCGCCCACGCACTCGATGCGGCCCCGGCACGGCAACTCGGCGAGCTCCTCGAGCGGCCTAAGTGCAAGGCGCCGGGCAGCTGGGCGAGCGCGAAGCCCACGGCCACGCACAGGGGCAGCACGATCCACCCGTACGAATAGTGCGGCCCGCAATGCACGGTGGGGCACGCAGGGCTGGTGAAAGCACAGTTGCAGGCTGGGCACTGGCAAGCGCAGTCTGGGCACCCGTGCCCTGCC
>CAUYUJ010021057.1:137500-145515 GCA_963575745.1 Prorocentrum cordatum | reverse complement strand
CAGTGTCATGGGAGGGCTTGCAGGTATTCAAGAGCTCCAGGCTATCTACATGACTTTCGGCTTGTCCCGCCACAGTCTATGTACTGGCTGTCGGCCGATCCTGCCTCAGGATATCCAGGGGCCTGCGGCCTATCCCGCCACCGTGGTGCAGGGATCCACGATCTTCAGGCTATACTACTATACAAGGCTGTCAGGCTCAAGCTTTAGATTTCTTCAAGGCTTACCGCAGGGTTTCTAAGTGTATAAAAGCTGACAATGGACACTAGAGTCCGTTGGCGATCCTTCAGTCGCGCGTTTCAAAAATGTCATGTTGTCTTGGTTGTTTTGTGTTCTGTTGAATCATTTGCGGTCCTGTCTCAAGTTTTGTGCTAGAGTCAGTATTCCCCGACGACGGCGACGACGACGACGACGACGACCCTGCCTCTTGCTCCGGGCGGTCGTTTTGGCTGCTGGCAGCTGGGCGGCTCTGGGCGGCGTCGGGGCTCCGCTGACCGATTACTAGATGCATATATGTATATCTGGTATATGTATTGTGTGTCGACGTATATGTATATATATATATGTATATATATATATGTATATATATATAACACGGACGCAGCTGAGAGTCGATGGGGGGAGGGGGCCTGGCCCGCGGCCTAGGGCGGGGCCCGGGACTCTGGGACGGGACCCAGGGCCTCATCATCGTAGGATGCTCATCATTATCATCATCGCTATGATGGTGGGGGAGGAGGAGGACAGCTACCAACTGCGCGTTGGCGCCACCGCCGCCCCCCCGCGCCCGCTGGCGCACCCGCAGTGCGGCTGCGGGAGGGGCTGCGCCTCAATTCCTGCAGAGGCGGCCTGCAGGAATGTTTCAATTTTGGCGTATATACATATAACGGCGCACCGGGTCCGGGGGCCCGGGGCCGGGACCTCGACCACAAATGTGGGCCCCGGGGGGCCCGGAGGCTCGTCGGACCGCCGGGCGCCGTCCAAGATCGTTCGCAGGCGGCTTCGGAACGCGCTCCGATGGCTCCAGATGCCTTCCAAGACGCCTGTCATGACACCAAGAAGGTCCCAGAAGCCTCCAAGGCGCTCCGAGAGGCAGCCCAAGAGAGGCCCAAGAAGCAAACATCGTGCCATTCCTATGGGGAAACGTATATTTTTCGCATGTTCGCCTCTTGGGCTTTCACCGCGTCCAAGACGGCCCAAGAGGCGCCCGAGACGGTCTACGAGGCCTCCATGAGCGCTCCAAGGCTGCGCGCGAGTGGCCCAGGACGGCCCCAAGACGGCCGAAGAGAGCCCCAAGACGAGTTCGAGAGGGGTCCCAGACGGAGAAAGCCAACCTCGAATTCCGAGCTTCCGGCCCAAAAGGCTCCAGGAGGCGCCAAAATGCAGCCAAGAGGCGCCAAAAGGCTCACAAAAACACCCCAAGAATTTCCGAGAGGCACCCCAAGAGAGGTCCAAGAAGCAAACATCGTGCCATTCCTATGGGAAAACGTATATTTTTCGCATGTTCGCATCTTGGGCTTTCACCGCGTCCAAGACGGCCCAAGAGGCCTCCGAGACGGCCTAGGAGGCCTCCGGGAGCGCTCCAAGGCTGCGCACGAGTGGCTCAGGACGGCCCCAAGACGGCCCAAGAGAACCCCAAGACGACTTCGAGAGGGGTCCCAGAAGGAGAAAGCCACTCTCGAATTCCGAGCTTCCGGCCCAACATATCCCAGGAGGCGCCAAAACGCCGCCCAGAGGCGCCAACAGGCTTCCAAAATCAGCCCAAGACGTTCCGAGAGGCACCCCTAAGAGAGGTCCAAGAAACAAATATCGTGTCATTCCTATGGGAAAACGTTCATTTTTCGTTCGCATGTTCGCATTTTGGGCTTTCACCGCGTCCAAGACGAGGCCTCCAAGACCGCCCCAAGACGGCCCAAGAAGCTTCCAAGAGGGCCCCAGGACAGCCCAAGAGGGCCCCAAGACGGCCCAGGAGGCGCCCGAGATGGCCCAAGAGGGCCCCAAGACGGGCCCAAGAGGGAGCCCAGAGGGGGACCACGAACCGCAAGCTCGAGCCTTCCGCCCCAAGAGGCCGCCAGGAGGCCCCAAGGAGGCCCCTCAAGAGGCCCCAGGAGACCCCCAAGAGGCCCAGAGGAGGCCCCGAGAAGCCCCAAATCGGTTCCCAAAATGCTTCGAACCTGCTTCCAGGAGGCCCCCGACAGGTTCAGAGGCCCCCGAGAAGCTACGTCAAACTCCCAGCGAGCGGCCGGACGAGGCCCCCCACAAAATCACAAGAGGGTTCCAGTATTTGTATCCTTCAGCGCTCTCTGGCCTTCTCCCCCCTGCCCCCTTCCCTGCGACTTTCGTTGACTCAAGTTCGCCTCCTAGCTAGAACCTAAGCGCGCGCGAAGCGCGCGCGTGGCTCTAGTTGTATAAACGCCCGAGCGGCCCACCCTTTTTTGGGGGGCTGGCGGTTCACGGGGGAGGAGGTGACCATCATCATCCCCCCTGCCGCGTTCGCTTTCCTTCGACGACGATGTCGACGACTTCCCACGTTCTGGCTGAAGGGCGGGCCCACTCTCCCTCGTTCGGGCCGCTTGTTTTCTGGGGGGTGTTCTAGGAGTCGTTCGGGCCGTTCGTTCGTGTGTGCATGCTTCTGGAGTTTTCTGTGCGTCGTTCGGGCCGCTTGTCCTGGTGTGAGTCGTTCGGGCCCCTCCTTGTGTGTGAGTCCTTCGGGCTCCTCGGGGTGTGACAAGTTCGGGCGCCTCGTCCTGGTGCGAGTCGTTCGGGCCCCTCCTTGTGTGTGAGTCGTTCGGGCGTTTCGTGGTGTGAGTAATTCGGGCTCCTCCTGGTGTGAGTCGTTCGGGCTCCTCGTCCTGGTGTGAGTCGTTCGGGCCCTTCCTTGTGTGTGAGTCGTTCGGGCCCCTCGTGGTGTGAGTCGTTCGGGCCCGTCGTCCTGGTGTGAGTCGTTCGGGCTCCTCGCTTGTGCTGTGAGTCGTTCGGGCTCCTCGTGGCTATGATGGTTCGGGCCCTCTCGGACCATTTCATTGTGGGGGGGGTTCTGCGCCCTCTCCGTGTGTGTGAGCCGTTCTGGTGGGGGTGGACTACATCGTGGTTTGTGGCGGTTCGGCCTTCGTCAGTGGTGTGAGTCGTTTTCCCGCCCCCCCTTGTGTGCTGAGTCCGGGTTCGGGCTCCTCGTGGTGTGAGTCGTTCGGGCGCCTCGTCCTGGTGTGAGTCGTTCGGGCCCCTCCTTGTGTGTGAGTCGTTCGGGCTCCTCGTGGTGTGAGTCGTTCGGGCCCTTCGTCCTGGTGCGAGTCGTTCGGGCCCCTCCTTGTGCGTGAGTCGTTCAGTCCCCTCGTGGTGTGAGTTGTCCGGGCCCCCCGTCCTGGTGTGAGTCGTTCGGGCCCCTCCTTGCGTGTGACTCGTTCGGGCTCCTTGTGGTGTGAGTCGTTCGGTCTCCTCGTCCTGGTGCGAGTCGTTCGGGCGCCTCCTTGCGTGTGAGTCGTTGGGGCTCCTCGTGGTGTGAGTCGTTCGGGCCTCTCGTCCTGGTGTGAGTCGTTCGGGCCCCTCCTTGTGTGTGAGTCGTTCGGGCTCCCCGTGGTGTGAGTCGTTCGGGGCCCTCGTCCTGGTGTGAGTCGTTCGGGCGCCTTCTTGCGTGTGAGTCGCGAGGGCGCTGTGCCAGCGCATCTGTGACGTCGCTCTAGTGGCAAAGTCTGGTCACCCTGCTAGTGAGCCCCATGCGTCTCCATGTTCGCAAGGTCGGTGGAAGAACGAGCATAGCGCAGCCCGTCGTTTACAAACAACAAGAGACATTACCTGGAACCACTATTCACAGGTGACCCCTGGTGTAATTTGAATCGGTCGCTCCGCCCCTCGTCCTTCTCCTCCTTCTCGTTATCGGAGTTCTTGTGGTGCGCGCACGAAGGCTCTCACGCTTGTGGTGTGATGATGCCGCCCGCGGGAGCGCGACGCTTTTGGTCATGTCGCTGTCTTCGCTTCCCGACGCTTCTTGACGGCGCTTGAGGTTCGCCAGTTCGTTCCAAGACGGTCCAAGGCCCAGGGGGGCCCAGGGGGCTTTTACATCTCGTGCGAGGGCTCAAAGAACGCTCCAAGAAAGTCCAGAAGGAATGCGGATCGAGATGGCGCGGCCGCAGGGGCTCCTCGGAGGTGCCGCAGCGAGAGCATCCCAAGGGTACTCAGGAGCGAAAAAAGGACGTACATGTACATGAATCCACGCTGGTTTCGAGAGCACGCATTGCACACATGTTCGTATAACGCGGCCGGTCTCGCGAATCGAGGGGCCGTGTTCATGTGCATAGCTGGGCGCGTACATCCTTTTTGGGCTCCCTAGGTACGTGGATATCCGTTGGCGAGTCGCCCCCGTTCCAGTACGCACACGATGTGCCCAGACAAACCCGATGAGCGCCTCAGCAACGCCAAGAGCGCGACGAGACGTGAGCAAGAAACTCGGACGGTCCACCGTCGCCAGGCTCTTGACGAAATCTCCGAGGCCACCACCGACCAGGCTGATGACGTGGTTGGCGCGCAGGCCCACAGGGGTAGCCGTTCGCCACCCGCGCCTGGTCCTGCACCTACTATGCAGGAGAGGCGCGCCATAAGAACGGCGAGCCACGCGTTTCTGGACGCCCGTGTGACCTCGTTGGAGGAACACTTAAGAGAAGCCCGTGCGTTGAGTTCCGAATTTCGCGATGCCCACGCGGCAGCAGCGGTGGAGGAAGCTCGCGTGGGCAGCTCTTCGCACCCCCCTGTCCCCGTCCGCCGTCAGAAGCCGCATCGGAAGACAGCGGCCACCGAGGACAGCACTAAGAAGAAAGGGAAATCTAAGGGGAAGCGTTAACTCCTCCGTCTGCTGATGACGCGGACGTCCGTGTGCCGCCTATTGTGGGTTCTACGGAATCAACTTTACTTTTCTGGAGTGCCGCCCTCGGTGGTCGCCGATATTGTCTCTTAGTCTTGGTGCTTGCTGAGTGCCGTGGGGTGTGAGGCATTGGGCTCGGATGGTGTATGGTCTTTACTGCAGTACTGGCGAGTGCAATACTTACCACTATGGCTCTGGGTAGAGCGAGGCTGGACACGGGATGTTGCCTCAACTCAGCTTCAGTGGCGCTTCAGGTGGGGTCATCTCGCTGGTGGGACTTGTATTCCACTCTGGCTGGAGCCCGTACTTGGGTTCTCTGGTGCTGGTTACTGTACTCTGTAATGGTGCTGGTTACCCTGCTCAGGTGATGGTGCTGGTTACTGTACTCAGTGATGGGTCTTTGGTGGGAGTACTTTTGGATGCACCGTTGAATCTGTCATGAGTGGTATCGCTACTAGGGGGCCCAGGCAGTTCTATCCTTGGGTGTGGGCGCTACTTGGGTTCAATGGATTCGTTCGGTGCCCTCCTCCTGGTGGGAGTCGTTGGAGCCCCCCCTCCTGGTATGGAGCGTTCGGGCCCCTCCTCGTTCTCGGAGTCGTTCGGCAAGAGGCCCGAACGACTGACACAAGGAGGGGCCGGAACGACGCAAACCAGGGCGAGGGGGCCGGCCCGAGGTGGTCGCCGTTATTGTCTCTTATTCTTGGTGCTTGCTGGGTTCTTTCGGGTGTCCGGCAGTGAGCTCAGATGGTGTATGGTCTCTCCTCCAGTACTGGTGAGGTCAATGCGTACCACTATGGCTTTAACGCTGCTATACGAGAATACCTCTGGGTACACTGAAGCTGGACACTGGATGTTGCCTCAGTGGGGTCGGTGGTTCCTGCGTGCATGGCTTGGGCTTCGGTATGTATCCAATGGTAGAGATGCCTGTACTCAGCTTCCGTGGCGCTTCAGGTGGGCTCTAGTATAGGAAACATCCCGCTGGTGGGACTTGTGTTGCAAACTGGCTGGAGCCCTTACTTGGGCTATCTGGTGCTGGTTACTGTGCTCTATGATGGTGCTGGTTACCCTGGCAGGTGATGGTGCTGGTTACTCTACTCAGTGATGTTTCAGTGGTGGGATTACCTTGTTACACCGCTCAGTCAGTAATGGGTAGTATCGCTACGTGGCTACACTGGGAGATCAGGCAGTTTTATCCGTTGGTGTGGCCGCTACCATGGTTCAGTGGATTCGTTCGGTGCCCTCTCCTGGTGTGAGTCGTTCGGGTCCCCCCTCCTGATATGAGTCGTTCGGGCCCCTCCTCGATGTGTGAGTCGTTCGGCGAGGGGCCCGAACGACTCACACAAGGAGGGGCCCGAACGACTCGCACCAGGGCGAGGGGCCCCAACGACGCACGCCACCTGCATTCTTGTCCAGGACGTGCGCACTCTGAGTACCGTGATTCTACCCTTGCCAAACGGAAATCCTCCGATCTGTTCGAGGGGGCCGATCTTGGAGGCGAGTTTCCCCTTGTGCTCCTCTTCCACCTCTCCCTCCTAACCTGCCGCCTGCTGCCCGCGCCCGACTTCATTGGCGAACCTGCCTCTGAGGTGCAGCCCAGAGCTGCGAGCCTGAGCAGGGTGCTGACTTGCGCCCCGTGCGCTCCGAACCAAGGAAGAAAGAAAAAGGGTGACGGTGTACCGCCAGCGCCCAGTTGCAGACAGTTCCGTGGGACTCTCACTGCGCAACTGGTCGGTAAAGATCGCTGGAGCGTCGACGCCGTCGTCCATTGAATCGTCGTCGTCGAAGTCGTCGTCGTCATCGTAATCGT
Source organism: Prorocentrum cordatum (assembly GCA_963575745.1). Lineage (NCBI taxonomy): Eukaryota > Dinophyceae > Prorocentrales > Prorocentraceae > Prorocentrum > Prorocentrum cordatum. The sequence continues at coordinate 138,859 of CAUYUJ010021057.1, read as the reverse complement.
CGTCGTCGTCGTCGCCGCCGTCATCGTCTGAGACGTCGCCGTCGTGTGAGTCGTCAGACTCGTTTACGTGTGTGACTCGACGACGACCGCCTTCTGTCTTGCCTCCCATCGCCTTCTCTCCCTCCTCCTCTTCCGAGTCGCCCCCCCCTCGGTTCCCCCCAAAAGGAAGATGAAGGAAAATATCATGGGGGGCAGGGGGGAGAAGCAACAGGGGATATGTGCGAGGGCACGCGGAGACGCGCCTGAAACACACGACGGTCGGCATGCTTCGCAGGAGTAGTAGTAGTAGTAGTAGTAGTAGTAGTAGTAGTAGTAGTAGTAGTAGTAGTTGTATTGTAGTGGTAGTAGTAGTAGTAGTAGTAGTAGTAGTAGTAGTCGTAGTAGTGGTAGTAGTAGTAGTAGTAGTAGTAGTAGTAGTAGTAGTAGTAGTAGTAGTAGTAGTAGTAGTAGTAGTAGTTCTAGTAGTACTAGCAGTATTATTTGTAGTAGTAGTAGGAGTAGTAGTAGTAGTAGCAGTAGTAGTAGTAGTAGTAGTAGTAGTAGTACTAGGTTTAGTAGTGGTAGTTATAGTTGTAGTAGGTATAGTGATAGCATGAGTAGTTCGAGGTGTAGTAATAGTAGCTCTAGGTATAGTAGAAGTAGTTATCGCAGTAGTACTAGTAGTAGTACTAGTAGTAGTAGTAGTAGTAATAGTAGTAGTAGTAGTAGTAGTAGTAGTAGTAGTAGTAGTAGTAGTAGTCGTAGTAGTAGTAGTAGTAGTAGTCAGTAGTAGTAGTAGTAGTAGTAGTAGTAGTAGTAGTAGTAGTAGTAGTAGTAGTAGTAGTAGTAGTAGTAGTAGTAGTAGTAGTAGTAGTAGTAGTAGTAGTACGAGTAGTACCAGTAATAATACGAGAAGCAGTACGAAGAATAACACCAGCAGTAGCAGTGCCAGTAGCAGTAGCAGTAACGGTAGCCGTCGTCGTATCATTAGTAGTGGTAGTACGAGTAGTAGCAATAGTAGCAGTAGTAGCAGTAGTAGTGGTAGTAGTAGTAGTAGTACCAGTAGGAGCAGTCGTAGTAGTGGTAGTGGTAGTAGTAGTAGTAGTAGTAGTAGTAGTAGTAGTAGTAGTGGTATTAGCAGTATCAGCGGTAGTAGCAAACGTAGTCGTCAACGTGGACGTCGCACTAGTTGTCTCAGTAGCAGAGGCAGTCACTTGAGCAGTGGTCTATATGGAAGTAGTAGTAGTAGTAGTAGTAGTAGTAGTAGTAGTAGAAGGAGTAGTAGTAGTAGTAGTAGTAGTAGTAGTAGTAGTAGTAGTAGTAGTAGTAGTAGTAGTAGTAGTACTGGTAGTAGTCGTGGCCGTGGCACCATGAGTAGAA
>CAUYUJ010021057.1:62500-135000 GCA_963575745.1 Prorocentrum cordatum | reverse complement strand
CACCCTGGGGTCGTCGGTTGCCCTCTGGCCTGCCCACTGGGCCGAGGGGCCCGCAGCAGGGCGCTGGGGGGAGCCGGCCCCCGGGGTGCCGCCCGGCCCGCGGCCGGCCCTGGGCCGCGCCCCCCTGCCTCCCTGGGGGCCCTGCGGGCGCCGTGTCGCACCGCTGCTGGAGGCGTGGGTGCTCGCAGGCCTCGGAGGCAGAACGCCTGTGCCCCCCAGAGATCCAACGCGTTGAAAAAATCAAGGCGGAGGTTCTTCGCAAATTTCGGCCCCAAAGGGCCCTCGCCGGGCCCCGGGACCGTCAGAAAACGGTTCAGGACGAAAAACCGGTCCTGGGGAATGGGTCGAGACTTCCGGGGACCCCGTCTTGAAAAAATCACGACATCGGATCTCTGCGGCCTAGAGGTTGACACCAGCACCAATTTCGGCGGTGCGCCTCCACGAGGGAGGAAGGTCCCGATCTCGGTGGTGGTGGTGGTGGTAATATATAGTCGGGATGCCTAGGTGGCCGAAGTATTACCACCAGCACCGGAATTTTGGCTCATCTTCCCCTTGTGGAGGCACCCCCATGTTGGTGTTGGTGCTCATTTCCAGGCCTCCAAGATGCTGAGACCTCGGAGGCAGAACGCCTGTGCTCGAGGGAGGAAACCACCCCCCTGGACCGGACAGTTGGCGTTTACGAAACGGCCCTGGGCGTTCACTGAGAACAGCTCTGCCCCGTTCGATTCCTTCTCTGGGTGCGTTGACGAAACGGCCTCGCGTGTCGGGGTGGTTACCATCGGGGTGGATTTTCTGCCCTCTGTGTACTCGGCGGCGAGCGAGGGGGGGGAGTGAGAGGGTCAAGGCCTTCTCAGAAGGCGGCGGGGCTCTCAGAAGCCCTCGCGCCCTCTGAGAGGCTGTTTCTGTCGCCGGGGAAAGCTCAGAGCACTTCTCGGACGGCGGGGGGGCTTCCGAACCTTCTGAGGAGGCCTTCTCCTTCTCGCTTCCCCCCCTTCACTCGCCGCCGACGTATGGGATGTTGGCAGTTCTCCCTCCAGTGGTAGAACAGAGAACGGCGTGCCCATTTTGGCTCAAGGCAAGGCGGGCTCAAAATCAACGAGCCTATGTCCGAGAGGTGCTGATCATGGCGGGTACACTTCGCGACGGTCCAGGGGGAGCGCCGTGCTATGACATGCGGTGGCCCTGCAGGTTGGGACCTAGGTATGTCAACGGCATCGATCGCCTCACCATGAGGTTCCTTGACCCAATGCTAGAGAAGGGGTTCGCTCGCACCAGAAAATCACAGCTGTGCCGCAGCACCGTTCATATGATATCCGTGATCTGCTTTGTTCTCGTCATGGGCACTCTGGCCCACGGGTTCTGGGACACATCCCGGTACCACACGACGAAAGCCTACCAGTTGAGCAGGTGGCAGATGCTACTTTTTATGGGTTCAATGCTGATCCTGACCATTGCCCTTGATGTTGGGAGACTGCTAGCCATGCGCGACATCATCAGCACCTCGGGAGCCAGCTGTCTGCGGCAAGTCCCGCCGCCGTGCCAGCCAAGCGTTCTGTGTGGCGACTATTCGAGGGGGCACGGGAGGCCGTCACGTGTGACACCTCGTGTCTCCAGGCTTGGGAGAGCCGTGATGGTGATGATGATGCTGTTGATGATGCTGCTGCTGATGATGCTGATGATGCTGATGATGATGTTGATGATGCTGCTGCTGCTGCTGCTGATGATGATGATGATGATGATGCTGGTGCTGGTGCTGGTGCTGATGTTCATGCTGATGCTGCTGCTGTTGCTGCTGCTGCTGCTGATACTCATGATGATGATGCTGATGCTGAAGCTGATGATGCTGATGACGATGTTGCTGATGACGATGACGATGACGATGACGATGACGATGATGATGGTGATGATGATGCTGATGATTATGCTGATGACGATGATGATGCTGAGGATCATGGTCGTGGTGATGATGATGATGATACTGATACTGATGATGATGCTGATGATGATGTTGATGCTGATGATGATGCTGATGCTGCTGATGATGACGATGACGATGATGATGCTGATGATGATGCTGATGCTGATGCTGCTGCTGATGATGGTGATGATGATGCTGATGCTAATGATGGTTCTGCTGATGTTGCTGATGATGCTAATTATGCAGATGATGCTGACGATGACGGTGATGCTGCTGCTGATGATGATGCTGATGATACGGATGACGATGCTGATGATGATGCTGATGATGCTGATGATGATAATGATGATGATGCTGATGATGATGACGATGATGATGATGCTGATGATGCTGCTGATGATGCTGCTAATGATGATGATGATGATGATGATGATGATGATGATGATGATGCTGATGCTGCTGCTGCTGATGTAGCTGATTATGAGGATGACGAAACTGCTGCTGCTGATGATGATGCTGATAATGATGCTGATGATGCTGATGATGCTGCTGATGCTAATGCTGCTGATGCAGATGACGACAATGCTCATTCTGCTGGTGATGATGCTGATGATGATGATGATGATGATGATGATGATGATGCTGCTGATGGTGATGATGATGATGATGATGATTATGATGATGATGATGATGATGATGATGATGATGATGATGATGATGATACTGATACTGATGATGACGGTGATGCTGCTGCTGATGAGGATGCTGCTGATGCTGCTGATGATGACGATGTTGATGCTGATGATGATGCTGCGGATGATGATGATGACCATGATGATGCTGATGATGATGATGATGATGATGATGATGATGCTGATGCAGAGGATGATGCTGCTGCTGATGATGCTGATGATACCGATGACGGTGATGCTGATGATGACGATGCTGATGATGATAATGATGATGATGATGATGATGATGATGATGATGATGATGATGTGGATGATGATGATGATGATGATGATGATGATGATGATGATGATGATGATGATGATGACGATGATGCTGATGATGGTGGTGGTGGCGATGATGATGCTGATGATGCTGCTGCTGATGATGATGATCATGGTGCTGGTGATGATGCTGGTGAGGATGAGGATGAGGATGATGAGGATGACGATGATGCTGATGATGATGATTCTGCTGCTGCTGCTGCTGATGATGATGATGATGAGGATGCTGCCGATGATGATGGTGATGATGATGATGATGCTTATGCTAATGCTGATGCTGATGCTGATGCTGATGATGGTGATGATGATGATGCTGATGCTGATGGTGATGGTGATGGTGTTGATGATGTTGATGCTGCTGCTGCTGCTGCTGCTGCTGCTGCTGATGATGATGATGATGATGATGATGATGATGATGATGATGATGATGATGATGATGATGATGATGATGATGATGATGATGATGTGACGGATGAGGAGGAATATGAGGAGGAGGAGGAGGAGGAGGAGGAGGAGGAGCTTGTAAAGCACAGCGTGCTGGGGAGGAGGGACGGGAAGCAGAGGAGCCAGAGGCCCCGAAGCCCGCTGAGACGACCGAAGGTCGACTCCCCCTGGCCCTTCGCCTCCTCCAGACGGAGGGTGGGGAGAGGCCGCCACCATGGCAGGGTGGGTTCGGGGCGTCGGCGTCGCTCCTCCCTGGTACGCTGTGCTGCGGCCGCGCTCGAGGAAGCTCCAGCCATCGGGCACTCCAGGGCGGCGCCTGGGAGCCGAGACAACGAATGCACACAGCGCGCTGCAACATCTGTCTCTGCCGCAGGGCTCCCCACGGCAGGGCCTGGGAGCCGACAGTGGCACACTGAAGTCTATGCTCAGCAGACCTATCACCTCGAATGGGCATGGTAAGGAAGACATGAGGGAGTTCAGACAGGTGCGGAGTGTGCGGGCCCGCAGCGGCCGCCTCAGGAATCATCTGCTGAGACGTGGGGTCCGCAGGATGCCGGCCTCGGAGGGCCGACGCGCCTCGCATGCGCACGGCCTCCACGTCCTCCAGGTCGCCGGCAAACGGCCACGCGCTCCCTGCTCGATTTGCTTCCTGCCTTCCTTCTCGTTGTGGTCCTCATGCCTTTTCTCTTCTCGCTGGACTGCTGCGGCACGGAGTCCCTGATGCTTCCTGTGATCCTCATGCCTTTTCTTCCCTGTCCCTGTCCCTGTCCCTCACTGGACTGTGATCCTCATGCCTTTTCTCCTCACTGCGCGGCGAGCGGCGGCCCTGATACTTCCGCTGAGGTTGCGGGTCGTGGCCGTCTCCGCGATCGTCTCCTCGACGAGCTGAGAGGCCCGAGCGTCGCCACGCCCAGCCAAGGCAGCCACGGCCTCGCCGTCGATAGGGTTGAGAGCGAACTCTCGGATGTTGACCATGTCCACAGCCTGCTCGAGCAGCAGGTACGTCGCGTCCTCCTGAAGGGGAGCGGGCCGTGGAAGAGAAGACTCGGCCCAGCCACCGAATGGGAACCCCGAGAATTTGGCGGCCTCCCTGGTCTCGCCCTCGGAGTCGGGTCGGCCCAACGCGCAGCGCCTCCAGGAGCCGCATCACCGTCGACGTATTTATCCTCTGCTAGCTCGGTACTTCACTCCTCGACGCTAAGGATGGCGCCGATCTTCTCCTCAACCGCCAGCCCGGCGATGCAATCGCCGACGGCCGTCGTCTTCCCGAGCTCGGCGCCGCACGCGCTGCAGAAGCCGGCGCCCGTGCCGAACTGCTGAAGCTCCCTTGTGAAACGCCAGGCAACAGCACGAGCTCCCATGAACTCGACGCTCAGGCCGTCGGCGATCGCCTGGTTCACCAGAAGGCGCCCCTCGGCCTCGCAGAGCAGCACCCAGAAGTCGTCGGCTCGCGCGCTCTGGACCAGCAGAGTGCCCTCGGCCACGTCCGCGCGCAGGCCATGGGCGAAAGCCTCCTCCTTGGCCAGCGCCGGCTCCTGCCTGTCTGATCTGAAACATCGAACTCGGCTTTCTCCTCCGGGGTGAGCTTTCTCTTCTGGACCTCCTGGCCCTTCGCGTTAGCTAGGGGCAGAATGTGGCCCGACTGGCCGGGCCGGACATCCACGGACACGTCTGCGTTCCCGTTCAAATAGGAGCGCCAGTCACCACTCCAACCGCAGAAAGACAAGTGTTCATTCATGGACTCGGAGAACGTCTCAAGCAAGTCCCTGATGCCGAGGCGGGGGGTGCTCGCCTCCGCCGCCGCTGGCGCGCGCGACGAACCGCAGGGCGAAACGGCAGGCGCGTGCAGCCGCCTGCCTCCGGAGCGGCGGTGCGCGTCGGCTCCAAGGGCGTCTGGTTCTCGCCGATCGTGGGATCCACAATTATTGTGACTACTCGTACTACTATTACTACTACAACAACTACTACTACTACTACAACAACAACTACTACTACTATTATTATTTCTACTACTACTACTACTGCTACTACTACTACTACTACTGCTACTACGACTACGAAAACTACTACTACTACTACTACTACTACTACTACTACTACTACTATTTCTACTACTGCTACTGCTACAACAACTACTACTACTACTGCTACCACTGCTACTACAGTGCAACTACTGTGCTACTTTTACAATTGTTTCCACTACAATTATTATTTCTATTACGAACGCTACTATGACTACTACCTGTAGTATTATGCTTTCGCTGCTTCTACTAGTACTTTTCTACCATTTCGCTACTGTTACTAGTACTACTACTACTACTACTACTACTACTACTTTGCTACGGCTACGATTGACATTATCATTGTGCTACTGCTGTCTTGCTACTATTACTGCTACTACTAGTCCCACTATTACTACGACGACGACGACTACTACTACTACTACCACTACTACTACTATTACTACTACTACTACTACTGCTACTCTTACTACACTCTTAGCACTACCACTACTACTACTACTACTTCTACTACTACTACTACTACTACTACTACTCCTTCTACTACTGCTATGCTACACGTGCTACTTCGGCTACTACTACCACTGCTACTACTAGTACTAGTAACACTACTACTAGTACTACTATTGTTCATTATCGGAATATTCTTACTACTACTACTACTACTACTACTACTTCTACTACTACTACTACTACGACTACAACGGCTATTACTACTACTACTACTACTACTAGTACTACTACTACTACTACTACTACTACTACTACTACTACTACTACTACTACTACTAGTACTACTACGACTATACTACTACTACTACTACTACTATTATTACTACAATTTGTATTACTACTACTACTGCTACTACTACTGCGTTGTTAATGTGCAACTGCTGCTACTACTACTATTACTACTACTACTACTACTACTACTACTACTACTACTACCACCACTACCACCACCACCACCACCACCACCACCACCACCACTACTACTACTACTGCTACCACTACTACTACTACTACTACTACTACTACTACTACTACTACTACTGCTACTGCTACTACTACTACTACTACTATTACTACTACTACTACTGCTGCTGCTGCTGCTACTACTACTACTACTACTACGACTACGACTACGACTACGATTACTGCTACTACTAGTGCTGCGACTTTTTTCTGGCCGCGCTGCAGCTCCGGCTGCTCCTCGCACTTGTGCGTTCTGCTGATGTTGGACCTCCTGGCCCCGGCCACCCTGGTTCTTTGCAGCTTGCCGATGCTCACGCCCCCTCTGGGCACCCAATTCGACTTGCGTCAGTCGTTTCAGTTGGCTGCGGCCACCCTGGTACGTTCGTAGTAGTCCGGGGGCTTGCGCCCTTGCAACTAATTTCCACGTCTGCTGCAGTCCCTGGTCGCCGGTCACCCTGGCCGGCTGCTGCTTCCGACGCGTTGCATGCGTGCACCCTGGCAGTACCCCCTCAGCTCAGTCCCGGCAGCCCCCCAGCTGAGGCCTCGACCGCGCTTAGTTGTCGCCTCGCCCGTCGCTCTGTTTGGTTTTCCCGCGTTTCCTGTGCCAATTCGTCTCTGCGTGGCCCGCTTCGACCTGACACGCCGCCGGCGCGCTCGCCCGCGGCCGCTGAAAAAAAGTAACCCCACCAGCAGGCTCACTTCTGATTAATTTGGCCCTCGCGCGCCCCGCTCGGACCCTGACTCGCCGCTGGCGCTCTCGCCTGCGGCTGCCGACTAAAAGTAACCCCACCAGCCCATCCAGAAACGATGCCCAAAGGAATTGCCTCGATCAGGGAAGTGGGCAGCACACAGAGGAATGGCCCCCATTGGAGGTCTTTTGGAACGTCTTAGGGGGCCTCTTGGCGGTCCCAGGCGCCTCTTAGAGAATCTCGGGTGCCTCGGAGTGCTTCTTGGGGCCTGTTGGGGGTTTCTTGGCAGCCTCTTGGAGGCCTCTTGGGCGCCTGTTGGGGCCTCCTGGGGCCTCCTGGGCGCCTCTTGGGGCCCTCTTGAAGCGCCCCTGGGAACCCTCTTGGACCATCTTGGAACCATTTTGAGGCCTCGGATGGCCATCGGAAGCGAAAAGGCGAGAAAACCAAACACATGGATTTTCCGCATGTTTTGGAAGGATTTGGGCCTGTTCGGGGCCTCCTGGGGGAGCTCTTTGGCCACTTAGATCCGTCTTGGAGCGGTCTTGGGGCCTCTTGGAGCATCGTGGGGGCCATCTTGAGGTATCTTGGGATATCTTGAGCCATCTTGGAGGTCATTTTGGGCTCCCCCAGGCGCTCTTGGAATCATCTTGAGCAGTGCCCCCCCCCAGGAGGCCAACATGTGGCCAAAACCTAAATACAATCAATGATTTTGGCATTCTCGCCGAGGTCTCTTGGACTTATTGGTTGTCTCTGGGGGGGCTCTTGGGGCCTCTTGGGGGTCCCCTGGGACACAGAAAGGTTCAAGAGGCCACAGGATGTCCCAAGAGGCTCCAGGATGCCCCAGGAAGCTCCATAAGGCCTCAGGAAGCCACAGGACGCCCCAGGAGGCCACAGGAAACGCCAGGAGGCCCCGGAAGGCAACAGGAGGCCCCGAGAGGCCCCAGGAGCAGGAGGCCTCAGAAGGCAACAGGAGTGGCTCCAATCCCATGTGTTTTACGTCTGCTCCTATCGTTTGGGCCTCACGTGGAGCACGATTCTTTAATGGTATACGTATGCTTCTATATGTTGTCCTTTTCCTGTGAACACAATCCTACATTTATGATTATATATATATATATATATATATTGGGCCTCTCCTGGGGCACGAGCCCTTGGTGTTTTATGTGTGTTCCTATAGGTTGCCCTTCTCCTGTGGCTCTAATCCGCAATGTTTTATGTACGTCTGTTGCTATATATTGGGCCTCCCCTGGGGCACGAAACCTCCCTAGAAGGTCCCAGGAGGCCCCAGGAGACTCCTGGAGACCCCAGGAAACCCCAGTAGGTTTCAGGAGGCCCCAGGCGGCCACAGGCTCATGCGCAGAGACGCGCTCGTACTACTGAGGCTCATTCACACTCCAATTCGTTCGCAGTTAGATTCGTGTCCAGACCGTCACAACTGAAGCCCGTTTATATTCGAAAGCTCTTGCGCCTAGACATTCACGGCGGACAGGTCCATGCGAATAGATGCACATGCGGGGAGTTCCACGCAGTGAGTAATAAGTTTTATTACTATTACTAGTCGTATTACTACTACCATTACTACGACTTTACTACTATTAATGTTACTACTACCACTGCTACCTCTTTTTCTACTTCATCTACTACTACTACTACTAGTACTATTTCACTATCACTACTACTACTACTACTACTACTACTACTACTACTACTACTACTACTAGTACTTTTACTACTACTACTACTATTACTACTACTACTACTACTTCTACTACTACTACTACTTCTTCTACTACTACTACTACGTACTACTACTACTACTACTACTAGTACTTTTACTACTACTACTACTACTACTATTACGAGTGCTACGACTACGACTACGACTACTACTACTACTACCACCACCACCACCACCACCACTACTACTACTACTACTACGACTACTACTACTACTACTACTACTACTACTACTACTACTACTAGTGCTACTACTACTACTACTACTATTACTACTACTACCACTACTACGACTACAACTACGACGACTACGACTACTACTACTACTACCACTACTACTAGTGCTACTACTACAATGACAACAACAACTACTACCCACTGCTGCGGAAGTCAATCTGGCGAGCCAGCCCCTGGACCCAGAAATGGCTACGGAGGACGAGGAGGAGGAGGAGGAGGAGGAGGAGGAGGAGGAGGAAGAATAGGAGGAGGAGGAGGAGGAGGAGGAGGAGGAGGAGGAGGAGGAGGAGGAATAATAGGAGGAGGAGGAGGAGGAGGAAGAAGAGGAAAGCCCTCACATGTGACACCTTTCGTATTTACTAGTTGAGGAGCCCTCATGGAACTCGTTTGGGCCGTCTTGTGGCTGTCTGGGCCTTCCTCGAGGCAGTCCTGAGGGCCCCTGGGGGCTCTCTTGCGCCGTTTGGGGGCCCTCTTGGGCCCTTCTTGGAGCCTTCTTGGGGCCCTCTTGAACAATCTTGGGTGCCCATTGGGCCGTCTTGGAGCCCTCTTTGGCCGTCTTAGAAGCGTCTTGGTTTCGGGAGTGCGAATTTGATGTATTGTATCAAGGGTTGTTGCCTCGGCAGTGCGATTCTGTCATATTTTGCGGGGGATTCTGGCCTCGGGAGGGGGGCCGGTGCAGGCAACGAAGTGAGACTAGATGGCGGGGAATCCAGAATATCACAAGCCCTACAGAGCACTTGGCATTCTAGCACGCCTGAACTTGCCCGGGGGCTCGGTGGCGGATTGGAGATCTTGATTGTGATTGGATGCGTATGCGTCGCGATTGCCATGGTGTTACACCCGAAGCACTACGTAGCACGGGCGTTCGGGAATGATGACCCGGAGACCATTTGGGGAATGGATTTGGGCGGCACCGACGGCCTCGTGGTGGTAATGGTCGACTGCACCGTCACTTCTCTACACCTGCTGCTGCCAATCCTCGAAGAACGAGCAGAGGCACCAGCACGAATGCTCGGAGGTCCGCGCCGATCTCTCCAGTCGGCGCTGGAGCCCCTCCTGGCGGTGCCTCCAGCGCCGCCTCTGGCGCGCCTGGCACGCTTTTGGGGCGGGCGAGTGGGATCCGGCGCCGATCCCAGACATCCTCGCGGACCCTCCGACAGTCTGCGCGCGTGCTTTTCGTCGGCTCTTCCAGATCCGCTGGGTGATGCTCATCCCCATGGAGCTGGTTGCGGTCGTGGCATACCCCACGCTCGCGCTGTGGCTCGGCAGTCCGAGTCCCGACATGGTGCCCTTCACCGTTCTCGGGCTCCTGGCGCTCACGGTGCTTGCCGCCACTGGGAAGCGGTCCAATGAGAGGAACGAGCGCGAGTTGTTCGTTGGGCTTCTGGCCGAGAGGCAACTGCGCTGCCGAGCAGAGTTTAAGCTGGCCCAGGCCGACGCCTCGTCGTCCGCGCCGGGCGCGGAGCTCGGTTCGGAGCGTTTCGCAGTGGCAAGCACCGGGCTGTCGCAGCCAGAGACGACCCCGAGCGAGGTGGCATTCAACCTCAAGCTTGAGCAGGCGTCGTTTGAGCACATCCGTGCAATCGGCCGCGTGGAACAGTGGTTCTCATGGGTCAGAGGAGGAATGGTGATCGTTTTTTTGTTGTTTCTCATTGTTTTGCCACTCTGTGCGGGCCCCTGCCCCCCCCCTCCCCCCCCCGATCGAGTAGATATTGGCGGTTTTTTGGCGTCTGTTTCGAGCGGGTGGGGTCCCTCCCCCAGAGGCCGCACTCTTGCAAACAGTCGCACTCAGCAGAGGTCTGGAGCCAGAACCCCCCCTCCCACCCCCCTTCCCTTCCGCCCAGTGTCGAAATGCCGAATAAAAAAGAAACGCTCACGAGGAGGAACGGGACCGATACCGCTGCCCTCGCCTCGGCTTCGTCTTGTCGGGGCCTGCTGGGAGGCGCTCGTCGCCGCGCCTGGACTCGCCTCGAAGTCCGAGCGCACCTCGCGGGAGGTCTGGGGCGCCAGCGGTATCGGTGCCTGCTGGTTTCTCCAAGAGGCTTGAAGATTGGCGCGCAGGGTTCTTCGCAGATCGTGATGGGGCGTGAACCCGGGAGGACATGACGCCCTTCTCTAGACCATGATGCGGCGTGAGTGACGCGCCAACCTCCTGCCACCGATGCCATAGGTGGGACGGGGGGGAGGAGAAAGGATGGGGAGGTCCTCCTCCTCCGCTTCCTCCTCCGCTTCCCCCTCCTCCTCCTCCTCCTCCTCCTCCTCCTCCTCCTCCTCCTCCTCCTCCTCCTCCTCCCTTATCTACCTGCGGTAGTGGCGGTGGAGTATCGGCCCATCAGTGAACCCCAGCGTGCCTCACCGGGGCGTGGATCTTGTCCTCCAGCCCCCAAGTCACATGATCCCCAGGATCTGCGGCCCTCTGCAGGCTCCAGTGCGACTGGAGCCTGGCATCACAGGGCCCCGTCCAGGTCGCAAATATCCCAGTGGGGCTTGGGCCCTAGACTTGTGGAAGTCGCTTAATGGAGAGGAAGCGTGCTGCCAAGTAATTTCCAGATGTCTAGAAATGTTTCAAACATGTTTTCACTACGTAAACATATGTTTGAAACGTTTTAGAACATGTTTTACACATTTAAGCACATCGTTCATTCAACGATAGGATTGTTAGAGTGTCCATTGTCATGGCATCCACAACCCTAGAGTGTATGATGCCCTTCACAAACGATCGGTGCTTCGCGCTTCCCCACAATGCCCATCCAGAAACGATCGCCTGGCGAGTCGCTGTGACCAGGAACGGGTAGGATCATGCAGTGGAACGGCCGCCCAGACTCCAAGGACAGGAGGAACACCACATCCATCCAGAAACGAAGCCCATGCGTCTGGCATGATCAAGGGAGTGTCTGACCACACAGAGGAACAGCCGCATTGGAAGCGCGGCGGGGGCGTCAAAAGGGGCAGGAACATACGTTTAAACATTAATGTGCTCCTATGCCGCGGCGGTTTTCTAGGGCCGCACTTCTGTTTCTCTCCTGCCATCCTTGCGTCGGAGGATCTTTCAATCTAAAAGTTTCTTCGAGGACTCCTGGGGCAATCTTGGGGTCTTCTTTGGGTTCTCTTGGTGTCTTCTCGAGGCCCCTCTCGGAGGGGCTGAAAGGCCGTTGTCTTTGGAAAGAGGAGGAGAAGGAGGAGGAGGAGCCGGAGGAGGAGGAGGAGGAGGAGGAGGAGGAGGAGGTGGAAGGGGGAGGAAGCCCATGAAGAGGCGGATAAGGATGAGGCAGAAGGGAGGACGAGGAGGGGAAGCATGACGAAGGAGAAGGTAGGGGAGGCAGGACGAAGGCGAAGAGGTAGGGGAAAAAAGAGTGAGACGACGACGCCGAGAACGACGACGACGATGACGGCGACTGACGACGACGACGACCACGACCACGACCACGACGACGCCGACGACGACGACGGCAACGACGACGACGACGACGCCGACGCCGTTGCCGACGCCGCCGCCGACGCCGTCGCCGACGCCGACGCCGACGCCGACGCCGACGCTGACGCGGACGCGGACGCGGACGCCGACGCCGACGCCGACGCCGCCGACGTTGCCGACGCCGCTGCCGCCGTCGACCCCGACGGCGACGACGACGACGCCGAAGACGCCGACGACGACGACGTCAACGAGTTGACCACAAAGGCCATCGCGGACCTTTCGCTCCGACAGCGTCTTGGAGACCTCCCGGAATCCCTTTAGAGGCCTCAAAACAAGTGGAAGAGTGGAGGTTCCGCGCCCCCCCCTCCGCAGGCCGAACAGCTTACTCCCAGGACCCTCTTGGGAGGCTTTGGGGCGCTCTTGGGGCACTTGTGGGGCCATCTTGCGGGCCTGTCTTGGAAAAGCAGCAGTGCGCCATCATACTGTCTAGCGCACGCTCGTGCCATTGCTCATGTGCCTACGGACGCGCGGCTTCATTCATTCATTCATTCATTCATTCATTCATTCATTCGCTCGGGCTCTCTTGGGCCGCCTTGGTGCCGTACTAAGGCTTCGAAATCCAGCTGGAAGCGGGAGAGCGAGACTTCACCGCACATGGATGTTCCCCCGGTGTTGAACGGATGTTGGCCTCTCGGTGGCGTCCTCGTGAGGCACGGTGGCCATTTGGATCCGTCTTGGGGTGATCTTGTGACCTTTGAGGCATGCTGGCAACCATGTTGAGCCACCCTGGGCTATCTTGAACCATCTGGGGGGCCATCGTGCGCTCTCTGAGGCCCCCTAGGGGCCATCTTGACGTTTCAGGGAGTTCACAGGAGAGACTCAGAGCGTCGCGCCTGCGTCCGTTGCCGTTTGTGTCTCAAGTGGCGGGGCACTATTGCACCTGAGTGATGGCAAATATCCTTCGATGGTGTCTTCTCTCATCCCATGCCTTATCTCTCATCTACCTGCTCATATTCGCGGTATGGACAAGTCATGGAGTGCTATCACGCGCCTAAGGCGTAGCTTCTGGTTCGGCTATCCTTCTTGACTTGGTAGGGGAAATGCCCTTATTTTCATGTGGTTGGGATTGATTCTCATACCAGTATCCCACGGAACATACTGGTGTAATACTTTTATGGTGGTACCCCCGAGTGCGCTGGCTTCCCGTCGGGGATCTGAGCCAGGGCACTGGCGTGCACATGACATCATTTCGACCGGCGGTCACGTCGGCCGACACGTGTATGCCACGGCACTGCGCCCCCAACCATGATCAACCAATCGGTAACGCGCTATTCGGGGCCATTTCTTCGAGTGGCAACCCATCATAGCGCGGCCAGGCGCAAAACCATAACGTCCCTGCACTCATTCGGAGGCTGACGGCCACGCCAGCCCCCAACCACAAGGCCCACGACGCTACTTACATTATGCGCTACATCAAAGTAAGTATCTCTGGTATCATATGTGTACGTCTTGGTTTAGTCGTAGGGTTCATGCAACGAGGAATGGGCGATACACGCACCAGGGGCCCTAACTGGGACCCTGCTGGCCACGTACCTTTCCGCAAATTTGTCCGCGAAGTTCACTCGTGGCTCAACGTAACATGTGGGGTGATGACGCCACCGCAACAAGCCCTTGCACTGCAGCGCGACTCGGAGGCCTAGCCAGGACGGTGGCGATGAGAGTGCCGTCCTCGATCGCCAGCTACGGCGTGCCCCGATAGGGTCAACGTAGTGAGGCCGTTACTTGCATCATGCTCGCCCTCATCGCCACATGTGAATTTCTCGAGGACGAGCGCCAGTTGACCCCAGGAGCAGGTCTCATCGACATTGGGGCCGACCGAGGCGAACGTTTCGTTTCGGTGCTAGCCCGATTCGCAATTGTCAGAATGGAAGCATACCCATTTTGACGCTCCTATTGTTTCGTGCCCTGGGAGGAGGTACCTCCCGTGCCTCGCAATTGTTACAGCCCCTCAACCACCAGGTGCCCCCAAACTGACAACAACGCGACCAACTGCTGAAGCGAATGCGCAGCTGCGGACACTTAGCTGAGCGCGCTCCTGGAGACATCGTCGGGGTGTTTAGTGGTCGAGGGTATGGCGCCGGTGCATTCCGCGCAGACGAGAGCAACGCGGCGGCGGCCGCGCCAGGCTACATCTGGGCTGATCAGTATACACACAGATCCACAACGCTCCTAGGCCAGGAAACTGGCAGCGCGCAGGAAAACGGCCCGAACAGTGGCTGCTGGGGCCAAGGGCCAGCTATAGCCGCGGCCAGTGCCGCGCCACCAGCTGCCCCCCCCCCCCCCCCCCCCTGTTTGAGGCTTAGCAGACTGCCTCAACTCGCCCTTCGAATCAGGAGCCGGCACTGACGCCGTCTCATCGACAGGTGTTGCTGAAATCGATTGGTCAGACCTACCCGCTGGCGATGACCATGCAGCTGCTCATTGCCTGCGCCTGGGCTACCATCATGCTAATCGCCGCTGGATGCGACGCGTGAAAAAAAACTGTCAGGAGTTCTATGCCAGTGCGTCGGGGATCCCATCGGAAGGGTAGGGGGCGCGGTGTGGGTGGTGGGCGGGCGCGCGGGTTGCGCAGGCGGGGAATGGCCGCGTTCGCCGCTTGTCTTGCCGTGCATGAATGTGCAGCATTGTTTCTCGGTGGAAAGGGCCAGGATCGCAGGCGCGCCGCTAGGGGTGGAAAGGGCGCGCGAGCTAAGCCCGAAAGGCAATCGCGGTCAGAGAATGGCGCGCAAAAGTTGCGGTGGCAATATTCGCCTCGAGGCGTTGTGCGCAAAAGGGGGGGGGGGGGGGTAAGGGGCATGACTCCGCGCCCTTTGGCTCGGAGCACCGCGGGGGTCGCCTCGAGCAAATCAACTTTCAGGGGCTGGAATTTCTACGGTGCCATCTCGCGCCACTTACTTTCTGATGGCAGGTTCGCCGTTGCTGCGCTGGCAGTCGAGCGGTGCAACGACTACCTGTGCCGGGGCGTCTTCGAGGACTCCGCGCCGTTCCAGGACTGGCTCGGCTTCCCTGTGCGCGGGCGCGTGCGTGTCGATCTTGGGGGTGACGTCAGGCGGCGTGCCGGAAGCGGGCGCGATCGAAGAGCTGGCGTATTTCCCGCTCGGACAGGAGCAGGGTGGGCGCTTCCTCGAGCCGACTACCGCTGCCGTCGCGACTTGGCGGACATTGGGCGGGGTCAGGGCCTGGCCGCGGGCGACAGCGCCGGCGCGTGGAAAGGTTGCGCGCGCGACGGCAAGGGCTATTCTCGCGGCGGTCGCGGTCGCCGCGCGGGGGTGCCGTGCAGTGGACCTGCGCTAGTTCCGAGATAATAGCGGGCGCCAATCGCATGCTGGGCCACATCGCCCCAGAACGCCAGGGTTTTCCTATCTGTTTGGGCGCGCCGTGGAACTTTCCCCCCCGCGCCAATTGACCCCCCCGACAACCGGGCGCCGTGGTGGCGAGGGGCTGCGTCTCGCGCTTCCGCCGGAATTTCGTTTATCCCACTGGGGGGGAATTCTTTCTTCTCCTTTTCCTCGATCCGTGTGTTATCATCTCATCAGTTATCCATTTCTTCTTCCTTCGCGCCCACGCATCTGGGGCGGCTCGGCGCCAGGGGGGCGGGCTCGACCAGCGGGGGGGCGTCCGCTGGGGTGTCCCGGTCGCCGGCCTGAACGCGGCCCCGCGGCCCCCCCCCTCCCGGGCGTCTTGGCGGCGCTTCGGGCGCGTCGAGTGGGGCGTGTGGGGGGGGGGGGGGGGGGGGGGGTTTCCATGGCGGTGTTTTTGTTGGCGCGCCGCGGGGCCTGGCCGCCGGGCGCGCGCGAGTCGCTCCGCGAGCGCGGGCGGGGTCTCGCGCGCTCGCCCTCCATCGGACATGAAGGCGTGAGGGTTTGCGTTGAGGGGCCGCCTGTTCTGCTCCTCGTTTTCTGCGCGCAGTGGATTTTCCGTCTTCTGCGCGCAGGCAGCCGCCGCTGCAACCGCTGCAACCGCCGCTGCAGGCGAGACCGCGGCGACGGTCGCGGCGGCGATTGTTGCCCGGCCGACGACCCCGAAGTCTGCGCCGGCAGGGGCGGTGCCCGAACCAGTGCTCGCTCGCGGCGAGACCGTTGCCCTGCGCAATGCGTTCCCTCGCGAGAGTGACAGGGGGGCCATCGACATCGCGGTTGACTGGCCAGCCATTTGGGGCGGGCGCGGTCGGCTCCACGAGGGGCCTGGCGGCGCCTCTGGAGAGCCGAGGAGTGCGGCGCCGGGGCCGAGGATGGCGTCGACGCGCTTGGGCGCCATGGCGGCGGCCGCCCAGGGGGCGGCGCGGGGGCGGCGCGGGGCGGGGGCAGCGGGGGAAGCAACGAGACGGGCCAAGTACTATTACCGGGCAAATGCCCTTTTGCCGAGCCTTGGCAATTGCCCGATAAGCGCGGCCCAGGCACGCCAGAAGCCCCGGCGCCGGTGCCAGGCGCCGGCCGCGACAGCAGCAGAGTTCACGCAACCAATCATTCAGTTGCACGCGCGCGGAGATGATCCGACTGCAGGCGCCAGCAGCCACGCTTGGCAGAAGGAGTGCGCGGGGATCGATGTGGCGACTCACTGGGGATCGGCGCTGGCAGCTCCGACGAACGCCAAGGCGTCGTAGGGGCGGCGTGTGCGTGGGCAGGGCGGGGAAGCACCGCCGCCGCCTCTGTCGCTGGCCGAAGCGCGGCCGCGTGCGCGGCTGCCGGGCTGGGCGCGCTTTGACGTCCAGGTGGGCTTCCGAAACCTACGCAGTTGCAACCCAGCACTGTTCGTCAAGGAATTTCGGAAATCCATCGGCGTTGGCATTGTGCTGCAGAGCTGAAAAGCGTATCATCCTTTAGACGGTGGGGCTCGATGCAGTACGCCTCAACGTGATCGCAGGCGCGTGCGATTCATGCCGTGCGCGTCGAGCCTGGGAGGGCCCGGACATGCGGTTATGCCATTTGACGAAGAGGTTGGCGGCGACGTGTTTCCGTGGGGACAGTTTGTTGTTAGTCGCATCATTCGCCAGGGCATCCGATGGGCAGCTGGCCAATAGGTAGCCGACGAGGCGACGCGTGCTAGCCGGGGCTCCTATCGCCAATGCTGGATCCGACGCTGCCCAGCAAAGGCCGTATACTTCCGCGGTGAAGGCGCCTTGAGCAACGACGCCTCCAGGGCAATCCTGCAGGCCGAGGGCGCCTAACTGTGCGTCCGCGGGCCGACGCGCCGCCGCCGTCGAGGCGCGCGGCGGCGTCTTTCGTCGCGCCTTGCGCGTCGTGACAGAGGAACTCAAGCGGCTGACATTCCCTGTGTTTCTCAGTCTACTGAATGGGGCCGCGTTCGTCTGTGACGCCTTCGCGTTCCACGACGGCGCATCTCCATGTCGAGCCTTGTGTGGCCGACGACCAGTCTGCCTCCCAGATCTACTTGCAATGCGTCGCGAAGAAGGGGCGGGAAGCGTCTGGCCGTGATCGCGCGCAGAAGATCAGGGAGGTAAGTCGAGAGGCTATCGCTCAGGCCATTGCGGTTGACAAGTCCAACTGGGCCTTGCAAACCAAAGCGACACCGGCGGGGCAATTCAGCTGCCGTCCAGGTAATTTGGTGGACTGCCACCGGCCCAGTGCCGCAATGGGAGACTGGGGGGGCTGAGATTGACCATGCCCAGTCATGCGTGGCAGCTAGTCGTTGGGGTCGGCGGATGAGAGTTTTTGGTGCAATGCTCAGGCCCGCGTCGCGCGCTGTGCGACGGAGCCCTTGTCGTCCGCGAGTCGCGAGATCGGCTCCGATGTGGCGGCCGTGCGCGCAGTGGTAGCCTTCGTCGCGAGTCTATCTGCGGGGGGGTCTGCCATGGCGTTTGGCTGCGTTCTTTCCAGGCAGGGCCGCCCGCGGATGGGCGCGGCGAGCAGACTCTTGCGAATAGTGCGTCCAGATTTTCGGTTCACCATCAGAAACTATTTCGGGGCTGAAACCGTAGTGGCAGTGCGCCTGGCCAAGAGCATCGGCGAGCTACCCGCTGCGCATTATGCCGATAGTTGCACGTTCATATGCTGGGGCAGCGATGCCGCCCCAGGATGCCACTATTTCGAATTCGATGGTGCAGCCTCGAACATGCGCGACATCGCTGGAACCATGCGCGCGTGCATGATCCAACGCCTCATGTCTTCAATGCCAGTGGCAGGCTTTGACGCAGACTTGTGCGCGCCCGAGGACCTGGCGGACGCGCCGTCATCGGGCGGGCGCGCTCAGGAGGATCACCAGCCCCTCGTGCCGCTGACGCTGGCCGTCTCCGCGCAATTCGAGAAGAGTCGGAGGGCGATCTTGCAGAAACCCATATTTGAAGGGGAGGTGCGTAGAGCTACAAGAAGGAAGAGTATTCATGGAGGATACTTCGTTGGAATTCTTATAGGCCGTGCCAGCTGAGATGGTCATCGGAAACTGCGCGCTGGTGATTGCGGCCAGTGGCGAGGGAGGCAGCCTGCGTGAACAGGGCCACCTGCAGTTCCACGTTGGAGAGACGTGCCGCGTCCACTTGCATATTACTCTTCGCGACTAGACGTCGGTCTCGACGTTGGCGAACGCGGTCAGTATGCCGAACTCTGCTATGCAGCAGGTGTCTCTAAAGTCGCACGGTCAACCCGAGTTGCGAGGGCGAGCGGCTTCCCAGGGTTTTTCTTTCATCCTTCCCGTTCGGCCCGTCCTTGGCCGCTTTCGCTGGCCGCGCCCCGCTCGTGAAGTGCCGACGTGGCCTCTTCCGGCCCTTGCATCCTTATCTGGCGTTTTGTGCGGTTTGACTGCGCGGGCCGAGCAGCAGCGCAGACTGCTTCGCGATAGCTGCGCGACTGTGATGCGAGCGTGCGTGTCCGCTGCATCCAGGCGGGCTGTCGCCGCCAAGGAGGGCGACCCCCCTGCGACGGCAGATGTGCGGGCAGACCCTGTCATGTGTATCCAACTCTTTACGCAGCACTCAAGATCTGGTTTTACAATGAATGCTTCAAATTGCATGGCGTCAGGATCGCCGCAAGCATCGTGACGCTGAATTTCGCGCGCGCGTTTAAATTCTCGAAGAACGGAAATGTCACGGTGAAATGCCGACGGGTTGCGCCTCGTGATTCGGGTCTATGGACGTCGAGGCCCGCGATGTGGGGACTTTTGTAGCCGCAGCCATGCGGGTCAGTCAGAGGCTGCTCGCCCGCGCGGCCGCGTGCAACCAGTCGTGGATCACCGCGTCCATGGACGTGGGTTAAGGCCTTCCTTGCGGGCCTGGTCTACAGCGAACTGTCTGCGTCCGCGGGCGAGAAAGAGCGCGTTGTATGTCTCGCGTTGTCACCGGGCTCAGCTGCGGCGCCTAGAACCTTGCCGGGTTTTGCGTCGCGCGGCGAATCGAGGCGCTGTGTGCTGCGCTGAAAGCCAGGGGCGGGCGCCGAGGGCCCCGTGGGGCTTTCCTGCTTATATTCAAGACCATCGCGCGAGGTTCTGGCCCCGAGCCGATGTCCCACGACGGGGTGTTCGAGACGAGTCCAGACGTTCTAGCAGCCAAGCACGTAGACGACATACATATGGCAGGATTCGAGGACACCGTGGACGCGTGTCAAATGCGTGGAGGGCGCCTGCTGCGAATGCAAGTGCAATGGGGCCAGCTGCGCGCGGCGCCGGGCGATGCGCCAAGACCGAGGACGGCCGCTTTCAGCTTGACCAGGATGAATGCATGTAGCAAGTTCGCCCCATGCAACACCCAGTGTTGATTGGGGCATAATCAGAAGAAAAGGCGACGAAAACTGTGTCATAGATGTTCGTCAGCTTACGCGGGGCTCTAGCGTGCGCTTTGATCGCCCATGTGCAACTGATAGTATGCGTGGTCTCTCTCTCTCTCTCTTTCTGTCTCTGTTTTTTTTTTTTTTTTTTTTTTTTTCATTGTCTTTCTCTCTCTCTGTCTCTGTCTCTGTTTCTGTCTCTGTCTCTGTCTCTGTCTCTGTCTCTGTCTCTGTCTCTCTCTCTCTCTCTCTCTCTCTCTCTCTCTCTCTCTCCTCTCTCTCTCTCTCTCTCTCTCTCTCTCTCTCTCTCTCTCTCTCTTTTTTTTTTTTTTTTTTTTTTTTTTTTTTTTTTTTTTTTTTTTTTTTTTTTTTTTTTTTTTTTTTTTTATATATATATATTTATATATTATATATATATATTATATATATATATATATATATATATATATTCCCCCCTATCTCTCTCTCTACAGCGCGTCCAAAAACCTGCCGCTATCCAGCGCCGCAGGGCGAAAGCTACATTCAGTTCCGGAGAAGATCATTTGTCAGGCACTGGCTCCGACAGGAGACCTGGGTGGACTTGCGTAGCGACTCTAGCCACCGTCGCCTGAGCGGCGATGCCGACGACGTGGTCGATGGGGCATGCCGTCGGAGGTGTCGACCTACTCCTGCATGGTCACGCGCGTAGTAGGCAGGCGGTTCTCCGCCTCGTCGATGCATCCTGCAAGTCGCATCGGCTACAGGTGCGCTCCAGCTACCGAGCTGAGACCTTATCAGTTCCACTACCTGCAGGGCTGCTACCCAACCATATCTCGTTGCGCCATTTCAAGTCAGTACCATTCGCCAGCCCAGCGCATGAACGCATTCGAGCTACGTTGTCCGTGCATCGAGGCAATCTTTGCCAGCGATGCTGAGTCTGTCTTCAAGTCCGCATCCGATAAGGTTCTTACTAGGCCCGCCGGGTGTAACTTTCTCGGCCGCGTCAATCGGCTTCGACGGATGATGGAGAGAGGTATCGCGCACGGTATGCAGCGGTGAAATCCACGTGATGTGACGGCCGCTGGATTTGCCGAAGGCTGTATTCATCCGGGGCTACTCTTACAAGTAATGGCGGGGAGTCATTGGTTCAAGTTTGAGGTGGAGCGATGTGACCGTCCAGCGCCAACCAGTTAACAACATTTGAGCATGGCCCACGAAGGGCCGCCGGTTGGGGCGTGTAGGCTTGCGTTACCGCGTGTTTTTTCCTGCCCGGTTATGGTCCTTTTACCTTTGGGATTGTCGGTTCCGCCCAGAAGCCCCAGGTCCAGTCGCGGGCAATTCAGTGTTTTGTTTCAGGCACTTTGTGTCTGAAGGTTTGTTCGGATACCGTGAATTTAGACGTCCATGCGTACCTTTTGGTGGATACAGGCGCTGCCAGTAGAGTCTTCTATCTGCAATGAAGCTTGGTTGGGCCTGGCGCTCGGTTCCTCCCTCCCTGACTTCGGAGGAGTTCAGAGGTGAGATTTAAAGCGTCGCGCCTGCTTCCGTTGCCGTTTTTCCCCACCATCCTGTCGTGTTGAGTCCTTGTTTAGAAAAGACAGTGCCCCGCGTTTCAATCCTTCCTCCTCCTCCGCCCGCTTTTACCCCTGTTTGATGTAAACTCAGCCTGTTCCGCGCATTTCGGCACGCCCCTCGCACGTTTCGTGGCCTCGTAGGGAGCTCCACCGAAGGTCCCAGTGGCTGCGCTCGCGTGGTGGCCCCGCGCCTATTTTGAGACACCGCTCACAGATTTCGTGGCCGCGTAGGGAGGGAGCTCCACCAAAGGTTCCAGTGGCAGCGTCCGCATGGCGGCCCTGCGCCCATTTCGGCACACCCTTCA
Organism: Prorocentrum cordatum; assembly: GCA_963575745.1. Classification (NCBI taxonomy): domain Eukaryota; class Dinophyceae; order Prorocentrales; family Prorocentraceae; genus Prorocentrum; species Prorocentrum cordatum. Next base: position 112,918 of record CAUYUJ010021057.1, on the reverse strand, counting down.
CGCGTTTCGTGGCCCCATAGAAAGCTCCATCGAAGGCTCCACCGACAGCGTTCGCATGGGGGCCCTGCGCTCATTTCGGCACACCTTCACGCGTTTCGTGGCCCCATAGACAGCTCCGCCGAAGGCTCCACCGACAGCGTTCGCATGGCGTCCCTGCGCCCAGTTCGGCACACCCGTCACGCGTTTCATGGCCCCATAGCTCCACCGATGTGGCCCCGTACCCATTTTGAGACACCCCTCACACATTTAGTGGCCGCATAGGGAGCTCCACCGAAGGCCCCGGTGGCAGCGTTCGCATGGCGTCCCCGCACTCATTTTGGCACACCTTTTGCACGATTCGTGGCCCCAGAGGGATCTCCACCGAATGCCCCAGAGGCAGCGTTCGCATGGCGGCCCCCCGCGCACATGTTGGCACGCCCTTCGCACGTTTCGTGGCCCGATGGGGAGCTTTACCGAAGAACTCAGTGGAAACGTTCGCATGGCGGCCCCGCGCCCAGTTTGCCACACCCTTCACAGGCTTCGTGACCCATAAAGAGATCCGCAACGGCGATACTCACAACTGCATCTGGTTGGGCCCTTCGCCAGGATAAAGCCACTAACATATGACTGTCCGACTTATGGGGCGCTATCGCTCTTGAGCAAAAGCAGGCACAATCCGATTGTGTGTTCTTTCATCCCATGTTTTTTGTCGTTGCTTTTTGATGTTTTCATTAATCGACCTGATCTTACTCACGGTGTGGAAACTTCATGTGTTGTTTTAAGGCGTAGCATATGGTTCGGCTTACCAGATCACTTAGAATCCTGAGGCCATCTTGGAAGACCCAACGACCCGTGGCGCCCCCGTGCAGATCCAGGGGGGGGGGGTACCGGAAGGGGTCAAGCTACCCCAACCCGCAACCCGTGGCGCTCAGTCCCACCCGCCCGCCCAGCACATACTCACCGTCCGAGCTTCGGGCTCCGAAATAACCTCGCTAATGCATCTCTTTTGGCTTTCCAGTGGGCTCCAGTGGGTGCTCTCGCTGGTGGCCGCTGGAGGAGGAGGAATAGGAGGAGGAAATGTAGGAACAGGAGTAGGAGTAGGAGTAGGAGTCAATTTAAACAGCTCGAGCGAGACATGTATGGCATGCCCATTCCCACCCGCCCTCCCACAACAGAAGAAACAATGCTGGCACAACCGGGATCCGAGATCACATCGACGAGCTGGGTTGGCACAGCTGATGCGGCCGCGACAGCGGTTACCGATGGGAACTCCCCAACTCGTCTCAAAGGCTGCGCGGGCATTGCAGCACGAGTCGAGGATGCCACAAGAGGACCCAGGAGACTGCAAGAGGGCCCCAGGAATGCCCAGGATGTTTCAGGACACCGCAGGGAGCCCCAGGAGGCCCCAGGAGTCCCCTGAAGGCCCCAGCGAGTCCTTACCCAGCTGGCCCCAGGAAGGCCCAGGAGACGCCAGGAACCCTTCCAGGAAGCCCCAGGAGGTTCAGGAAACCCCTGGAAGTCTCAGGAAACTTGGCTGGCAAAACGCATCGCGCGCGCACATCGGCCAGTTGGTATGGCAGAATTCTTGTGGCCACGATTGCGGTGGCCGATGGGAACTGGCCCAACGCGTTTCAAAGGCCGCGCCAGCGCGCGGGCACGTCTGTGCAGGTCGGTGACTCGGGTGGGCGCGATGGCATGATGACGTCGACCACGGTGGCGACACGATGCGTAGGCCAGTGACCCGCGATGCACTGACGGCAACGCCAGCGACGGTGCCGATGATGGCGAGGACTCTGGAAGGATTTGGACATGCGCTCGCGGCGACGCGATCGCATGTCGCCCGCGTGGTATTTTTGGAACAGGTTTCGCGCCCTGGGTGCATAACAGAGCATCGCGAGTGCACCGCTCGGCGTGATGAGATCGCTGTTTTTTTCACGAAGTGGGAATCGTATGGTTTCCCGTGATTTCAGCAATTGCGCGCGAGTAGGACTTTTGAAGAGGTGTGATGACAAAAACATGTTTGTGACAGGTTTTCATGTTGAAATGCTTGCAAACACATTGTGTTTGGTAGGAATTTGACATGAGCGCGCGTGTGCACTTTGTGGTAATTTCTTTGCAAGGGTTTACCGACGTGGACGACAGGACGTCCATGTTGAGAGGAACAATGACGAAACACGTTGAGTTCGTATTGTTTTTTGCAGGTTAGGGTGGGATTTCCCAGATGGGGCGGCTATCGGCCGGGGAGAGGGGGGAGGAGGAGTATATTGTAAGAAGGAATAAGGATAGGAGTAGGAGTAGAAAGAGGAGGAGGAGGAGGAGGAGGAGGAGGAGGAGGAGGAGGAGGAGGAGGAGGAGGAGTCGAGGGTGCCGTCGAGCTCCCAGTGCAACATGGCGCGTCGGTCGTCGAGAGGTAGGTATGGATTAGAGGCACGAGCAATGACATAAACATAACACGAATTTCGGAGGTCCGCGCGGACTTCTCGGACTGGCACTGGGGCCCCGTGCCGGCGCCCCCGGCGCCGCTCCTGGCGCACTCCGCGCGCCAGGGAGGGTGGTCAAGCACGGATCCGAGAAATCCGCGCGGACCTCAGAGTTTGTATGTTTATGCCGTTCTTCGCTCCCCCAACGTTGCGCGTCAGTCGGTGACAGGTACGTGCGGATGAGCAAGTCCTTCTCAAACTCAGGCGTTCTCCCACTTCGAGGGTCGAGCGGCTTTGCCTCTTCCCTTCTCTTCAGGGGGCGGGCGGAGGCCCAATCGACTTTCAGCTCCTTCCTGCTTCATGTTTCTACCCACTCCCGACCGACGGGTAACCCCAGAGTCTGAGACCCTCTCTAATGGGGCGTGCTCACTTGACTATGGGAAACTCGTGGACGTGAACCAGTCGAGGTTCGTCTTGCAGAGCCCAATGGGGCGTGACCCCTGGTCCATGGCGGCCCTCTTTTCAGAGTATGCGGGAGCGTGAACCTTACTTATTGCCCAGGGCCCCCTCCAGGCTCATCGCCAACGACGAAGTGGAGATCTGGCCCGACAGGATTCTCGGGGAAGGCGGCTTTGGTACCGTCGTTCCTGGGGTATACCACGACACCTTAGTGGCTGTGAAGGCGCCCAAGCAGGACATAGACAAAGGCTTACGCGAGATCTGCAACGAGCTCAGGATTCTTCGCCGCATTCGTCACCCCAACGTCGCGTTTTTCTACGGTGCGTCCATGGACGCTGCCATGAATAAGCTATGCCTGGTCCTCGAGTTTGTCGACGGTGTGTCCCTTGGCGCATTCATCCGCACCATCCGGCGGCGAGCCGGGGGAAAAATCGAGAAGGAGAAGGCCGTCTCAGAAGGCGGTGGGATTTCCCAGAGGCCTCCTGGCCTCCCGAGAAGTTCCCTGTGTCTTCGGGGAGGGCCTCGAAATCTTCTCAGCAGGCTGGGCGACTTCCGCGCCTCCTGCGAAGGCCCGCCCTTCTCGCTTCCTCCTCCTCCTCCTCCTCCTCCTCCTCCTCCTCCTCCTCCTCCTCCTCCTCCCCCGGGCTCGCTGCCGCTCCATGTTCCGCAGCTCCGACCGCCCAGCGGAGCCGCGCTCCGGCGCTCCAGAGGCCGGAGCCCCCGCCAGCAGCGCCGCCGCGCGGGCCCTGCTCGTCTCCGACGTTCTGAACGTGCTGCGCTACCTGCACTCGAGGCAGCCCGCCGTCGTCCACGGCGACCTGAAGGACTCGAACATCTTCGTGGAGAGGCGCCTCGGCAGGAGATCACCACCCACCAAACCACCCCAACCCGACCCGAAGGCTCAGATTTACCCTCGGTTGCCAGTGTGTGGGGGGGGGTCGGGAAACATCGACAAAAACACATGTGGAACCCTTACCCCCCCCAACCCGAAAGTCGGGTCTTCCGCTTGGGTTGGGGTGGTCTGGTAGGTAGTCAGGAGAGGACAGCGCTCGTTCCGCGCCAAGCTCCTCGACTTCGGCCTCTCGCGGGTCCTCACCCGGAGCGCCCGGCCGCTGGGCGGCACGCCGCGGTGGATGGCGCCGGAGCTGCTCCAGCGCGAGCCGGTGAGGCCCGACGCCTCCGCTGACCGCTACTCGTTCGGCTTGGTGGCGTACTTCATCGTGTCGGGGCGCATGCCGTTTGAGCACGTCGGCGCGGAGCAGGCCTTCAGGAGTCTGCGCGACGGCAGGCCTCCCAGTCTGTCGTGGCCCGCGTCCGCCGACGAGCTCACCCAGGTCTGCCGGCCAGTGGTCCAGGAGTCGCTATCTGCACGAACGAAGTGGGTACTCACCACCCACCAAACCACCCCAACCCAACCCGAAGGTCTCGATTTGCCCTCCATTTCCAGTTGGGGGGGGTCGGGGAACATCGAGAAAACACATATGGAACCCGTACCCCCCCCAACCCGAAATTCGGGTCTTCGGGTTGGGTTGGGGTGGTCTGGTAGGTAGTCAGGTACGGAAAGAACGGGTACAATGCCCAACAGCAGTTCCTGTTCATTTTGAACAGGACTCGCTGTCCGCGCCGCCACGGCCGGTGTCCCCTTGAGGCGGAAGGCCGCCTGCCCAACAGGGCCGCTGTTGGTTTGGGACAACATTTGTTGCTGGGCTTTGTACCCATTTTTTCCGTACCCATTTCGGGCGTCCAAACTAGTCACTAGCTCAGAACGGGCGCCCAATCCCGAACACGCGGAGGGAGATCTCGGGGTCGGGCTTTGCCAGGGGGACGCCGACGAACACAAGCCATGCCCCGAAATCCTTGGATGATTTTCGAGTCCTCGGTGAATCCGCGATGTTGAGATTGGGAGTGTTTTTTTCTGGGTCCAGGAGTGTATCCAGCCAACGCCCGCCCTGCGCCCCAAGATGCACCAGGTCAGCAGCGAGCTGTCCGCCCTGCTGTGCCACGTCGCGGGTGGGGAGACGATGGAGGAGACTTGGATTCCGTCGGGCATGTCCCTCTGCAGGAGGAATATGCAAACATAGTCCAAAAATGCCCAGGGGGCGTTTTTTCGAGTATTTTTGTTGTAAGTTTTTTGTTGCCAAACTTTTTTGTTTCGTCCAAATCCCCCTGCAGCAGGATATTCCCGACCTAAGACTGGGAGCCTCGGGGGTGCACAGACCTCCTACCCTGACACGCCGACGAAGGAACTGGCCGCTTTCGGTTCGCGAGAGGGCGTCGCGGCCGTCCTTTTTGCGGGTCCAGGTCCGTCGATTTCGGTCCCAGGCCGTTTTCACTAAGGGGAGGTCTCTCAAAGGGAGGTTTGTTCACCGCCGAGAGCCGTTTGGAGGCCTGGCGCGGCCCAGAGCGCCGGCTCCGGCCAGCAGGAGACGGGCTGGCAGGCTCGGGCTCCTGAGTTTTCGGGGGGGCCCTGTGGTGCTGGGTCCTCGTTTTGAAGCGGCAGCGCCCCGCGCCTCCTCCTCCTGCTCGTCCTCCTCCTCCTGCTCCTCCTCCTCCCTCCTCCTCCTCCTCCTCCTCCTCCTCCTCCTCCTCCTCCTCCTACGCCGCCGCCGCCGCCGCCGCCGCCTCCTCCTCCTCCTCCTACGCCGCCGCCGCCGCCGCCTCCTCCTCCTCCTCCTCCTCCGCCTCCGCCTCCGCCTCCCTTTTTTCCTCCTCCTTCCTCCTCCTCCTCGTCCTCCTCCTCCTACGCCGCCTCCTCCTCCTCCTCCTCCTCCTCCTCCTTCTCCCGTTTGATCTCAATTCAGTCTGCGCCGCGCATTTCGGTACGCCCCTCACACGTTTCGTGGCCCCGTAGGGAGCTCCACCGAAGGCCCCAGTGGCTGCGCTCGCATGCGGACCCCCCACGCCGTCCAGCGTTTCGTGGCGCCATAGGGAGCTCCACCGAAGACCCCAATGGCTGCTCTCGCGCGTGCGGGACTCTCACGCTGGACAGCGTTTCGTGGCCCCATAGGGAGCTCCACCGAAGGCCCCAAGCCCCAGTGGCAGCGCCCACATGGCGGCCCCGCCCCACATCGGCACACCCTTCGCATGCTTCATAGTCCCATGAGGAGATCATCATTTTTATGTTTTTTTGTTGTGTGTGTGTGTGTGTGTGTATTTTGCTGCTTTCGGGGGCCGTTTTCAGGCCCCGGGATAGCGAGAAGCGGATCCAGAGTGAGAAACTGCACCAGATGGACCCTGGGCGGGGTGTTTGGGGACTGATCTTGAGCGGCTTTGGCTTCACTCCCCCCTCCTGGCCGATTCTCTGGGGTCCCAGCCAGTTCAGACCTCCTGGCTCCGAGGCGGGAATTTATACGTGACCACCGCCTCAAGAGTCAGTCTTCGGAGCCTCGGCAGGCGGTGGATATGGACATACTCGGGCCCCCGGGGGCCCACATATATCCACAGCCACCGCCCGCTGGGGCACCACCTCCTCCTCCTCCTCCTCCTCCTTGTCCTTCTCCTCCTCCTCCTTGTCCTCCTCCTCCTCCTCGTCCTCCTCCTCCTCCTCCTCCTCGTCCTCCTCCTCCTCCTCGTCCCCAGGCGGTGCACACGGATCAGTCCCCGCCTCGCACTGGCCGCCTCCAAGAGGAGACCCGCTGCCCCGGGCAGCCGCGCGGGGGGAGCGCGGCGTCCTCGCCGGGAGCGGAGCTGCAGGCCTTCCGCGGCCTGGTCGGGGTGCGGCCCGCCGGCCTCGGCGGCGAGCCGCCCGTGCCCCGCGCGGCCTCCGCGCGCCCGCGCCCCGTGCCCGAGCACGGCGCCCCGCAGCCGGGAGAGGCCACGGGCGCGGAAGCAGCGCCGCCGCCCAGCGATCAGTGGCAGCTGACCCACGCGGGCCACAGGCCGACGCCGTTCCGCACGCAGTTCCTCACGCTGGCGTACCTGCTCCTGCAGTGGAACGTGCCGCTGCCGGGGGGGTCCTGCTGCTGGCTGCACGCTGCTCTGCAGGCCCTGGACAGGGCGCGGGAGGAGCTCCGCCGCCAGCCGTGCAACGCGCAGCACGACGCCTTCTTGAGCGCCCAGTGTGAGAGTTGTGGGTTGATGATGCAGGGCGAGATGCGCTGCGATTTTTGCAACTCTGGTGACGATGTGGCATCCTCGAGCGGCATCGTAGACGGGCGACCAGTCGGCTGATCCAAGAGCAGCTGCACAGACTGCAAATCGTCTCCCGCTTGGCCTGCAGCAGAGTGCCCTTCTAGCAACTATGATGGCACAAGTTTTTGCCCCCCCCCCCCCCCCCCTCCTCCTCCTCCCCTGGCTCGTCGGCCTCCTTCCTCCCTCGCCTCCCCCGCTTGAGCTAGCGAGCCGCTTCAAGATCCAATTTTTTTGTAAGTCTGGGATGCGCTTGTCCGCAGACGCCCAAGAGGAGGCAGAGGTGGTGGGAAACGGGAAGCCAAGGCAAGAGCTCCAGCTCTCGCCCACCCCGTGCAGAGCCGCCCCTAAATGAGGGTTCTCTTTGCCCTGTGGTTGCGCTGGAGAGGTCCAGTGCAGTTGTGTGTTGTGTGTGGCCCGCACCTTTTCGCAGTTGTTCTCGTCGGCTTTGTGGGTGAAACTAGAATCCCTTGGGGAACACTTGAAAGAGAACGAGCAAGGAGGAGGAGGAAGAGAGGGAGGAGAAGGATGACGAAAAGGAGGAGGAGGAGGAGGAGGAGGAGGAGGAGGAGGACGAGGAGGAGGAGGAGGAGGAGCAGGAGGAGGGAGGAGGAGACTGAGGAGGAGGAGGGGCAGGAGGAGAAGGAGGTGGTGTAGTAGGAGGAGAAGGTTCTGGAACCTGTATGAAGGCCTGGGCGGTTTCAACGGTTGTTTGATTCATTGGCTTACGCCGCACCGCCGACCCCTTGGGGCGGCAGCAGGGGTGAAAGACGGAGTTCGCGGAACGCGCGCGATCGCTGGACAATCTTGGGCTTTCGGCCTGTCTTACGTAGCGTGTGGGGTTCAAAGGGGGGGCTTTGTAGGGGATTGTATTGAAGTTGTTCGTGGTCTCATGTGGGTTTCTTGGGGCCCTCACGGGGCCTGTCCCAGGCCTCCTTTTCCACCCCCTGGATGGGCTCGGGGATCGTTGAGACCCGGCTGGGGGTGCGTCTGGCCAGAAGCTCGAAAGTGGACCCAGCTGTGCCGACGAGGAGCTTCCTGAAGGTCCAGAGAGGGCGGAGAGCGCCCAAGAACTGAGTCTCATGCCGCGAGCCTCGATACACCCCGTGCTCCTTCCTTTGCGAAGGGGTGGCACTGGCCAGGGAGGTCGATCCTCATCCTGGACCCTCGGCGGTGGCCCCGGGTACCGAAAACGGTTCCTGGAGGCTGACTTCGAGGATATGCCTCGGGTGGTCGAAAGATGACGAACATCTGTGAGACATCTGCGGCGACGACGAAATCTTTTTTCTTTTTTCCTTTTCCTCCTCTTCCTCCTCCTCGTCCTTCTCTTCTTCTTCTTCTTCTTCTTCTCCTTCTTCTTTTTCTCTTTTCTTCTTCTTCTCGATCGAGGTAGATGCCCGCGGCGGTTCCGGCCCCCTTTCCAGAGATTTTTGTTTGAACAGTTTTTGTTTTTGATAGGTTTCGGTCTCCGGTGGCCGTTGCTGGGCCCCAGGATTCCCCAAACCGGACAGGCCTGGGGCGAGAAATTGCATCACTGCATCAGCGCTCCAGGGGAGAGGGGAACGAACTTGTGCGAAGTAGGCCGTCGGACTCGGGAGGTTTTTTGTGGTTGGGGGGGTTCTGGGCCCCTCCCCTGTCGCCGCGGCCGGATGCATTTTGGAAAACGATTGCGACTGGATTCCGGCAAGGTCTGGGAGGCCCATGGTGGACGATTTCTGCGCGGGGAAAAGAGAAGAATTTGGTTGCAGAGTCTTAGTCTTTTCAGTTTTTCGTGGTTTTCGTCGTCGAAGGGCCGCCTCCGTGCATTTAGGCGCCCTTTCATGTTTCCTTGGGGCGAAGTGCTCGAATTGTCCAGTCGGGTTTCCCTTCTTACCCTCCTCTTGGGGCCGTCCTGGGGCTCTCCCTGGTGGCTTCGGGGGCCCTGTTGGGGCCCGTTTGTGCCGTCTGGGAGCCTTCTTGGGGGCATGCGGGGGCTTGTGGGTTGATTTGGGGGGCTTTTTGGGCTGCTGTGGGACCCGTGAAAGCTCAAAAAGCGAACGTGTTAAACTTAGACGCCTCTTTTCGGGAAGGGTCCTGGTGGCGTGTTGGGGCGTCTATGGGGCCTCAGGGGTCAGCTGGAAGCAGTGGCGGGCGTCTGGGAGAGATCTCCTCACGAGTCGTAATTCGCGCTCTGGAGCCGTCGGGGGAGCCTTGCGGGACCTATTTTGGGATTTTTTTTGGGCCGTCCTGGGGCCATCCTGGGTCGGTTTGGTGGCTTCTGGGGCCTCTTGGCGTCCATTTGGGTTGTCCTGGAGCCTTCTTGGGAGCCGTTTTGGATCGTATTGGGTCGATCTGGAAGGCTTCTTGGGCTGTTGCGGGCCTCGTGAAAGCGAACAGGCGAACGTGCTGGAAATGTAAGTTGTCCATAGAAAATGAAACGCTCTTTGCTTCTGGAAAGCCTCTTGGGACGTCTCCGTGTGGTTTCTTGGGGCGTGTTGGGGGCCTGTAGGACTGCCGGGAGGCAATCTGGAGCGTCTTGGAGCGATCTCTCGACGACTCGTAGCCCTCGTGGGCCGTTCAGGAGGCCTTTGGGGATGGGGAACCTCTTGGCCCATTTTGGGCCGTCTTGAGGCCGTCCTGCGGCTCTCCTGGGCCGTTGCAGTTGTTTCTGGGGCCTTCGCGGGGCCCTCGCTGGCCGTCTTGGAGCCTTCTTGGGGGCCTCTTGGGTTATCTGGGGTCGCTCTTGGAGGCTTTTGCGCCGTTGTGGGCCTCGCGAAAGGCCAAGAGGCGAGCGTGTTAAACTATATGTTTTGTCCGTAGGGAATAGGACAGTTTTCGCTTCTGGAGGGCGTCTTGGTGGCTTCTTGGGCCTGTTGGGAGCTTCTGGGGCCGTCTGGAGGCAATCCTCGGCGTTGTGGAACGATCCTTTGTCGACTCGTAGCTCTCTTGGTCCGTGCCGGGAGCCTTTTGGACCTTTTCGGCTTGTTTTGGGGCCCCCTAAGGCTGCAAGTGTGCGGCCGGCGCCTTTGGCCCGCCCTCTCCTCCAAACCGGCCGACCAGGCTCCTGGGAGGGGGGAGCATCTCGCACGCCGTGGCCCCAGGGGGTCGGCGGACCTCGGGGCCGCCTGGTGTGAACAACATTGCAACGCTTGGAGATCGGGGGGGGAGCAGGAGGAGGACGAGGGCATGGACGCACACGTGTCCGCAGCTTCAAGGTTGCGGGGAGGAGGAGGACGAGGAGGGGGAGGAGGAGGAGGAGGAGGAGGAGGAGGAGGAGGAGGAGGAGGAGGAGGAGGAGGAGGAGGAGGAGGAGGAGGAGGAGGAGGAGGATGAGGAGAAGGAGGAGGAGGAGGAGGAGGAGGAGGAGGAGGAGGAGGAGGAGGGAGGAGGAGGAGGAGGAGGATGGGCGTAGGAGGAGCTATGCTTATACCCCAGGGGATGGTCTGTGCATGGGCGAGCAGGGGTTCCGCGGCCGTCCGGAGGCAATGTCGGGCCTCTTGGAGCGATCTCTTCACGAGTCGTAGCCCTTCGGGGCCGTCGGGGGAGCCCTTTGGGGCCGTCCTGGGGCCCTCCTCGGTGGCTGCGGGGGCCCTCTTGGGGACCTTTTGGGCCGTCTGGTAGCCCTCTTGGAGGCATATGGGCTTTCCTTGAATTGAATCGGGGGCTTTTTGGGTTGCTGCGAACCTCGCGAAAGGCCAAGAAACGAATGTGCTAAACTTGGACGTTTCCGTTAGGGAACGGGCCGATGTTTGCTTCTGGAGGGCCTCTTGGGCCGCCTCCTGGTGGCGTGTTGGGGCGTGCAAGGGGTCTCAGGGGCCGCGTGAAAGGCCAAGAGGCGAACGTGTTGGAAATATGTGCTTTCCATCGAGAATGGGACAGTTGTTGCTTCTGGAAGGCTTCTCGGGGCGCCTCTGGGTAGCGTCTTGAGGCGTCCTGGGGCCGGTAGGGCTGTCGGGAGGCCATGTTGGACGACTTGGTGCACTATTGAACGACTTGGCCCGACCAGGAGGCCTTCTAAAAACCCTCCTGGCCCGTGTTGGGGCCCTCTTGGGACCGTCTTGCGGCTTTCCAGGGCCGTTGCTATGGTTTCTGGGGCCTTCGTGGGGCGTCCAGATGCCGTTCTGGAGCCCTCTTGAAAGCCTGTGGGGCTGTAGGGGGTCGATGTTGGTTGCTTCTTGGGTCGTTGCAGGCTTCGTGGATGCCCAAGAGGCGACTGTGTTGAACATGTATGTTTCCCTCGGGAGTGGGACGATTTTTGCTTGTGGAGGCCTTCGTGGAGCGCCTCGTAGTAGCTTCTTCAAACGTCTCGGGGGCCTATGGGGAATCGTCTGCAGGCAAGCTGGTGCGAATTGGACCGAATCGTCCCCCTCGTGGGCCGTCCAGAAGGCCTTTGGGCACCCTCTTGGCCCGTTGTGGAGCTCTCGTGGGAACGTCCTGCGACTGTCCTGGGCCGTTGCTGTGGTTTCTGAGGCCTTCGTGGTGCGCCTGGAAGCCGTCGTGGAGCCTTTTTTGAGAGCCTCTTGGGGTGTCGTGGGTCGAACTTGGAGGTTTACCGGGCCGTTGTAGGCCTCGTGGAAGCCCAAGGGGCGACTGTACTGAAAATGCATGTTTTCCTGAAGGAATGGGGCGGCTTTTGCTTCTGGATGCCCTTTTGGAGCGCCTCGTGGACGCTTTTTCAAACGTCTTGGGGGCCTATGGGGCCGTCTAGAGGCAATCTTGGGCGGTTTGGACCGAATCGTCTCCCGCGTGGGCCGAGGAGCCTTTGGGGACCCGGTTGGCCCGTTTTGGAGCCCTGTTGGGACCATCCTGCGGCTCTCCCGGGCCGTTGCTATGGTGTCTGGAGCCTTCGTGGATCGCCTGAAAGCCGTCGTGGAGCTTTTTTGGGGGCCTCTTGGGCTCCGGAGGGTCGATGTTGGAGGCCTCTTGGGCCGTCGTGGGCCGCGTGGAAGCCCAAAAGGGGAATGTGCTGAAAAAGTACGTTTTCCCTTGGGAATTGGACGATTTCTGCTTCTGGAAGGGCCTTCGTGGGGCGCCTCGTAGGACTTTTTTCAAGAGTCTTGGGGACTGATGGGGCCGTCTGGAGGCAATCTGCGGCGTTTTGGAAAGATCGTTCGTCGACTTGTAGCTCTCTTGGACCGTTCCGGGACCCTTTTGAACCTTTTTGGCTCGTTTCGGGGCCTCCTGAGGCTCCAAATGTGCGGCCGGCACTTTTCCCCCCCCCATATGCCTTCTTGCGCAAGGCAGGAGGGCGTATACACCGATCCTGGGCCCAGGGAGATCCTGGCCAGGATCGGTGTGGGTGTATAGTTGGTGCCTTCCTACCTCGGGGGCGTTTGCAGCGGGAGCTCGCGTCAGATTTCATGTTGGGTCTCGTCAGTTTCATGAGTCCCCCGAACCCGAGCCTTACGCCCCCCGACATCAGCCAAGACGGTGAAATAAGGCGCACCCCCTCGAAACCGGCCAGCCTGGGCCCCCGGGGGAGGGGTTTGGGGAGGGGGAAGCATCTCACACGCCGTGGCCCCAAGGGGTCGGCGGATTTCACAGTTTGAGATTTCGCGTGGGCTTTTCTGAAGATGGCACAGAAATCCCGAGACGTTCCGACGAATCGATCAGATATTCCGCTGCATAATGACTTCGGCCGTATGTTTTAGCGAACGATTCAAGTAATGAGTTATCACACATGTGCTCAAACCATTACGTGTGCGCTTTACGCTTGAAAGTCGTGTGCGGAGGACTGGTTGTTACCTTTTGTTGAATTTTAACTGCAGAAGCATGGAAGTCTAGAGTCGTCAATTTCTGCATGAGTAGCTAGTTTGCACGAGTCCACGCGCCTAGGGAGTATGACTTTTCGTTCGTTCGATTAATGATTTCCCGATGAAGATTTACATGCTGCTTCCTTATGTGGCGGATTCTCCGATTGATTCCCTCTGTGGGCCGAGGATTCCCATGCCCTGAGAGCATCCGCTCCAAAAACAAGTATACAGGATTTTCCACGCATCAAGATTTCGGACGGGGCGTCGTCCAACGACAACTTTTTTCCCCCATGGTTTTTGTCGCCGACGTCTCAGGCGACACTTGCTTTTTGTTTTTGAGGTTTTCCAGACATCCAGGTTTCGCATGTGACATCGGTGAAGCGACAATCGAGGAAACGTGTTTTGTTGGACGGATGTGCCAGCCGAAACCTTGATTTTTGGAACAACCAACCTCGATTTTGGTTAGGGTGGGGCGTGTTTTCTTTGGACCTGGGAATCCCCATGTCACTGACTGATATCTCTTCTGCGGATATTCCCAGGCCTGGAACAAGTCTTGCCCCAAACATCAACTTCTGGAGGGTTATTGTTTTTGAGTTTCCCGTTTTTCCGATCCCATGAATCGCTTGCGTGACAAGGATGAGTCGTTTTCGTGATACGAGGGGGTCGTTCGTATGATAAGGTGGGTGCTCTTGCGAGATCTGTTCTTCTGACTGCGTGAGTTATTCTCAGGTTTATGATGATTGTGTGGTGTTACGTGTTTCTTCTTCAGACAGCTGTGGGATCGCTTCGGAGGGCTCCACAACGGCCCCACAGCATCCAAAGAACGCTGGAAAATTTACCAAGCACGTCCCAATCGAGAGTTGCTAAAAGTGCCCCTGGCCCAAGGTGCCCCCAGCGTTTCGCTCCATTTTGGAGCCCCTGGGCCCTCTGGGGCCCTCCGGTGCCCTCCGGGGCCTCGTGCGGGGTGCTCTGGAGGCCGTCTGGGCCGCCCCGAGAGCCCAGGGGCAGTTCTAGCAACCTCCGGCCCGAGAGGAGCCCGAGACGGCCCAAAAGAGCTTGTGTGAAAGGTGGAGGAGGACGAGGAGGAGGAGGAGGAGGAGGGGGAGGAGGAGGAGGAGGAGGAGCAGGAGGAGGGGGAGGAGGAAGAGGAGGAGGAGGAGAAGGAGGAGGGGGAGGAGGAGGAGGAGGAGGAGGAGGAGGAGGAGGAGGAGGAGGACCTCCCTCTCCGTGTTCCTTTTCGCCATGCATCCTCAGGCCTTAGGCCTGCTGCTGCGCTCCGCCAGTGCATTCGGTTTCACTAAGTTTTTTATCCATCCTCCGTTATTCATTGTCGCTCCTGTCAAAGCATTGGTTCGACTGTTGATCCTGACGGGGCTCATCAAGCATTGGTTCGGCTTGTCTTCGTCAGTGGGCGCACCTCCGCGGATGAAGGCGCGTGCGGTATGAGGGAGGCAGCCTGATTTGAATGATCACGGCACTCCACGAACTTGTATCTATTTTTGACCGCGGGCCTCGCTAAGGGGCACTGTACGGCGATGCAGTTGAGATATTTCGTTGGTACCGTGCCATCAGCCAGCGCGGTTTGTCCAGTGTGATGCTCAGCCTTGATTTCGATAAGCACCCCGATGACAACAATAAAAGAAGGCTTCGCCTGAGACCATTGGCGAAACAACGATAGGGAGAACGTGATTTATTGGACGATGTCCCAAGCGAAACTTTGGTGCTTAGAACATCATGCAGATGTTTTTTTTTGTGGGCAGGCTTTCTCTGGGCCTGGGAATCCCCAGTCCACAAAATGAATCAATCAGTGGCCCTGGGATCTCCCAGGCTCAAAGAACGCCCCCCCCCCCCCCCCAAAAGTCTGGATGATTCTTCTTTTCAGTAAGCCAAGATTCTGCCTGGCCGCTACGCTGTTCCAGCGATCGGCGCGTATCGTCTGTTCAACAGCATCAGCGCCGCTTGATCGAAGCTTCTGCGCTGTTCGCGCGGTCGGACAGCAGGCTGTTCTTTTACAATCAGGCCGACCCTTCGGCATGGGACGCCAGCGAACAACTGATGGGAGGAAGGTGTTTCTGCAGGGCGAGCTCTTTTTTTTTTGTTCCACCCGATGCCGCAGATTTTCCCGGGGGCTGGCCCGACTCTCTCTGGGCTCGGTGAATCTCGGGGGCGGAAAAGAGGGGGGTGATGACTAGGGGGGGGTGGATATCATGGCGAGGGCCATGATTTTTCCCCAGATTTCATGGCGCCTCTTCTTATTTCATTACGTCCCTGGCCCCCCCGCTGGGCCGCGCACATGCCGCCGGTCATGATTTGCACCCCCCCCTCTTGGACACCCCCCTCTTTGCCGCTCCCGAGAATCCCGAGACCCCGGTGCTGGGCTCCTCCTGTGGCCTGGGGCTTCCCCGGCCGAGCGGGAACGTCCCGGGCTGTCCGGTTCGGGCCTGCTTCGGGCCGGACACCTGGAGCACCCGGAGTCGTGCCGTCACAGGGGAGGCGCGCAGAGCGAGGCGTCGGGGGTGGCCGGAGCCCCCCCCGCCCAGCCCAGGAACGTCGCGGGGACTTGCGATCGGGTGCCCATCGCCGATCGATCCGCGACGTGTCGCCAGGCGGTGCTCCTTGGACACTGCTTCGACACTCTCCTGGGCGCTCGAGATGATTTCTGGGATGTGGTCCTTCAGTTCGATGGGGGGTGGACAGAAACCCCCACCCTGACACGTCGATTAGTGAATTGTCCGTTTTCGGTTCTCGAGAGGGCGCCGCGGCCGTCGTTTTCCAGGCCTGCGCCCGCCAGGTTTGGGCCCGAGGTCGTTTCCACCAAACCCTGCTTCACGGAAGGGGGTCTGGTCCACCCCCGAAAGGGGGGGAGGAGCAGCAGGATGGGCGAGACGGGGCAGGGGGAAGGGCCAGGTGCGGTCTGAACGCAGGAGGGCGCTGACTGCAATGTCGCCCCCACGGCTGCCAGGGACAGGCGTCGAACCCGGAGAGCCCTCCAGAGGCCGCTCCGAGTCGTGGCACGACGACGACGGGCGGTTCTGGACGCTTTCGGCCCCCGGGGGGCCCTCGCTGGGCCCCCCAGAGGACCGTAAAGGTCACCACCCACCAAACCACCCCAACCCAACCCGAAGGCCTCAAATTGACCTCCATTTCCAGTGGGGGGGGGTCGGGGAACATCGAGAAAACACGTATGGAACCCGTACCCCCCCCCAACCCGAAATTCGGGTCTTCGGGTTGGGTTGGGGTGGTCTGGTAGGTAGTCAGAAGGAGCGTTTCGGGAGGATAAGCCCTGGGGGAAGGGGTCGAGACCTCCGGGGGTCGACGGTGGCACCGTCGGGAACGCATCGTGACGTCGGGGGTCTGGGATGCAGTGGAGGCGCGCACCGAGAAGCTAAGTGCTCTTCGCCAGGGGACCCTGAGTTTGGTCGATCCTCGCGCTGCGCGGTGACTTTCCGCGGCCGTTAAGAAGCTGCTGCGTTCAGGGCGCCCCGGGCTTCCCCTCAGGTGTGCCTCGCGCGCGGGCTTTCATGGTCTTGTTTATTGCGAAGGTTTTCGGCAGGAAAAAAGCACACAGTTTTTTTGTTTTTCCACACAGCTTTTTTTTTTTTTTTTTTGTGTGCTTTTCCCACAGTTTGTGTGTTTTTCCCCACATTTTTTTGTTTTGTGTGTGTGTGTGTGTGTGTGTGTGTGTGTTTGCGTGTTTGTTTGTTTGCGTGCTTGTTTGTTTGTTTGTGTTGTTGTTTTGTGTGTGTGTGTGTGTGTGTTTTTCCCCACTGTTTTTTTTTTCCTCCCACAGTGTGTTTTTTTCCCACGCGACTGCGCCCGCACCGTGGGGACCCCTCCGGGTTCGGGAGTGGCTCTGGTTGTCGGGCCGCGCCTCCGGCCCTGGGGCGGGGGAGCGCGTCCGCGTGGCCGAGGCTCCGCCGGGCCAGGAGCGCGCCCCTTCCTCCTCCTCCTCAGCCTCCTCCTCCTGCTCCTCCTCCTCCTCAGCCTCCTCCTCCTCCTCCTCCTCCTCAGCCTCCTCCTCCTCAGCCTCCTCCTCCTCCTCCTCCCTCCTCCTCCTCCTCCTCCTCCTCGTCCTCCTCGTCCTCCTCCTCCTCCTCCTCCTCCTCCTCCTCCTCCTCCTCCTCCCTCGAGCTGCTTCGCTCCCCTCTCGCCACCCACCAAACCACCCCAGCCCAACCTCGCAGGCCTAGAGGTTGACACCAGCACCAGCATCGGCGGTGTGCCTCCACCGAGGGAGGGAAATCCCGATCTCGGTGATGGTGGTAATATTCTGGCTTCCAAGGTGGCCGAAATATTACCACCAACACCGAAATCTAGGATCATCTTCCCCCTGTGGAGGCAACCCCCTGTGTTGGTGCTGGTGCCAATTTCCAGGCCTCCAACAACCCGAAGGCCTCGATTTGCCCTCCATTTCTAGTGTGGGGGGGGTCGGGGAACATCGAACAAAAACACGTATGGAGCCCATACCCCCCCCCCCAACCCGAAATTCGGGTCAAATTCGGATCTTCGGGTTGGGTTGTGGTGGCCTGGTAGGTAGTCAGCAAGGCCAGACACGCCCCTTCTCCTCCTTCGAGTTGCTTCGCTCCCCTCCGCCGGCCGAGATGTTCTCGCCGCTGTCGACTGGCCGAGCGTTCGTCTGCAGTGCGGAGCTGCAGGGGAGCGCCGTGGCGGCATTTCTTGGTCTCTTGGGGGTCTCTCGGCGCCTCTCGGGGGTGTCTTGGGAGCCTCTGGCCTCTGGGGAGCTCCTTGGGAGCCTCTGGGGGCCTGTGGGAGCTCCCTGGGAGCTTGCTGGCGGTGTCGAGGGCCAGCTTTGGGGGAACGGGTTCCAAATGACAGTCCGGATTCATTTTGTGGGGCCCTCTACGGGGCCTCTTGGGCCCTCTTGGGGGGCCTTCTGGGCCGTATTGAGGCCCTCTTGAGTCATCTTGAGGCCCTCCTGGGAGTGTCTTGGGCTGTCTTACTGCGATGCTGAAGGCCTCCTGGGCCGTCTTGGAGGCCCACAGTCGCGAAAGGGCGAGAGCGCAGGCATAGTTCAGACCCAACGAGAAATCATTTTTTTTGCTCCAGCGCCCCTCCTGGGGACTCTTGGAGCTCTTCTGAGGCAGTTCGGACGCGTCCCGGGGCCGTCCAGAGATTCTCTCGGGTGTCTTGGAGCGCTCTTGGACTGTCTCGGACCAGCTGGGGCTCTCTTGGAGGTCCCTTGGGGCGCTCTTAGAACGCTCTGGGGGGCCTGGGAGGCCGCACCCGTGAGCAAATCCATCTCCGATCCAAGGGTGGCCGGGCTGCGGCCGGGGTGTTTTTCATCTGGGACCGACCCCCCAGGGGCCTCCACGCGCGCGCGAGTTAGACAGACGATTCAGCAGTTCATGCTGGTCACCTGGACGGCCTACATGGGCAGCCTCCTCCAGACCGACGGGGAAGCAGGGGCATCACTTGCCGGACGTGTGGGTGAAGCCAGCGCGTCTTTCGATGCGCTGCATATTGTCTGGAGGTATGCCGACATAAGTGGGGCAATCAAGGTTGACTTGTTGAATGTGTGCGTCACGTCAGAACTCACGTGCAGCCTCGAGACGCTCTATCAGCACACGGTAGATCGAGGTCTTTTTATGATTGCACACTGGACTGCTTTACGTGTCAGCAAAGCAGAGGTACGGTACAGTGCAAACGACAGTGGTTAAGCCAGCGCGTGCTTGCCAAGCAATTGTTAGATTCTGGAGAAAGTGATAGTTTCTTATTCATTGTTTTGCCGATCGGCGCGGGCCCTCGCACCCCCCTCCCAACCCCCGCCTATGGAGTAGATCTTGGCTGACTTTGGGCGCCTGTTTCGAGCAGGTGGAGCCTCCCCCATCGGACGCACTGTTCCAAACAGTCGCACTAAGCAGAGGTCTGGAGCCAGACCCCCCCCTCACACTCCCCTTCCTCCCAATGCCGAAATGCCGAAGAAAAAGACGCTCACCATGCTCAACGGAGCTTGGCCGCGCCAAAGTGTGTTCCAGAGCGGGAGTTCTCGTCTCTTCGACCCCGGGAGAAGCGGCCGCCGAGGGCGGCCCAGACTACTGTGGTGGGCTTTGGTATAGTGCACGCGCGTGTGCGGACGGCAGCAGCGTGCGTGCACGGAGGTGGCCCCTGAGGCAGGGAGAGGCCGTCCGACAAACGCTTGGACATAATACTGTAAGCACCACGCATGGAAATTCGCCGGCCCAACGGGCCAGAGGCGTGCTAAGATCTACGGTAACTGGTTAACAATATTTCTAGTTCGCGCGCGCGGGGCGGCCCCTTGGGGTCCCCCGGCGAAAAGTATCCCGACCGCAGCCCGACCAGGTCTACTCAGAGATGGTTTTGAGGGCCTTGTTTCGACACCCCTCACGAGGATCGTGCCCTCCGAGGGGGGTGCACTCGACTACCCCGCCCCAAGAGGCCCCCAAGAGCCCCCAAAGAGGCCCAAGGGGGCGCCAAGACGCCGCCAAGGAGCTCCAATAGACCCCCAAGAGGCCCCCAAGAGGCCCCTAGGAGGCCCCAAAGAGGCCCCCAAGAGGCTTCAAAGAGGCCCCATAGGGCGCTCGAGGGCCGGCGGAATGAGCGAAGCGAGTCATAGGCAGTGCGGAGGTATTGGTCAGGTCAGGTCAGGCCTGCATGCCCACAAGGGGCGGCCACGTAAGGCACAGGCAGGGGAAACATTGCAGGCTCTGCGGCTGGCGCTGCGGCAGGGAAAACAGGGGCGCGCGAATCAGTTCACGAGGAGGGGGGAGGAGGAGAAGAGGGGAGGACGACGAGAAACTAGCATAGCACTCACGTGTCGTAGGAAATCTTCCTCCATGCGCTCCCACGCATGTGGGTCTCCAGCTGCCACTCTCCAGTCGTCAATCTCGAACTCACGGCAAAATGAAAAGTAGACCAGCCTGGCGTCTTATATGTTTTCGCATATTTTAAAGGGGATGACCTATCTAAGACGCCTACGGCGAATCCCCGCCGCCCCCTGCCTTCTAGAATCGCCCATGTGGCCGAGCGTTGTGGCAAAAGCTCTGCCAAGGTATCGGGCCATGTGCTCCCCCAACCGTTGTAGAAACCCTTTGGGGAACACTTGGGGGAGGATGGCGGGGAATATCAAGAGGCGGAGGAGGAGGTGGAGGAGGAGGAGGAGGAGGAGGAGGAGGAGGAGGAGGAGGGGGCATCTTGGGAGCCCCTGGGCCCATTTTTTGGCGCCTCCTGGGAATTCCAGAAGAAAATTTTGGACGCCTGTTGGGCGCCGCCTTGGGCCTTTTTGGAACACCTTGGGGACTTCTGGAGGGTGCCCCTCTGGCCGATTTGAGGCGTTCCTCTGCAGCCTGACGCCGTGGGAGCCGTCTGGGGGACGTCGGAAGACCGAAAAGGAGGAACCCCCAACATATCGAACACCTGATTGACAATTCATGGGTTTCGCCTCCGCGAACCTTCCTGGAGGTTCTCTTGGAGGCCTCCTGAATTGCCTTTGAGGCCTCTTGGGGGCTTCTCGGAGCGTCTCGGGTCAGCTTGAGACCATCTTGGGCCGTCTGGGGTGCATCTTAGGCAGTTTTGGAGGCATCTGTTGTGTCCAGAGCCCTGCCAAGATTTGGGCTAGAGTTTGGCCAAGCTGTCGGACCATGCGTTCCCCGAATCGGTTTGGAAAGCTTTCGGGGAACACGTGGGGGAGAATGAACATGAAGAGGAAGAGAAAGAGGAATAGGAAGAGTAGGAAGATGATGCTTCTTGGGAGTCTCTTGGGGCGCCCATGGGGCCTGCTGGGAGCTTCTTGGGGGCCTCTCCGAGGCCTCTTTGTGGCCTCCTTGGGCCTGCTGGGGGCCTCTCGGGGGCCACGTGTTCCCCCAACCGTTGTGGAAACCCTTCGGGGAACACTTGGGGGAGGATGGCGGGGAATATCAAGAGGATGCGGAGGAGGAGGTGGAGGAGGAGGATGAGGGGGATGAGCAGGAGGAGGAGGAGGAGGAGGAGGAGGAGGAGGAGGAGGAGGAGGAGGAGGAGGAGGAGGAGAGGAGGAGGAGGAGGAGGAGGAGGAGGAGGAGGAGGAGGAGGAGGAGGAGGAGGAGGAGGAGGAGGGGGGGCCTCTTGGGAGCCTCGGGGGGCACTCTTGGGGCCTCCTGGGAGCTTCCTGGGAGCCTCGTGCACCTTTGGGGGCTTCTCGGGGGCCTCTTTGGCCGTCTTGGTGGGCTCCTGGCCCGTCTGACGCCGTCAGAAGCCGTCTTGGGGGCCTCTCTGGGCCGACTTGGGGCCCTCTTGGAATGCTCCAGGGCCGTCTTGGAGGCCATCTTGGGCGTCTTGGAGGCCTCTTGGGCCGTCTTGGGGGCCTCTTGGGGCCGTCTTGGGCCTCTTGGGCCTTTGGGGGCACTTGGGCCGTCTCGGGCCGTCGGACGGCAGAACAAAAGCAACTGCTACAAGCCTTCCAACACTCATGGGAAGTCTATGATTTTGCCCTTTTCGGGCCTGCCTGGAGGCCCTCTTGGAGGCCTCTTGGGCCGTCTTGGGCCATCTTAGGGCCATCTTCGGCAGTCTTGGTGGGCTCATAGCCCGTCTGACGCCGTCATAAGCCGCTCGGGGGGCCTCTCTGGGCCGACTTGGGGCCCTCTTGGAATGCTCCAGGGCCGTCGGAGGCCATCTTGGGCGTCTTAAAGGCCCCCTGGGCTGTCTTGGGGGCCTCGTGGGGCCGTCTTGGGGGCCTCTTGGGCCGTTCTGGGGCCATCCTGGAGGCCTCTTGGGCGGTCTTTGGGGGATCTTTGGGGGCTCTTGGGCCGCCTCGGGCCGTCGGAAGGCAGAACAACAACAAATGTCAAAATCCGTCATCAACCGCAGGAAAATCAGTGTTTTTTTTTTTGTTGCTTTTCTGGCCTTCTTGAAGACCCTCTTGGAGGCCTCTTGGGCCGTCTTGGGCCAGCTTCGAGGCAATTTCGGCCATCTTGGTGGCTCCTGGCCCGTCTGACGCCGTCGGAAGCCGTCTTGGCGGCCTCTCTGGGCCGTCTTGGGGCCCTGCTGGGCCGCTCCAGGGCCGTCTTCGAGGCCATCTTGGGCGTCTTCGAGGCCTCTTGGGCCGTCTTGGGGGCTCTCTCGTCTTAGGGCCTCTTGGGCCGTCTTCGGGCCATCTTGGAGGCCTCTTGGGCCGTCTGGGGCCGACGGAAAGCCCAAAACGCGTAAATGCTAAAATCCTTGGAAAAAAAAGCTCCACGGAAAATCAATGATTTCGGCCTTTTCGGGCCTTCCTGGAGGACCTCTTGGGCGCATTGGAGGCCTCTTGGGGGCCTCTTGGCCCTTGGCCCATCTTGGAGGCATCTTGGGGCCATCTTGGCCGTCTTGGAGGGCATCTTGGGCCGTCTTGGAGGCATCTTGTAGCCATCTTACCCGTCTTGGAGGCCATCTTGGCCGTCTTCGACGCATCTTGGAGGCCATCTTGGGCAATCTTGGCCGTCCTGGACGCGACAGGGGGAACCACCCGGGCATTTTCGGTAACCTTTCGGGTTGCCAGCGGGACGGGCCGAAGCCTCAGGGGGAGTTCTTTTGGAAAAAGGCCAACACCCAAACCGGAAGGGTCTAGCACGCCAGGACTCCTGCGATGAATGACGGAAAGAGCGTTCACGCGGTTCCGTTCAGGGCGTCAGCCCAAGGAGAGGGTGTCCTTGGAGGGGGGACGGGCGGGCGAAGAGTCTAATCGCCCTCCGGCCTCGATATTTATCGAGTGGGATGGCCCTCTGGGCGGCTCGATGCCCACGACGGCCCAAGAGGCCCAAGAGATCGCCTCAAGGCTCCCGTGAAGGCCCCGAGACGGCCCAAGAGGGCCTAAAGAGGCTCCCAAGAGGGACCCAAGACGGCCCAAGAGGGTCTAGAGGCTCCCAAGAGAGCCCCAAGAGGGCCTCAAGAGGCTCCCAAGAGGGCCCGAAGAGACCCCCAAGAGAGCCCCAAGACGGCCAAAGTCTTCCAAGACGCCCCGAAAGTGCCCCAAGTCGGCCCAAGCAGGCCCCAAGACGGCCCCAAATGACTTCAAAACGACCCCCAAGAAGGCTCGGATACGCCACATAACAGAGGCTTCCAATTGCCCACAGTGACGTCATAAGCTCACAACACCATGGCTCCTCATTAATAACGACGACTGGCGTAACAAAAACTCTTAGGAGGAGGAGGAGCACCACGAACAGGATGATGAGGAGGAGGAGGAACAGCAGGAGGAGCAGCATGAGGAGGAGGGAAGAGGAGGATGAAGAGGACGAGGATGGAGGCGGAGGAAGAGGAGGAGGAGAGGAGGAGGACGAGGAGGAGGAGGAGGAGGAGGAGGAGGAGGAGGAGGAGGAGGAGCAAGCAGAGGAGGAGCAGAGGAGGAGGAGGAGGATAATGAGAAGGAAGAGGATGAGCAAGAAAGAGCAGAAAGAGGAGGAGGAGGAGGAGGAGGAGCGCTGATTTTCGATTGGTTGGTGAACAAGCAGGAGCAGAAGCATGAGCAGGAGGAGCAGGAGTAACAAGGCTCCGAAGAGTGAGTGTTGGCGCAAAAGACTCTTACTACCAAGACTCGAGAGGCGAATGATGCCATGAGCATGTTCGAGCACACTGCTGAGTGCGCTCTTTCCGTTCCCGTGCCGGCCCAGGTCGACAGGGGGCGGTGGATCTAGTGGTCTTCGGTCCATCCCGCCAGTGCCCAGGTTTTGGGTTGGAGGCCTCGTGGATGTTCGTTTGGATGTCGTGGGAGGCCTCTCGGGGGCCTCTTGGAGGCAGTTTGAGGCCTCTTGGGGGCCTCGTGGGGCCTCTAGGGGGCCTGTTGGGCTCTCTTGGGGGCCCGTTGGGGCCTCCTGTGGGCCTCTTTTGGCGGAAGGCTCGAACTTTCGGTTCGTGTTCCCCTCTTGGGCTCCGCTTGGGGCCGTCTTAGGGCTCTCTTGGGCCGTCTTGGGCGCCTCTTGCGCCGTTTTGGGGCCTTCTTGGGCCGTCTTGGGGTCCTTTTTGGGGGCCTCTTGGGCCTTCTTGGGGGGGGCGGTCTAGGGTGTTTCTGGGGCCATCCTGGAGCGTCGGAGGCCCGAAAAGCGAGAACGCGAATAACGCAAGGCAGCCCCAGAGCGCGCGGGAGCGCCCAGTAAATTTGAGAAGCTGGGGCCCCAGCCCCTGGAATGCTAGAACCCCCAGTCCTGATTGCAGAGAACAGGGAACACAGGAGAGCCTGGGGGTGACTCCACTCCGTGCCTCGAGGCACGGTGGCGGACACAGCTCTGAACGTCGGGCAGCGGAATCTATACATCTCCGTTGCTCCCTGGCCAGGCCCATCCTGAACCCAGGAGCTGTGTACACGCCCTCCTGGCCAAGCCAGGAGGTCGTGGCGTATACACCGCTGCTGGGTTCAGGATGGGCCTGGCCAGGGAGCAGTGGATATGTATAGATCTCGTCGCCCTATAAACGGTGCCCTGGCCTCCCCCGCCCGCCTGTCCTCAGGGCCGTGCCGTCGGCCCCTCTTCCACCGTCCTGCCGCCGCTCCTCTGCCTGCTCCTCCTCCTGCTCGTCCCTCGGGCGGTCGCCCGGGTTTCGAGGAGGAGGAGGAGGAGGAGGAGGAGGAGGAGGAGGAGGAGGAGGAGGAGGAGGAGGAGGAGGAGGAGGAGGAGGAGGAGGAGGGAGGAGGAGGAGGAGGAAGGAGGAGGAGGAAAGATGGAGGAGGAGGAGGAGGAGGGAGGAGGAGGAGGAGGAGGAGGAGGAGGAGGAGGGGGGGGGAGGAGGGAGGAGGGAGGAGGGAGGAGGGATCCTGGCGTCGGCCCCTGTCGCGCGCCCTCCTCTCTCCCCTGGCTCTGGGCTCGTCCCGGTCCCTGGGTGTCGTTCCGCCTCCGGCCCTCTGCTGCCGTTGTTCTCCCAGACCGTCCACCAAGGGAGCCTCCTGGGCGGGGTCGGGCACGCGTGCACCGTTTTTTTGACAGTCCCCGCCCATGGACTCGGTGACGCTGGTTGTACGTTGCTTCTTGGGCTGTCGACGCCAGCGTGCTGTGCTGCTGTGCACGAACTCACGCACGCGACCTTCGACCACTGTGCCGTCCAGGCACGGTTCCTGCTGCTTGTCTGTCTGGCCCGTTGGGCCAGCGAATTGCGGGAAGTGCCCCTTTGGAAGACAACCGCTTGAGAATCTTCCAGCGTACCAAAGCGCCATTCTTGGGATGTCAGCGTTGCGAGTCAACGTGACGTCTGGACAATCCAACATCGTGCCAGAACGCGATTCTTTATAATTTCAACGCCGCAAGTTTACATGACTGTAACGCCCTGACAATCTTAAATCGTGCCAGAACACACTTGCTTGGACTTTAACCAGGCGGTCCTCAAAACTGGTGCAAACTTTCAAGACGAATGTGTGCTAAGGCTTGAAAAAGAACAGCCCTACATTTTTGAAGCTGTTGCACCCTTGCAGTATTAATGTGCGCGGCACTAAAGCGATAGCCACATTTGGACAACGGCCCTTCCTGCACCAATGAAGCTGTTGCAAGTTTCAAGCTAGTGGATCAGATGTGGTGAGGAAGTCTCAGCCGAAACGCCCGGCCCGCCCTACCGACACGTCTGGGGATGGAACAGGGAGGAGTAATTTATAAGGAAAGGGATGGAGGAGGAGGAGGAGGAGGAGGAGGAGAAAAAAGAGGAAGTGGAGGAGGAGGAGGAGGAGGAGGAGGAGCCTCCCCCCTTCTCCTCCTGCTGCTGCTCCTCCTCCTCCTCCTCCTCCTCCTCGACATCCTTCTCCTCCTCCTACTCCTTCTCCATTCTTTGACCTCATAGAGAACTCCTCACTGTCGCACCCCGAGGCCGGTCGAAAGGGCGGACTGGGCGTTTTGCCTGAGACATCATCACCATGTATGGCCCTGATGCTTAACAGTTGACAACAGTTTCAAATATGGAGGGCGTGTGGTTATCAATATGTGGCTCTCGCTGTAGCGCTGCGCACATTCGTTTTAGCACATTGCAACAGTTTCACGGATTGAGTGTGGGCGGTTTTCAACGTGTGATTCTCGCCTTAGCGCCGCGCGCATTCGTTGTAAACAATTGTAAGAGTTTCACGGATTGGGGGCAGGTCGTTTTCAACATATGGCTCTCGCCTTAGCGCAGCGCGCGTTCGCTTTAAAACAAGTGTGAGAGTTTCGCGGATGGCGGGTGGCTCGTTTTCAAACTGATATTCTCGTTTTAGCTCCGCGTGCACTCGTGTCAAACAATTGCAAGACCTTCACGGGTAGAGGGCATGTGGTCTTCAAAAGGTGGTTCTCGCTTTAGCGCCGAGCACATCCGTTGTAAAAAGTTTCAAGAGTTTGGCAGGTTGAGGGCGGTGCCTTTCCAACATGTGGCTCTCGCTTTAGCGCTGCGCACGTCGAAAAACAACCTCTGCAAGAGTTTCGCTGGTTCTCATAGTTAGCGTATCGGATATGGTTTTGTGAAACGATTCAGGACTGTCAGGGCGCAACAGTTGCCTTGATTCGCGGTGTTGACGTCCCAGGAATGCTGTTCTGGCGCGATTCAGGATCGCCAAGACGTAACATTCAGATTAACTCGTGGCGTTGAAATTCTGAGAATGGTGTTTTAGCACGCTTCAAGATGTTCACACGGTTGTCTCCCAACGGAGCAATTCCCTCTGTGGAAATGACCCTTTGTAGGGAACTGTGAAGAAATAGCTTCGAGGGAGGGTTTATTCCAACATCGTTGATGAGTCTTGAGTTCACACTGGTCCTCCTCCTCCTCCCCCTCCTCCTCCTCCTCCTCCTCCTTCTCCTCCTCCTCCTGCTCCCCTTTCCTCCCCCCTATCGCTCCGCGATGGACCCCCCCCGAGCCCGCCCACTCCCAGCCTGGCAGGTTCGTCTGCGGCCAGCAGACCACCATCTCCGTCTCGACGTCCGAGGACGCCGCGGGCACGCCCGAGTTCTCGGAGATCGGGCACGCCTCGGGCACGCGCCGCCGGCCCCCGCGGTGTCTCGAGCACGTCCGCTGCTGAAACCTCGATGCCCCTCCTCCTCCTCCTCCCCCCCCCCCTCCTCCTCCTCCTTCTCCTCCTCTCCTCCTCCTCCAACTCCTCCTCCTCCTCCTCCTCCTCCTCCTCCTCCTTCCTCCTTTTTCCTCCTCCTCCTCCTCCTCCTCCTCCTCCTCCTCCTTTTTGTTGCCTCCCCAGATCTCCGACCGCCCTTTCTGAATTTCTCGGCCTCCAGGGCCCGTTCCTGGGCCCCCGGGCCGTCGAAAAGACGGAGCCGGGGGCGCGGAGCTACCCCCAGGGGCAGAGGTCGGGAGTTCGGAAGGAAACATATCTGATGGGCGTGTTTTCCACCACCACCATAAGTTGGAGGGGGGGGTCCTCCTCCTCCTACCCCTCCTCCTTCTCCTCCCCCTCCTCCTCCTCCTCCTCCTCCTCCTCCTCCTCCTCCTCCTCCTCATCTTCGTCCTCCTCCTCCTCGCCCTCCACCTCCTTCTCCCCTCCAACTTCTGGTGGTGGTGGTGGTGGTGGAAAACAGGCTCATCAATATCGGAGGATGTCTGGGTCTGTTCATCCTCGCTCCCTCGATTTGGCCTCCAGGGCCCGTTCCCAGGCCCCTGGGCCATCGAACATGGTTCTGGAACGCAAAACTACTCCCAGAGAGCAGGTCGGGAGTTCTGAAGGAAGCATATCGGAGGATGTCTGGGCCTATTCATCCTCGACCCCTCGATCACTCCCCCCTTCTACTTCGGCACCCTCCAGCTCGATCTCTCGGTGCCTCCCTCGTTCCATCTCGGCACCCGATGTTTGAGGCTTGGGGGCTTTCAGACGTTTGCGACTGTTCTCGGCGCCTCTTCAGCCTCGGGATGGCTGGCAGCTGCGCCTCGCCGGGGGCGTCGTGGGCGTTCCCAGATCGTCCCGAAAGGTTGCCGGAGACCCGAGTCATGGCCCGTAAACTGGACTCCCTCTCGGGTCGGTCGAGCATGGGGGATGAGGACATGGGCGGTGTCGAAATCTGCTGCAGGCAGCTAGTTTCGGCCCCGCCGCCAGGCGTTCTCCTCGATACACTGGTGCCTCTGGCGACGGGAGGCGGCGCCGGGGAAATCATCTACCGTTTCGAAGTCAGCCCTCCTACTTTTTTTGTCCTTCGCCTCTTCCTCTTTTCAGTCTCTGTGCTTCTTCTCATTCTCCTCGTCCTCCTCCTCGTCCTCCTTCCTTCCTTCCTTCCTTCCTTCCTTCCTTCGTTCCTTCCTTCTCTTCCTCGTCGTCGTCCTCCTCCTCCTCTAACCACTACTGCTACTGCTACTGCTACTGCTACTGCCACTGCTACTGCCACTGCCACTGCCACTGCCACTGCCACTGCTACTGCTACTGCTACTCTTCCTTCTTCTTCTTCTTCTTCTTCTTCTCCTCCTTCTCCTTCTCCTCCTTCTCCTCTTCCTCCTTCTCCTCTTCCTTCTCCTTCTGCTCCTCCGCCTCCTCCTCCTCCTCCTCCTCCTCCTCCTCCTCCTCCTCCTCCTCCTCCTCGTCACCACTCGGGGGAGACAGGCTCGAAGGCCAGGGCAGCCCCCCGGCGGGGGGGGGGGGCTGGCAGATCACCACGGAGGACGGACAGTGCAAGATGATGCAGAACGGGGGGGTGAAGTCGGTGAAGTTCTGCGGCCCCGGCGAGCGCCGGCGCGCGCGCGAGGGGAGGCAGTGCGCGGGGCGGGCATCCCCGGGCCCCCCATCCCGCCTCTCTATCAGGAGGGGAAAAAACACACAGACACAATTAATCGTCGATTTCCCAGAAAATATTGGAAAATATGGGAAGTGGGGGGGAAGACGAAGATCCAAAAAATATGGGAAAATATGGGGAATCTTTTTATTTGTGTGTATTTATTTGTGTGTCCTTGGGCCCCTTGAATACCGCCTCTCTGATAAGGTTTGTGTCGGGCCTGTCCCGCTGCAGGAGGGATATTCAGCAATAGTCAAAACACATAGTCTGGGGACGATGTTTTGATTATTGAATCGCTTCGCTCATTCCGCCGGCCCATACAGTCTCATGTCTGCCGTTTGCCCGAGGGCCTGGTGTCAATGCGGCGCTTTGGGGGTTCCTGGGGCCGCTTGGGGGACTCCTGGGGCGCTCGGGGGGCATTTGGGGGGCCTCCTGGGGCCGCTTGGGGGACTCTTGGGGGCCTCCTGAGGGCCTCGTGGGGGCCTCTTGGGGCCTCTTAGGGGCCTCTTGGGGCCTCGTAGGGGCTTCTTAGGGCCGAGGGCTCGAAATGTTGTTTCGTGTTCCCTCTCTGGGGCCCCTTTGGGGGCGTTCTTGGGGCCCTCTTGGACCGTCTTGGAGGCTTCTTGGGCCGTCTTCGAGCCCTCTTGGGCCATCTTGGGGCCCTCTTGGGGGCCTCTTGGGCCCTCTTGGGGCGATCTTGGGGACCTCTTGGGCCGTCTTGGGGCGTCGGGAAGCCGCAAAGGTGGAAGCTCCAAAATCTCTCAAAAACCTAAGGAAAAACAATGAATTTTGCCTCGGGGGGCCCTCTTGGGCGATCTTGTGGCATGTCGGACCCCTCGTGTACCATCTAGGGGGCCTCTTGGGGGCCTCTTGGCCTTTCTTGGGGCTCTCGGGGACGTCTCGGAGCCCTGTTGGTGCGCTCATGGAGCGCTCCTGGAGGGATATTCATCAATAGTCAAAACACATAGTCTGGGGACGATGTTTTGATTATTTCTGAATATCTCTTGAGTGCTCTAAATATGCTTCATTCATCGTCTGGGATCCGCCTGTACGGGGACACGCCCGACCCACTAAGAAGGTCCCTGGGCGGACGTCTCTTGCTTTGTTTGCTGTGGCTGCTTCCTGTTCGCTGAGGGGCGCACGCCCCCTCCACGAAGCCCCCCGTGCCCTCTCAGGAGGCCCTGCCTCCTCGCCCTGCCCGCTCCTCGCACCCAGGCTTCCCAGGTGGGCCCGAGCAGAGGGCGTCGGAGGAGGCCGCCGCATCGCGGGGGCACCGGCGCTGCGGCCCGATGCGTCGCCGACGCATCGGCGACGCATCGGGCCCGATCTTCTCCACGCCGACGGCGCCAGAGCATCGCCGACGTCGCCGCTGCATCGCCGAGGCATCGTCGATGCGCTGGCGATGCGGCGCGATCCTGCGTGTTCGGACCCCACCTGGGAGGCCTGCATCCTGGCATCCGGGGAGCCGACGCTGGGTCCGCGCCGAGTTCTCGGGTCGTCGCCGGAGCCCCTCTGGTGGCCCGGGGTGTGAGCGCAGAGCCGAGGAATCCGCGCAGAGCTCCGAAAGGTTAGGTATGCATGTGCCGTTTTTTGTTGTTGTTTGTGTTGTGTTGTCTTGTTTCTGCGAGTGCTGCCGAGGCAAGCTGGTGCTGTCCCGGATGACCTGCAGCGAGCACCACGACTACAAGGCGCAGATCATCGAGCACAGCTCGAGCGAGTGCCGCCCGCTTCCCCTCCCCCGCGGCCCGAAAACTATCACTTCACTCATTTTGGGCCCCAGGGCCCACTGAGACCCCAGGGGCCCCAGAGTAGTGAAGTGAGATGTTCTTCCCCACGCAAGGACCCCGAAACTCATCACCTCCCGAAACCGAGCCCAGGACGAACGTCAGGGGCCGACTTGCTGCTGTGACGCCACCTCGGCAAAGTACCTCCCCCGCAGGCCTCCCGGGGACCGCCCCCCCGCGGGGTGCTCCCGGAGAGGCCCGCGCGGGGGGCTCCCCGGGTGCCCCTATGGAGGCCCGCGGACGCCTCCGAGGGGCCCCCGGAGGGCCGGACGCGTGGTGAGTTCTCGATCTTCACCGGCCTCCTCTAAACCGACGCGAAGATCGGGGCAAAATCGGATCGGGATTTTTCGAAATCTCTGAGGATCGGCGGGTTTTTTGAGGATGTGTTGGGCGCCGCGGCCGCTCCAGAGCGTTCCGGAACGCTCTGAGAGCGCTCCGGAACGCTCTGGAGCGATTTATCCCGATCCTAGCCCTGTTTTATCCTCCTGCTGCTCCTGCTCTTCTTGCTCGGTGGCGAGTTCCGCAGCGTCCTCGCGGTCACGTTGATGGCGGCAGCCAATGAACAAGAAGAGAGGGAGAGAGAGAGAGAGAGAGAGACAACGAGTGAGAGAGCCCGCGCGCTTGCCCAGAGGGTTCCAAGCGGTGGAGGACACAGCCCGGAGACAGCGCCGCCCGCGCATCGTGGAGACGCCCCCCATTCCTTTTGTTGTGAGAAGCTCCCTCTTTGTCGAGCCCCGGCCGAGGCTGGTCGGAAGGGCGGGCGGGGCGTTTTGCGTGAGACCTCCGTGCCATGTATGATCTGGGCCGGACGAAAGGGGGGGATTGGGAAAGGGGGGGGGTGCGAATTTTTTTCTGCATGCAGCTGGTTTCGGCCCCAGCGAGGGGCCCATTCCTCGATACACGGGCGCCTCCGGCGCCGGGAGGCGCCGGGAAAATCAGCTACGTGAGCTGATTCTCACCCCCCCCCCTTTGCCATCCCCTCCTGTCGCCCGACCCGAATGATCCTGAAGCTTACAAGTTGGCAACACGGATTGAGGGCGGTTGGTTTTCAAAATGTGGTTCTCGCGTGAGCGCCGCGCGCATTCGTCTTAAACACTTGCAAGAGTTCCACATATTGAGGGAGTGTGGTTTTCAAAATCTGGCTTTCGCCTGGGCGCCGCGCGCAATGGTTCCAAACATGTGCAAGAGTTTCGTGGATTGATGGCGGATGGTTTTTTTAATGTGACTTTCGCCTTAGCGCCCCGCACATTCTTTTCAAACAGATGCAAGACTTTCACGGATTGTGGTCGGGTGGTTTTCAAAATGTAGTTCTTGCTTTAGCGACCTTCACATCGTTGTGAACCTTTACAGCACTTTTTTCAAAATGTGGTTCTGGCTTCAGCGCCGCGCACATCGACCAGTGCTTTGAGCCAAAACCAATCGCACAAACGCGTCCCTGAAAACAGCGTGTGTATGTTTTGAGTTTGCGCAGCGGCAAAGAGTTCGCTTTTTGCATCGTGTATTTTCCGTGCTGGCCGGGGGGAGCCCATGGGGGCGCGCAGAATGTGGATCCACAACGCAGGTGATCCACAACCTGCGCCAGGTCATTTTAGACGCCCCCAGAACAACCCGCGCGAACGTGATCTACAATTTGCGCTTGCACGAGCGCGCGCACGGCTTCCAACATTTGTTCTTTCAGCATGACCCTTCAAATTACACGTCTCGATTATGAGCAGAAGATTGGTGGATGATTTTTCGGCGGGTGGTTCCGGAGGTTACGATGATGATGGTGATTCTTTGCCCCGTTGCGCGCAGGGATGGGCGCGCTTTGGTTTCTTTGGCCTTGGTTAGAATCGCCAGATGCCTGACTCGCCATGTTCTGGCAAGCGGCCAGATACTGTGTTGAACACATGTGCACACGTCAAACTATCAGCCATTCACATAAACTACTTGTGCGTCCACTAGCGTCTCCAAACAATGGCCGTGCGTTTGCGGAAGCGACTCCTTTTGGGGCCATCGCAAGGATTCTCCTGGTTAGCGTATCACGAATGGTGTTTCGTATACATTGAGTCGCGGTGGTAGGGGCCTATGAAGAGGGAGCTTGAAGGGGGGGTTTATTCCAACATCGTTGAGGAGACTTGGGTTTGCACTGGCCCTCCTCCTCCTCCTCCTCCTCCTCCTCCTCCTCCCCATCCTCCTCCCCATCCTCCTCCTCCTCCCCCTCCTCCTCCTCCTCCTCCTCCTTCTCCTCCTCCCTCCCCTCCTCCTCCTCCTCCTCCTCCTCCTCCTCCTCCTCCTCCTCCTCCTCCTCCTCCTCCCCCCTCCCCCCCTCCCGCTCCCGCCCCGGCTCGCCTTCCACGTCTTCGTCCGACGAGCGGCCAGCCGGGTGTTGGTTCGGTTCGCACCCTCTCTGCGGAGGCTGCGGCCTCCACGCCACGCCCTTTTCCTAACATTGCCCCCGGGCGGGCTCCTCACAGCGGAGCGCGCACGACTCCAGCCCTCGTCTCGTCCTGCGCTCCCTCGAAGGCGAACAGACTGCACAGACGCAGAAGTTGCGAAGAGGAGATCGCTAGCATAATCGGTTCCTCCCCAGCGATGTTTTTTTTGTTGGTCGCATCTACGAAACAACATCAGTCATGGGGTACATCAATTCTAGACGCTTCTGGTATCCCCACGAGCCCATCCAGAAACAATGTCCAGGCGAGTTGAGGTGATCAGGGAAGTTCGGGAGCAAAGAGGGGGACGGCCGAACCGTGCGAAGGAGGGAGGAGGGGAAGGTGGAGGCTGGATGGATGGATGAGGGAGTGGGGAGAAGGAATATTAATACGATGATTAGGAGGAGGAGGAGGAAGAGGAGGAAGAGAAGGAGTAGGAGGAGGAAGGAGGAGCAGGAGGATGAGGGCAAGCAAAAGGGCCAGAGGTCTCTTGGATGCCCCTCGGAGCCTCTTGGGATATCTCTTGGGCGCTTCTTGGAGGCCTCTTGGGAGGTCTTGGGGGTCTCGTGGCAGTCCTGGGGGGCTCTTGGGCGTTTTGGGGGCCTCTTGGGGCCATCTTGGAGGACATCGATCAAAGAAGGGGGGCTCCCTCACTAGCGCTGCCCCTCGGGAGTCCCAAAAGTCGACTCTTGGGGCGCTCTTGGGGCGCTCTTGGAGCGCTCTTGGGTGCTCTTGGGCAGTCTTGAGGCTCTCTTGGGCCCCTCTTGGGGCCCTCTTGGGCCATCTTGGAGGCCATCTTCTCGGATGGCGGTCGGAAGCGAAAAGGCGAGAAGGCACAAATCATTGGTTTTCCTTAGGCTTTGGAAGGATTTTGGCCTCTTGGAGGCTTCCTTGGATGTCTCGGAGCCCTCTTGGAGCCGTCTTGGAACTTTCTTGGATCCTCTTGGAGCATCTTGGAAACCATCTTGAGGCTTCTCGGGCTATCTTGAGCCATCTTGGAGGTCATCTTGGGCTCTCAGAGGCACTCTTGGAGCCGTCTTGGGCCACCTTGGACGCTCTGACCGCTCGCGACCGCCCCCGTCCAGGTCCAGGGGAGGGGGTGGGGGGGAGGAGCGAACCCCTCCCCGATGGGGAAGAAGGGGGTTGGAAGAGGAACCTCTCTTTACCACTTACACCCAGAGGCCTGGTGGGATTCTGCAGTCGATCTCCTGCTGGGCAACTTACGGAGTCCGGCGCGGAATTTCTTGTCAACGGCACCGTAACGGGTACTTACTAACGGGTACTTTGATTTTTTGCCGAATGTTGCCACTTTAGGGCCTTTTTCTTGCATTGCAGTTTTGCCCACATCGGGAAGGGCTGGGTTCGCTGGGTCACTGGCCAAAGTACCCGTTAGTGGAGTCCCCGTTTGAGGGGCGCTGATCTTGCTCTGCGCTGGACTTCCCTGGCGGCGCAGGAGGCGCCGCCCCCGGTGCGCTCCGTCCGCCAGGGACGGGGGCCCAGCGCTGATGGCGCTGATCCAGGAGAGCCGCGCTGAGCTCTGGTAGCTTAGGTTGATGCCGTTTCTTTTTCTTCTTCTTCTGCGTCTTCTTCGTCCTCTTCGTCTCTCTTCTTGTTCTTGTTCTTGTTCCAGTCTTTCTCGCCGAGGCCCGACGATCCCTCAAGGTCCCCTCCCCGAGGGGCCAGTCTCGAGGCCCGATGCTCCTCAGGACGCGTGTCAGCCCAGCGTGTGCCCAGCCCTGCAGACTGCACCGCCTGCGTCGTGCTGAAGGGCCTCGGTGGACAAGCGCACGTTGGGGAGGAGGAGGAGGAGGAGGAGGAGGAGGAGGAGGAGGAGGAGGAGGAGGAGGAGGAGGAGGAGGAGGAGGAGGAGGAGGAGGAGGAGGAGGAGGAGGAGGAGGAGGAGGAGGAGGAGCGGGGAGGAGGGTGGAGGAGGAGGAGGAGGGAGGAGGGTGGAGGGAGGGAGGAGGAGGGGGAAGAGGGAGGGGGGGGAGGGAGAAGGTCGTCGCCGGTGGGTGCGGGCCCCGACGCTGCGGCCCAGCAGCTGCCGCGGGCCCCGCGGACGAGGCCGGCCGCGCCAGCGCGCTCAGGTCGGAAGTCTTCCGCCTCTGAGTGCCCTCTCCTCCTCCTCCTCCTCCTGCTCCTCCTCTCTCCTGCTCCCCCCCTCCCCCTCCCCTCCTCCTCCTCCTCCTCCTCCTCCTCCTCCTTTTCCTCCTCCTTTTCCTCCTCCTTTTCCCCCTCTTCCTCCTCCGCGGCCGCCCCAAGCGTCTCGCTGCCTTCTCCTGCATGCTGGGCAGTTCGCTTCTCGGTGCCCCCGTTTAGCTCTGTCGCCGGTGCAGCCGTTCCGCCTCGTCGCCGCCGGCGACAGGTGTTCTGAAGACCATCGAGAGGCACACGTTCGCGCTGCTGCTCCCGCATCGTTGATTCGAGCAGGGACGGTCGCGCTCCACACGCCTCCTCCCCCGAACAACAAATAGCGAGGCGTGAGCCGATGGTTTGGGACTCGGGCCGTCCGAGGACGCCTCGGGCGACTGGGGCCTCCGAGGTCTCAGGGCCGTTCGGCTACGGACCGTGCGGTGGCGTGTTCGGGGATTTCGAGGTCGCCGCACGGTTTGCCGCCGCACTGTTTTGGGACGCGCCGACCCTAGAGGTGCACTTCGATAACCACCGTTTTAGACTCGTGTAGGCTTGCACAAGACGATCATACCCAACGCGTCCATATCCGAAATGACCATTCTAAACTCGTCTAGACATGCTCAAGACCATGAGTAGACAGGATGCCCTTGTGCACCTCTTACGCACGCCCAGCGACCCCACATGCCCGCCTGACGTACGCAGGCCGAGCTTGACCCCACAGATCCCTATCGTCGCATTTTTTCATGACGTGGACTCCAAGAAGTCTAGTCCCCCTCCTGTGGACTGTTTTAGGTCCTGAGGCCAGGTGAGTGCCCATAGAGGCCGAAAAAAACGAAAAGCTCCCCGTCGTGATTTCGGGGTCTAGCCTCCCAGAGCCTTAATAACGCATCAAAGGTGGCCCAGAGGTACACCACCAACTGCGAGACCACCTCCCTGGCTGGCGCTGTCGCGGGCATGTGGGGTCGCTGGGTGTGCGTAAGAAGTGAGCGCTGGTATCTTACGTGATCATGCTTTTGAGCGTGCCTGAGCAAGTTTAAAGTGGTCGTTTCGGGTATGGTCGTTCTGGGTATGGTCGGATTGGGTATGCCCCATCGAACTAAGAGTGGTGGTGTCTGTAGGGGACACAGAGGTTCACCGCCAACTGCGAGACCATGTCCCTGGCCGGCCCCCCTGCGACTTTCGAAGCTTTCCGTGTCTTCGGGGAAGGCTCGATGATCCTCACCTCAGGACGTGCGTTAGCCCACTGTGTGCTTCCCCCGCTCAAAGCCCAGCCGGCCGATCATCACACCGCCCTCGTCGTAGGGAAGGGCCTCGGTGGGCAGTCGCGTTGGCGCTGACACTCGGGCCGGGCGAAAGGGGGGGATTGGGAAAGGGGGGGTTGCGAAATTTGCTGCATGCAGCTGGTTTCGGCCTCACCGAGGGGCCCATTCCTCGATACATGGCCGCCTCCGGCGCCAGGAGGCGCCAGGGAAATCAGCTACGTGAGCTGATTCTCACCCCCCCCCTTTGCTGTCCCCCCCTTTCGCCCGACCCGAAACACGTTCTGAGGGTCACCGCAAGGCTTGGCCCGTCTCTGAGCAGGCCCGAGGCCTCCCAGGCCCTCACCACCCACCAAACCACCCCAACCCAACCCGAAGGCCCCCATTCGTCCTCGATTGCCAGTGGGGGGGGGGGGTCGGGGAACACCGCAAAAGCACATGGAATCCATACCCCCCCAACCCGAAGTTCGGCTCAGATTCGGGCCTTCGGGCTGGGTTGGGGTGGTCTGGTAGGTAGCCACGTCCTCCTCCCCCTCTTTGTCCTCCTTCCAGACCATGTGATGTAACGAATCTTGTTGCTGTCGCATTGTCTCACCAATAGCGGCGCCCCCGCGCCACCCTGCAGTGCCCCCGCGGCACCTTGACTGCAGGCCGCCTGTCCGCTTGTCCGCTTGGGGGAGGAGGAGGAGGAGGAGGAGGAGGAGGAGGAGGAGGAGGAGGAGGAGGAGGAGGAGGAGGAGGAGGAGGAGGAGGAGGAGGAGAGGAGAGGAGGAGGAGGAGGAGGAGGAGGAGGAGGAGGAGGAGGAAGGAGGAGGAGGAGGAGGAGTCTCCCAGGCCCTCCCGCGCAGCACCGCCCGCGCCCTCGGCTGCCACCCCCCCCTCGGGGGCCCGCCGCCGAGGGCCCGCTCCGGCTCCCGGCGGCACTCGGCAGGCCGGGGGGGGGGGGGAGGCCTGGCCTTGGCGGCACTCGGCAGGCCGAGCCTGGGCCTCCGCGGGGACGCCGAGGTCCTCGCAGGCCTCCTCCTCCTCCTCCTCCTCCTCCTCCTCCTCCTCCTCCTCCTCCTCCTCCTCCTCCCTCCCCTCTTCTCCCCCCTCCTCCTCCTCGTCCTCGTCCTCGCCTTCTCCTCCTCCTCCTCCTCCTCTCCTCCTCCTCCTCCTCCCTCCTCCTCCTCCTCCTTCCTCCCTCCTCCGTCCTCCTCTCCTCCTTCCTCGTTCCTCCTCCTCCTCCTCCTCCTCCTCCTCCTCCTCCTCCTCCTCCTCCTCCCTCGAGCTGCTTCGCTCCCCTCTCGCCCCTCTCGACACCCTGGGCGATGCTTAAGAAAACATGAGTTTTCGGCCAGAGTCTCGCGTAGTCTTGGCGTTGCAATGTAAACCCCAAGCTTTTGATATAAAAGTTCTGGGTCTTATGCAGTTTCTGACTGAGACTATGAATTTCTGAACCCATGATTTCTTAAGCATTTCGCAGGGTGTAGAGGTTGGACACCAGCACCAATATCGGCGGTGTGCCTCCACCGGGGGAAGAGGATCCCGATCTCGGTGATGGCGGTAATGGTTTGGCTTCCAAGGTGGCCGGAATGTTGCCACCAACACCGAAGTCTGGGATCATCTTCCACCTGTGGGGGCAACCCCCTGTGTTGGTGTTGGTGCCCATTTCCAGGCCTCCAAGATCCAGATCCGAGTCCGAAGGCGAGCCGAATCGGAGTCGGAGCCGATCGAAGCCGAACGGACCAGAGGTACACCACCCACCGCACCACTCCAAGCCATCCCGAAGGCCCCAAGATGCCCTCCATTCCCAGTGGTAGGGGGGGGGGCGGCGGAAAACATGGACAAAAACGCGGATGGAACCCGCCCCCCCCAACCCGAGATTCGGGTCTTCGGGTTTGGTTGGGGTGGTCTGGTAGGTACAGTCAACCAGCATAATAAGGATGGGCAACCTTCCCAAGGGTACCCTTGCATTCTTGCCCCCTCGGCCCATCCTTAGCGACTCGCTGGGCAACCCCGTTCGAAAAACGCGAACGTGGCCCTCCAAGGCCCTTGCATCCTTACCGCGCATCCCCTCATTATACGGGCTGACTGTAGTCAGAGGTACGGCACCAACGGCGAGGCCATCTGCTCGAGCCCTCTGCTCGGCGGCGAGCGAGGGGGGCAGGGGCAAGTGCGAAGGAGAAGGCCTTCGCAGGAGGCTCGGAAGCCGCCCTCGGCCTGCCGAGAGGTGTCCCGAGCCGCCCTCGAAGACGCAGAGGTGGTCAGAGGTAGGTCGTCTTCGGGTCTTCGGGTCTTCGGGCGGGGTTGCATCATTTGCTACCGCGAGCGCGCGCGTGACGCACCGGTGCCGCCGAGCCGTTGGTCACGTTAGCTCTCATGGGCCAGGCTAGCTTTGGCGCAGTGTCAACGGGGCCTGGGTCAGGTCAAGTGAGGGATCTGCCACGCAAGGGGGGGGGCTCTCTAGTCAGAGTCTGAGGAACAAAAGTGACATGAGCATAAAAACTCGGAGGCCCGCGCGGATTTCTCGGATCGGCGCTGGACCCCCCTCCCTGGCGCGCGGAGCGCGCCGGGGGCGGCGCCGGAGGCGCCGCCGGAGGGCCCCAGCGCCGATCCGAGGAATCCGCGCGGACCTCCGAGTTTTTCTGTCTATGTCACTTTCTGCTCCCCTACCTACACCTTAGGCGATGCTTAAGAAAACTTAAGTTATCGGCCAGAGTCTCGATTATTCTTAACGTTTCAATGTAAATCTTAAGATTTTAGCAGAAATGTTGGGTTTTTGTTCAAGTTCTTAGACTATGAATTTCTTAACCCATGATTTCTTGAGCATTTCGCAGGGTGTATGTGGTCAGAGGTACACCACCAACTGCGAGACCATCCCCCTGGCCGGCACCGTCGCGGACGGGTGGCTCGGCAGCTTCACCCTCGGGTGCTGAGCGCGGAGCGCGCCGCGCCGCCTCGGCGGCGTCGCCCCACCGGGCGGGTGCTCCCTGCGCGCCGCGCCCCCACCCGAGGGGGCGGCGTGCGCGCCGAGGCATCTTCCAGTACGGGCTCCGTGGCGGGCGCACTCATATACTCATATACGTTTACATCTACGTATCTACATCTATATATATATATATATATATATATATATATGTAATATGCATGTGTGTATCCAACTTTCTACAAGCATATACACATACAATGAACTAGGCACACATGCATGGCCATATGCATATGTGTAGCTGCATGCGTATGCATATGTATATGTATACGTGCTTGTACATGCATATACATGTATATATACATATATATATATATATAAGTGTGTATATATATATATATGTTTTCACGTGTGTATCTAGGTATAGGTAGGTGCATTTGTATACCTTTGTATGTATATTTATGCAGGTATAGGCTTATGTACATCAATAGGTATGTGCACATGTATAGGTACACGCATTTCTATATGAACGTGTTGTGTATTTGCATCTGTGCAGATCTAATTATACCAGTATGTATATGTCTGTGTACATGTGTATGTATGGATACATAAGTACACGCACATGTATATGTATGTGTATGCATATGTATATGTATGGGTATACGTATACGCATATGTACATATATGCATGCATGTGCGTATCTATGTATGTATGTGTGTGAATGTCTGTATCTCTGGGTGGGTTGACGGGTGGGTTGATGGATTGGTGGTTGTGTATGTATGTATGCATGAGTGCGTGCATGAGTGCGTGCATGCATGTATGTATGCATGCATGCATGCATGCATGTATGCATGCACGCATGTATGTATGTATGTATGTATGTATGTATGTATGTATGTATGTGTGTATATATATATAGATTTGCAGACATATGTATGGTGATGTAGCGCAATGTAATGTAACGAACTGTAATGACATTTTATGTATGTCTGTCTGTCTGTATGCATGCACGCATGTATGCGTGCGTGCATACATGCATGCACACATGCATGCATGCACACTATGGATCTACTATATGTCGGGACCAAACGCACGCCTCCAAGGAGTACACATGGTACTAGTTACGTTTCCGAACAAGTGTCTCTTGAACATGGAAGGGGCAAAACACGGCGACCAGAAACGGCAAGACATCGGCTCCAGGATCGGCGCCAGAGCCGGCACGGGCAACAAAAACGGCAGAATGGAACCGGTAAACAAAAAACGAGAGACAGAACGGAACCGGTCAGAGCAACGGCAGAGCGGAGCCGGTAACAAACGGCCCTGTCGTTTCCAGGGCCCTTGAGGTACAGCCGGGCTGCCGAAGTAAGGAACGCTAAATAAGGAACGAAGCCCCTTTTGGCGCCCAAAGCGCCTGCGTGCACGAGGAGGGCTAGAGGAACAGCCATGGAAGGACCTAAGGAACATTGAGCCCCTTCCGACTTCAGCGTCTTGACTGTACGTCCTTGTGCGTCCCACCTCGGGCCCCCCCTGGGCTCGGCCACGGCGGCCGCGCGCGGCGGGCCGCATGCGCCGCGGCGGCCGCGCAGCCAGAAACGCGGGCGGCCCTGGGCAGTCTGCCCCTCGGCGTCGTCGAGGTCTTTGGAAGGGGCGGGCGGCGGAGGAGGAGGAGGAGGAGGAGGAGGAGGAGGAGGAGGAGGAGGAGGAGGAGGGAGGAGGGGGAGGGGGGGAGGGGGAGGAGGAGGACGAGGAGGAGGAGAGGAGGAGGAAGAGGAGGAGGAGGAAGAGGAGGAAGAGGAGGAGAAGAACCTCGAGATCCGACGCTCCCCAAAAGATTGGGCGGCTGTTTTTTGCTATTTCTGGCATCCAGGGGCCCTCAAGGGGCCCCGAGACCGTCAAAACACGATTCAGGATAAAAAACTGGCCCCAGACCTCTGGGGGTCGACGCATCGAAACAATTGGAGCGGCTGGATGTCGGGGGAGGAGGAGGAGGAGGAAGAGGTGGAGGAGCAGGAGGAGAGGAGGAGGAGGGAGGAGGAGGAGGAGGAGAGGAGGAGGAGGAGGAGGAGGAGGAGGAGGAGGAGGAGGAGGAGGAAGAGGTGGAGGAGCAGGGCGCGGAGGGCAAGGAGTGGGGGGCGGACGACGGGGGAGGGGGCCTCTCTCGTCCGCTGCCCTGCCGTCCCGTCGCGCCTCCCCTTCCTTTTCCCTTCGCCCTCCCCCTCCCTGCCTCCCCGCTGCCCCCATTCCCCCCCCCTCCCTCCCTCCCTCCCTGCCCCCGTCCCTCCTGTCTCTCCTCAGGGTGCGCCAGCCACTCAGCTTTTGCTGTCTGACGCTCCCAGTGTGCAAGGCGCATGCAGCGCAGCGGTGGTGCTCAAGCAAGACCCTCTAACCCCTCCCCTCCAGCCTGCTGGTCCTCCCTCTTTCTTTTGCCACTCCTCCCATCCATTCCTATTTGCTTGCCCCCCTCCGTCCTCAGTTCCCTTTATGTTCCCTGCGTTTGAGTGCCACACCCCCGTTCCTCTTGGAAGGGTTCCATTGTCTAGTCGCCCCTTCCGCGCATTTGGCTTGCCAAGCGCAGGAATTACAGTTTACGGCGGTAACCATTCTTATGAGGCCGTCATCAGCACGCCAGACTAGGTGTTCCCAGTAGGGCGTGGTCCACGCTGCTCTCGTCGTTCGGTATGGCGCTGTCGGCTCTGCTCGGGCTATGTTTTCGAATTCGACTCCTGCCTCGCCATCGCCGTCCCCCCCCTTTCCCCTTCACCGTCCCTCCTTCCGCTGCTCCTCCTTTCCTCCCCCCTCTCGAGCTTCCAGCTGGTTGTAAATCCCGCCGCAGTGCTAGTCCAGCATTTTGGGTGGCGCCTGTTCGTGGGGGGACGGGAGGCCGTCGCGTGTGACGCCTTGTGTCTCGGGGCCTGGGGGAGCGGCTGTGAGGATGATGAGGATAATGAGGATGGCTGGGATGCTGCTGCTGATGATGATGCTGATGATGATGCAGATGCAGATGCAGATGCATATTCTGCTGCTGATGGTGCTGATGATGATGATGATACTGCTGCTGCTGATGATGCTGCTGTTGATGCTGATGATGATGAAGACGATGCTGCTGCTACTGCTGCTGATGCTGGTGCAGCTGATGACGATGCTGATGTTCATTACGATGCGGATGCAAATGTTGATGCTGATGATGTCGCGGCTGCTGCTGATGATGCTGCTGCTGGTGATGGTGGCGATACTGATGATGCTGATGATGATGGCGACGATGCTGTTAGTGGTGATGCTGATGCTTCCGATGCCACCAGCGACGACGACGCTGACGATGCTGATGTTGATGCTTATTGTTATGCTGGCTTTTTGTTGATGCTGCTGAAGAATATGACGATGATGCCGCTGCTGATGCTGATGATGATGATGATGCTGCTTACGCAGGTGCTGATGCTGACGATACTGATCATGACGACGATGATGATGCTGATGATGATGCTGATGAAGATGATAATGGTGATGATGATGATGATGATGATGATGATGATGATGATGATGATGATGATGATACTGATGATTGTGGTG
Organism: Prorocentrum cordatum; assembly: GCA_963575745.1. Lineage (NCBI taxonomy): Eukaryota > Dinophyceae > Prorocentrales > Prorocentraceae > Prorocentrum > Prorocentrum cordatum. The sequence goes on along the minus strand of CAUYUJ010021057.1, from coordinate 70,496 downwards.
GTGGTGGTGATAATGGCGATGTCGATGACGATGGTGATGCTGATGATTATGATGCTGATGCTGATGCTGATTCTGATGATGCTGCCGATGCTCATGCTGATAATAATGCTGATCTGTTGATGATGCTGATTATGATGATGCTGCTGCTTATGATGCTGACTCTAATGATGCTGATGCTGCTGCTGATGATGACGCTGATGCTACTGATGATGCTGCTGCGGAGGAGGAGGGGCCGGCGAAGGAGGATGATGACAGTGGCGGTGGTGGTGATGATGGTGTTGATGCTGATGCTGCTGCTGATGATGATGCTGATGCTGCTTATGATGGTGATGATGATGATGATGCTGCTGTTGCTGTTGCTGATGATGATGATGATGATGATGATGATGATGATGATGCTGATGATGATGATGATGATGATGATGATGATGATGATGATGATGATGATGATGATGATGATGATGATGATGATGTTGCTGATGAGTATGCTGATGTCAACGACGACAGCGAGGACGACGCTGATCACGGTGACGGCGACGGCGACGAGGAGGAGGAGGAGGAGGAGGAGGAGGAGGAGGAGGAGGAGGAGGAGGAAGAGGAAGAGGAAGAGGAGGACGAGGAGTGGCAGCCAGCAGGACGAGGAGGAGGAGGACTGCCGTCACATATGAACCTTCCGTCTTAGCTATTTGTGGAATTCGTTGAAGTTGTTTTGGGGCTGTCTTGGCCTTCTGGGAGGCAGTCTTGGTGGTGCCTTTGGGCCCTCTTGGATCGTCTGAGGGCCCTCTTACGCAGTCTTGGGGCTCTGTTGAGCCGTGTAGGGGCCCTCTCGGCTGTATGATGGGCGTTTGGGGCCGCCGTGGTACTGTCTTGGCGCCGTTTCGGATCGTCGAAAGGCCTTCAAGGCTGTTTTGGGTCCCGCAGGAGGCTCTCTTGGGCCGTCTTGGGACAATCTTGGATGCTCCCTGGGCCATCGTAGGGTCCTCTTGGGCCATCTTGGCACCCTCTCGGGGGCCGCTTGGGCCTTCTTGGTATCGTCGTGGAGGCTTCTTGAGCCGCCTCGAGCTGACGGAAGTCCGAAAAGGTGAGAATGCGAGTCTCATTAAAGACCAGCGGACATCAATGATATTGGTTTCTTCGGGTCCTGTCAGAGGTTCTGTTGTGGCCCTTTGGGCTTTCCGTGAGGCATCTTGGGTCGTCTTGAGGCCATTGTTGTTCGCCTCGGGGCCATATTGGGCCGTCTTCGTGGCATCTTGGGTCATCTTCGTGTCCCTGGTCGCCCGCAAGGGCCGTCTTGGAAGCTCGGGACGCGGATCCCTGGCTTGACCGAGGGATCGTTGTCTCGGGAGCGCGGGTCTATAGTTTTTTGGGAGGGATCGTGGTCTCGGGAGTGTGTGTGTGTGTGTGTGTGTGTGCATGCCCCATCCTGGTGCTGGGGGGGGGGGGTCCGTTATTATTCTTAGGCTTACGCCACACCGCCGACCCCTTTGTTCTTTGGGGGGGGCTTCCCGGGGGTCCCTGGGGCACGTTGGGGGCGTCTTGGAGCCGAAGGTTCGAAGTGTCGTCTTGGGGCCGTGTTGGAGCCCTTTTGGGTCGTTTTGGGCGCCTCTTGTGCCGTATGGGACAGTCTTAGGGCGGTCTTGGAGGCGTCTTGGAGGGTCTTTCCACGCTGTGAAGGCCGAACCATCGTATATCGAAGCCGACTTGGGGGCCTCTTGGGGCCCCTTGGGGCCTCTTGGAGGCCTCTGGGGAGCCTCTTGTGGGCCTCTTGTGGGCGTTTTGGGGGCGCCTGGACGCCTTTTTGGAGCCTCTTGTGGCCTCCTGGGTCCTCCTCCTGCTCCTCCTCCTCCTCCCTTCCTCCTCCTCCTTCTCCTCCTCTTTTTCCTCCTTCTTCTCCTCCTCCTCATCCTCCCCCTCCTCCTCCTCCTCCTCCTCCTCCTCCTCCTCCTCCTTCCACCGCCCTCATCCTGATTCGCATGCTCTTCCGCATCTCTTGCTCCCTCTGTTCACCCTCACGAGTCACCGCCCTCCTCGCTCTTTCCCCACCTCCGCCCCCTTGCTTTCCGCCTCCCCCCCCCCGCCCCTCCCGCGAGACGCCGTCTCCCTCATGGGCTCGATCCCCTGCCTCCTCCGCTCTTGCTCCTCCTGCTCTTGCCACCCCCTTCGGGGAGGGAGGGAGGGAGGGAGGGAGGGAGGGGAGGGAGGCAAGCTAGGTGCGCTCGCGTCATATCTTACATCCTACCCCTCCCACCCATCCCTTACCATGGCGCACATCCCCTCTCTACTCGCACAGTCGGATGTCGAGCAGGGCAATGATCCCGAAAGGGTACGCGATGCATTGTAGAGCACGGCATGGCATGGCGTAGAAGAGCACCGCAAAGCGTAGTATCAACCTAGCATTGCATTGCATGCCGTGGCATGGCACGGGAAATGACGCCAGCGCTGCAGCGGGAGCACGAGTCGAAACGAGCGGAAGCGCGGAAATGAGGACAGCGCTGCAGCGGGAGCACGATTCGGAACGAGCGGAAGCACGGAAATGAGGCCAGCACTGCAGCGGGAGCACGATTCGGAACGAGCGGGGCCCGAAATTGAGGCCGGCGCCTTAGCGAGAGCAGCATTTTGAAAAACATGCAGGCGAAAACCCAACTCCAGGGAAACCTGTGTGTAACAAAACAGTACGCGGGGGGGGGGGGGTCGGACACTTTCAAACCGTCATCAGGGGAAGAGGGAGAGTAGTACTCATATTGAGTAATTGTGGAGGAGGGGAGGAGGGGAGGGAGGGAGAGGAGGGAGGGAGGGCAGGAGGGGAGGGAGGGGAGGGGAGGGGAGGGAGGGGAGGGCGCGCCTGGTGGCTTTCGGGTCATACCTCCGTTCCCCCGTGGACGGGACGCTTTGGGCCCTCGCGGGAAGCTCTAGACGAGGCGCAGTTGCCAGAAAGCTTACCGGGGCCAGAAAACCTCTAGGCCGACCACACATTGGTCGCTCGCTCTCGCTTTCGCACTCCCAGCAGGGAGTCTGGCGCCGCACCAGCGACTCACTCTGCTGTCTTCGCACTTGCAGCTCGTTCACTTCGGTCACGCTGCTGCGCCTATGTGCGTTTGCTTGTGACTTGAGTTCATTTTGTTCTGTGCATGTGCAGCTGCGAGCGTGTCTTGCAGGTGCGAACTGGCTGCCGATAGTGGCGGCTGTGTTCGCAAATTCGCTCCGTGCCGCATCCCGGACGCTGCGTCCGCTCCCTGACCTTTGCCTTGGAGCCGCGAACCAAAAAATATCCCCAGCAACGTCGAGTAGGGTAGTGCCCCGACGGTGACCGCCCCTCTGTATTTCAAGCAGGTGGCTGGCACGCCCATCTGTCTCTCACACGGACTGCTGTCGTACTCCCGGGGACAGATGCCGACAGCACCTCAGACGGCAGTCGGCCGTCACCCTGGCCTTCCTGGGACCCTGGAGCGGAAGAGGCCGAAGGCCACCCTGGACGAGTGAAGCGGACCCTGAGCAGCAGTTGGCTGCATCCCTGGAGTTCGGGCCCTGGCTTCGGCACCCTTGCCCCCTCGCCAGGTCCCCCTGGGATCCGTGTGGGGGGTCGGTGATGTCTGTCCCCACCGCCCCTCTCCTCGGGTCCCTCCTGGGCTGGGCCGGCTGCCGGGTTCACATGCCCCTGGAGCGCGAGGTGGTCGTTCTATGTCCCCCTCACTCGCCAGGTGTCCCTGTGGAACCCCTCCGCGTGGAAGGCCGGTGTTGTCCGTCCCCACCGCCCTTCCCCTCGGGTCTCTCCCGGGCTGGGCACGCTGCCAGGCCCGCAGACCCTTGGATCGCGGGGGTAATCGTCACCCCACCTCAGGGCTGACCAGGACCCCGCGCTGACGGCGGTAATCACCTCACTCATAGCGGCGGTTAGCTGCGAACCTGGATCCACGCGGGGAATGGCAGATACGTCGGGTAAGACAGTGCCCCGACGGTGACCGCCCTTATTCATGCGGGCGGCTGTCGTGCACTTGATTCTCATACCCAGGCCTCGGCAGCCCTAGCCTCGGACGGCAGCCGGCCGTCACCCCGGCCTTCCCTTGGACATCGAAGCGGAAGAGGCCGAAGGCCACCCTGGACGAGTGCAGCGGACCCTGAGCATCCGTTCGCTGCCTCCCTGGTGCTCGGGCCCTGGCTTCGGCGCCCCTGCCCCGCCTGGTCCCCCTGGGACCCGTGTGGAGGGTCGGTGATGTCTGTCCCCACCGCCCCTCTCCTCGGGTCCCTCCTGGGCGGGGCTGCTGCCGGGTTCACATGCCCCTGGATCGCGAGGTGGACGTTCTCGATGTCCCCCTCTCTCGCCAGGTGTCCCTGGGGAGCCCCTCGGCGTGGAGGGCCGGTGATGTCAGTCCCCAGCGTCCCTCCCCTCTGGTCTCTCCCGGGCTGGGCAGCTGCCAGGCTCGCTGTCCCCTGGATCGATGGGTGATCGTCCCCTCACCCCAGGGCTGACCAGGACCCCGCGCTGACTGCGGTAACGTTACCTCGCTCGTAGGGGCGGTTAGCTGCGACCCTGGATCCCCGCGGGGAATGGCAGATACGACGGGTAAGGCTGTGCCTCGACGGTGGCCGCCCTTCCGTAATGCGGGCGGCTGTCGTGCAGCTCTACCCTGGATTCCCCTGCCTCGCTGGCGATGTTCATCCCCGCCGGCCTGGCTTCCTCACGCAGTGCTTCAGCCGGCGTTCGCGCAGGTGTTGGAAGGGTTGACTCCGTGCCTTCCCCGTGGTGCGCGGGATGACGGCCCCTGGAGTTCGGGCCGCTTCGAGTGGTTCAGCCTTCGCAGCCACGGCCGCTCCCACCGGCCTGTCCACCCTCCAGGCAGGTTTTCGACGTTCCTCGGCGGAGCAGCTCAGCTGGCTCGCACACGCCGTTGGCGCGATCTGGGCTTGGCGCCCCACTGGCGACTCGCCCCTCGCTTACCACCCCTGGACGCCCAGACGGCATGTTTGACACGCAGCTTGCCGCAATCGTCCTCGTGCTTCGTGTGGGTCTTGCCTCTCGGCACAACTGGAATTTCCCAGCATTTTGCTGGGCTGCAAGTGCCCGAGCTTCCCTGGACGCCCTCAGCTCGCCGTCTCCCCCGCGCAGTCAGCCGCTGCTGGGTGAGTGGGCCGGCCGGCCTGCGGCGCGTCTAGTAGCTAATTGGGCCGCTTTCGTGTCCCGTAGCACTCCTGACTCCGCTAGCGCCTTCGCTGGTGGACGCGACCGACAAGTACCCCCAGCAGCTTCGGAGTGGTTCAGCCTTCCGTCAGACGCTGCGCTTCCCCTGGGCCCATTCCAGCCATTCCCCTGGACCCATTCCAGCCATTCAGGCAGGTTTTCGACGTCACCTCGGCAGCTTAGCCCACCTAGCTTGCACACGCCGTTGGTGCGGCCCTGGACCTGGCGCCCCGCTGGCGACTCGTTCATCGTTCACCTCGCTTGTGCGAACTCCGGGCGTGTGAGGCGCGTAGGCATCTGCGCGTACGTCCTCGCGCTCTCTGAGTGGTTCACGCCGCATGGCATACACCGAATTTCCTGGCATTTTGCTAGACTGCACGTTGCCCGAGCTTCCCTGGGTGCCCTCAGCCTGTCAGCTTCTCCGCGCGGCTCAGCAGCTGCTTTGTGAGCTGGCCCGGCCGGCCTGCGGCGCGCCCAATAGCTAATTAGGCCCGTTTTTGCGCCCCGGACCGCTTCTGACTCCGCCTGCGCCTTCGCTTGCGGACGCGACCGAAAAGTATCCCCAGCAGGCCATGCAGAAACGATGCCCAGGAGAGTTTGGGCTACAAGGGAAGTGTAGGAGCAAAATCAGGGGCTAGCCCGTATCTTTCGAATGAGGAGGAGGACGGTGGAGTAAATGTAGGACGAGAAGGATGAGGAGGAGGAGGAGGAGGAGGAGGAGGAGGAGGAGGAGGAAAAGAAACAGGAGGAAACATAGGATGATGAGGCATAGGCAGATGAGAAACTCGCGGAGGAGGAGGAAGAGGAGGAGGAGGAGGAGGAGGGTGATGATGATGATGATGATGATGATGATGATGATGATGATGATGATGATGATGATGATGATGATGATGATGCATGTGTTGAATATATGCTATGATGACTGACGACGACGATGAATGAATGATGATGATGATGATGATTATGATGATGATGATGATGAATGAATGATGATGATGAGATGATGATGATGATGATGATGATGATGATGATGCATGATGATGAATGATAAAATGATGAGCTGCTGATGATGATGATGATTGATGATGATTGATGATGATGATGATGGAATGATTATGGTGATGATGCGGTGGTGGTGGTGGTGGTGATGATGATGATGTTGATGATGATGATGAGGAGGAGGAGGGAGGAGGAGGAGGAAGGGAGGAGGGAGGAGGAGGAGGACCGCCAGAGGGGAGGGAGGAGGAAAAGTAGGAGGAGGAGGAGGAGGAAGGAGGAGGAGGAGGGAGAGGAAAGGAAGGAGGAGGAGGAGGAGGATCAGGTGGGAGGAGGAAGAGGAGGAGGAGGTGAGAGGGTGGAGATGAGGAGGAGGTGATGAGGGCAGGAGGAGGAGGAGAGAGGAGTAGGAGGTGAGGAGGAGGAGGAGGAGGAAGAACAACAGGGCGAAGAGAAGAGCCAGATGCCTTTTGAATACCTCTCGGAGTCTCCTCGGAGTTTCCTCGGATGATTCATGGACGCCTTTTAGAGGCCTCTTGAGGCGTCTGAGAGGTCTTGGCTGGTCAGGGTAGTCTTTGAGCGTCTTGATCCTCGGGGATCCTCTTGAGGCCTCTTGGGGGTCTCTTGGGAGTCTCTTGGAGGCCCTTGGGCGCCTCTTGAGGCCGTCTGGGCGCCTCTTGGAGCCCTCTATGGGCGCTCTTAGGAGCTTTTGGGGCGCTCTTGGAGCCATCCTGGAAGACATCGATCAAACAAAGAGGGGAGCTTTAATTTTTTGAGCCCCCCCTTCGGGAGCCCAAACAATCGCCTCTTGGGGCGCTGCTGTGGAGCTCTTGGAGCGCTCTTGCGCGCTCTTGGGGCCGTCTTGGGGCTCTCTTGGGCCTCTCTTGGGGCCCTCTTAGGCCATCTTGGAGTCATCTTGAGGCCTCGGATGACCATCGGAAGCGAAAAGGCGAGAATGCACCGCACACATTGATTTCCCTTAAGGTTTGGAAGGACTGTGGCCTCTTCGGGGCCTCCTTAGCGAGCTGTTCGGCTACTTGGAGCCGTCTTGGGGCGGTCTTGGGGCCTTTGGGACCATCTTGGGAGCCAAGGCATCTTGGGCTATCTTGAGCCACCTTGGAGGTCATCTTTGGCTTTCTGAGGCTCTTGGAGCCGTCTTGGGCCATCTTGGACGCTCCAACGCCTCGCGGGGCGCCCCGTCAAGGTCCAGGGGAGGGGGTAAGGGGGAGGGGTAAATGCCTCCCCGAAGGAGAAGAAAGGGGTTGGAAGAGAAAGCTCCCTAGACCACCCTCGCCCTAAAGGGCTGGTGGGATTTCATCTGCTGGCGACGGCGGCGACGGCGACGACGTGCCATCTCCAGTCGACCTTCTGCATCCACGCGGACAGCCACAACAGCCGGGTGTCGCTGAGAAACAGCCCGGGGCGGCCGACGCCCCATTTCTTGGCCGCCGGCTCCCCCGAACCTGTTGCCACCCTAGCGGGCGTCGTGCCGTGGCACGATTGGGCGACCGATTAGGCGATTTCGACAGTAGTAGGGAGGATGCCGACGACGATGCCGATGACGAAAAGGCTGCTGCTGCGGATGCTGGTGATGCTGGCGACGACGGTGATTATGACGACAATTATCAGGTGGTTGGCTGTTATGAGTGTGAAAGCGATGCGGCTGGTGGTGATAGCACTGATGCCGATGACGAAAATTGTATGGTGATGGTGGTGGTGATGACGATGAAGCTGTTGATGCTGCTGCTGCTGATAACGATGACAGTGATGATGAGGAGGAGGAGGACGGCGACAACAAGGTCAGCTACATACTTGATTTACCAA